>CM045447.1:34941236-35251947 GCA_024666655.1 Dascyllus trimaculatus | reverse complement strand
TGGCAAAACTAAGCTAGCAGACTGAGACCCGATGTGAAACACTAATTTTCTAAAATTCACGATCGAAAACAGACAAAAGAAGCACCAGGAATTAGCAATCAACTGTTATTTTACCCCTTTAGGACACTTTTTTACAAAGAAAAAAGAACGATTTTCTTTTTGCCTTGTGCGCCACGACCACACCCTGAAAAAGTGCCGCCATGCTTGAGACGGTCTGTGGTAAAACTAAGCTAGCAGACTGACCCGACGTGAAACACTAATTTTCTAAAATTCACGATCGAAAACAGACAAAAGAAGCAACAGAAAATATGGAAAAAATCCCACACAAATGCATAATCATTATATAACTGTACTAATTTCAATACTTACACAATTCCACATACACACATGCTCACATTGCATCCAACCATCCAACACTTGACAATAAATTAGCATTTTAAAAAACAAGATATTTACTCACCCTTCTTTGAAGAAAAGTTTTTCTTTGAAGAAAACTGGAAAATATCAAAGAAAGACACGGACAGAGAGGGAGACGGAGAGAGACACAGAGGAGCAAAAAATCACCGAAAAAAAGGATATAGAAGATTCCTGTCCAGAAAATCCGCTGATATCCGTGGGTCCTGGTGTCCGATGGTAGCTGGTGTCCTTTCTGTTGAAAAAAACCGACCAAATTGCTAGCTCTAAACTACACGAGTTTAAGATCCTGACAATTTGCGCGGGGTGAGGCGGTTTAGGACGTGACCCTCGTATATATAAACTCGGATCAGTGCATCTTTCAAACTAGCCAACCAGAAGCAGCATGACAGCGTGACACTGCACGTATGGACGTAAGCACATGGAGAGACACACAATTCACCAAAACCAACAGCTGTATACCTCATTAAATAACACCGCAAGGTTGGCGTTCTAATTATATTGCTATTATCATCATTTTATTATTATATTAATATTATTATGGGTTCGATAGACGCGCCTGGGTCACGGTCACGTGACCGCTCTAAAATTACGTAGCGGCAAGACGCTGCCGCGCCGAGTGTCCATTGTCTACTTGTGTAGAAAAAAAGTGCGGATTTCAAACTATGTACCACTTGTTAAATTATGTTGATAGGACAAGTAAAACCAGAGTTATGTTCGATAATAAATCCTGATTTTTTTTTCTCGCGTTTGATCCGCGTCTGCAGCGCGTCTGATAGAACAACACAGTACAAACGGGTGATTCTCTGCTCGCAACCGCAAAAAAAACTACAGAAAGATACTCAATTCCTATTGGTCGAAAGTGAACCACAACAGCCAATCACGACATTATATGGTTGGGTTGCTATAAGACAGGGAAGATTTGGCCAGAACTCACTTTACAAGCGGTGAGAAACTACGAGCGCTGTTGATGTAGTTTTTTGAGGAGACAAAACGAGGAGACACAGCTTGGAAACCTGTGTGTCACTATGTGTTCTGGTGGACACAAACACTTTTTTGGAGTGGCACAAATACACATTTACTGCAGCCTTCAGTACAATATACCAAATAGCAACGTCTCACTAGGTCATAGGTGTCAAACTCTGGCCCGCGGGCCAAATTTGGCCCGTAGTGTAATTATATTTGGCCCGCGAGGTAATACCAGATGACTACTAAAGCTGGCCCGCCGGTATTATACAGCGCATGTATCGCTAATACTACAAGTCCCAGAATGCTCTGCTCTGTATCGGCGCGTCAATCAGGACAGGACCCATAAACACCATCTCCTCTGTTGACAGTAGTCATAGCAACAGCACGCTCTTACGGACCCAACCACCTCACCCCGCCGCCGCGGCCACCTGACTTAGCATCTGCACCAGCGGCACGCCAGGACACTGCTACTGTGCCACCACCAGCAGGACATATCCGCGCTAATGCCGTCGGATTCCGACGAACACACTTCCCCTTCGCCCTCGCCCTCCCCGCCACCCCCGGTCCCGGCCCCCCGGCCACCGCGGCCGCTTGACCCAAATATTCAGATATTTGTCAGTAACTGAACCGCAATATCCAGAGCTCACCTATTGCTATTCAGACCAACCCCGTCTAGTATGTGGAGCCAACGTGGCGATAACCACGGAGAACAACATTAGACCACACTATGAAACACCAGGACAAGTACAAGGACCTGGACATGAGTCAAAGGCTCCAGAAAGTAGAGGAGATGAAAAAAAGTTTGGTTTCAGAACAGACTATGTTCAAAAAAGCCACATCACAAAGTGAGGCTGCTGTAAAGGCTAGTTCTATTGATATATAATATCAATATATCAATAAAATAATGCTGATAATTATAATTATAATATATATTATAATATATATATATATATACATATATATATATATATTATAATATAATATACATTATACTTTTTATATTATATTATAATTATAATGGACATAGTCACGGGCCAACATTATATATCATAATATAATATATATATATATATATATATATATATATATATATATATATATATATATATATATATATATATATGTATGTATTATAGTTTTTATATTATATTATAATATATAATGTATATATATATATATATATATATATATATGTATTATAGTTTTTATATTATATTATAATATATAATGTATATATATATATATGTATTATATTTTTTATATTATATTATAATATATAATGTTGGCCCGCGACTATGTCCAGGTTTTCAGAGTTGGCCCGCTGTGTATTTGAGTTTGACACCCCTGCACTAGGTCAAACACTGACTGCTGCATTTTTCAAAACAACCAATCAGAAGCACCATAATGGCATGAGGGCGGGGCCACACTTGTGTGATCACGGATCCATCAACAGATACAGAACCACATCATTTTACTCAGCAGCAAATGCTGTATGTTTCCTATCTATTATATTCCATTTTAGCCTCTTACTCAACTGTCTATTTCTGCTGTGCTTCAATCATGCACTGACTATATCACAGCCAAAGTTCACTCCTACCTTTGCTCTGTTGTTTTTCATATGCAACTGTCTGCTTTCATTAATGCACACATTATGCAAACTTACCAACACTACCAAAATTACCCATAGATCATTGATCACTGAACTTTATTCTGTTCCGTTAATAACTTTTTACATTATACTAAACTGTCACTAAAGCACAGATCTATGGCAGCAAATCAGACTCATCACATTTTGAGCTGTTGTATTTCTCAGTTTGAAATTTTTTGCATTGAAATTATGTTTCTGAATTCTTTCTGTCTAAATTTAGCTCATCACAATGTTATTTCAAGTGTAATAATTCAAACCATAAAAGTGAAGTCAGCTTTATTTATATAGCACATTTCATACAACAAGCAGAACTCAATGTGCTTTAGAATAAAATCAAACATAGTCATAGAACATAAAAGGCATATAAAATATGAATAGACAGAAAGAGGAGGGTCTAGTCATTTGGGAAGAATCTGCAATCTGAATGTCATGTTTCCTGGGGTTAGGTTTTCATCAATGTCTGTTGAAAAGAGAAAAAAACATCAAATCATACATACACAGAGAAATAGTCTTCCACATCTTTGACATTAAAACACCTGTCTTTCTTCGGCTCATCTCGTCCTTCCTGTACTTGGCCATCTCCTCTTTCCTTTACTTGTCTGTGTCCCACATTTTTAAACATGTTGCACTGTGGACTCCTGCAGCTCTCCACATTGTCGGCAAATCCTGCAGCCCTAATAGCTTGTGTCTTATGTAAGTAAACAGGTTTACAGGTAGAAGGTGCTGTGTAACTGGCCTGTAGTGGCTCCAAATGACCTGAAACTTGACAGGTGTGATCTAAGTCCTGGCCGGATGTTAGCCATATGTCTCAGTCGCCCGGCAGGAGAAGCGAGAACCCGTCCAACGCTGCTTGCAGCTTTAATTATTATTATTATTTTACCGTCTCGTTGCGGCCACTTTTGAGGCCCTTGCACTACTCGAAAACGCATACAAATCGCCACACACGTTGACTCGGTGTCCCCCATGCACATATTGGGGAATTACACATGTCAATGGAAAAATGGCTCAATAGCGCCCCCTTTAGAAAAAAAAAGGGCACCCACCCTTGCATTTGGAGGGACCTTGACCTAGAGCTCTGAAATTCGGTACACATATGTATCATGCCAAGACGCAAAAAAAATTCTCTTGCAGCGAAACCCACAATGCAACGGGAAAGCCGCCATCTTGAATTTAGTGTCAAAATTTGGCCATTTTGGCCAAATTTTGGCCAAATTTTGGCCAAAAAATTACACATTTTCTAGAGCTAACTCCTCCGAGGTGATAACTCCGATAAATCTCAAATTTAGCCAGCAGGTAGAAAACGCATTGGGGAGCTTAAGTTATCAAAACGCTCCGCAAAAGTATGACGGCGTGCGCGCGGCGGCCCACGGAATGTTGACATTCCGCCATTTTGGCTCAATTTTTGCCTCAAAACTGCCCCCTAGAGGCATTCCAAAATTCGGCCCCTGAACAACGTTTCACTTACAGCTCCCAAATTCGGTACACATATGTGTCACACATAGACGCACAAAAAAGCCTCAAGAACCCATACCCACAATGCAACAGGAAATCCGCCATTTTGGATTTACTGTCCACATTTGTTTTTCAGAAATTTCACATTTTTAAGCGCGAACTCCTCCTAGGGGAAAACTCCTACATAGCTCAAATTTATATCGCATATACTACAGGTGGTGGTGACAAAAAGTTATCAAAACGCTCCGCAAAAGTATGACGGCGTGCCCGTGGCGGCCCGCGGCGTTTTGCCGTTTGCCCATTTTGGCACTGTTTGGCCACTTTTTCAAAAATTTCACATTTTCAAGACATAACTCCTCCTCGGGGATAATGCCTAAAGATCTCAAATTCGGTCCACATATACTACAGGTGGTGGTGACAAAAACTTATCAAAACGCTCCGCAAAAGCATGACGGTGTGCGCGCGGAAGCGCGCAGCGTTTTGCTGAGTGGCCATTTTGGCTCAATATTGCCCCCTAGAGGCATTTAAAAATTCAACCCCTGAACTAGGTTTCACCTACAGCTCCGAAATTCGGTACACATATGTGTCATGACAACACGCACCGAAAAGCCTCAAGAACCCATACCCACAATGCAACAGGAAGTCCGCCATTTTGAATTGAAATTCAGATTTTTGCTGTGTAACTGGCCTGCAGTTGCTCCAAATGACCTGAAACTTGACAGGTGTGATCTAAATCCCGGCCGGATGTTAGCCATATGTCTCAGTCGCCCGGCAGGAGAAGCGAGAACCCGTCCAACGCTGCTTGCAGCTTTAATTAGGGTTCGAGCACCAACGGTGTAGAACCCTATTGGAATTGCTGCGTTTCTTCTTATTATTATTATTATACTACCGTCTCGTTGGGGCCACTTTTGAGGCCCTTGCACTACTCGAAAACGCATATAAATCGCCACACACATTGACTCGGTGTCCCCCATGCACATATTGGGGAATTACACATGTCAATGGAAAAATGGCTCAATAGCGCCCCCTTTACAAAAAAAAAGGGCACCCACCCTTGCATTTGGAGGGAACTTGACCTAGAGCTCTGAAATTCGGTACACATATGTATCATGCCAAGACGCAAAAAAAATTCTCTTGAAGCGAAACCCACAATGCAACGGGAAAGCCGCCATCTTGAATTGAGTGTCAAAATTTGGCCATTTTGGCCAAATTTTGGCCAAAAAATTACACATTTTCTAGAGCTAACTCCTCCCAGGTGATAACTCCGAGAAATCTCAAATTTAGCCAGCAGGTAGAAAACGCATTGGGGAGCTTAAGTTATCAAAACGCTCCGCAAAAGTATGACGGCGTGCGCGCGGCGGCCCACGGAATGTTGACATTCCGCCATTTTGGCTCAATTTTTGGCTCAAAACTGCCCCCTAGAGGCATTCAAAAATTCAGCCCCTGAACTACGTTTCACTTACACCTCCAAAATTCAGTACACATATGTGTCACGAATAGACGCACAAAAAAGCCTCAAGAACCCATACCCACAATGCAACAGGAAATCCGCCATTTTGGATTTACTGTCCACATTTGTTTTTCAGAAATTTCACATTTTCAAGCGCGAACTCCTCCTAGGGGAAAACTCCTACATAGCTCAAATTTATATCGCATATACTACAGGGCGTGGTGACAAAAAGTTATCAAAACGCTCCGCAAAAGTATGATGGCGTGCCCGTGGCGGCCCGCGGCGTTTTGCCGATTGGCCATTTTGCCACTGTTTGGCCACTTTTTCAAAAATTTCACGTTTTCAAGACCTAACTCCTCCTCGGGGATAATGCCTAAAGATCTCAAATTCGGTCCACAAATACTACAGGGGGTGGTGACAATAACTTATCAAAACGCTCTGCAAAAGCATAACGGTGTGCGCGCGGCAGCGCGCGGCGTTTTGCCGAGTGGCCATTTTGCCACTTTTTGCCCATTTTTTCTAAAATTTCACGTTTTCAAGACCTAACTCCTACTAGAGGATAACTCCTACAGATCTACAATTTGGTCCACATATACTACAGGTGGTGGTGAAAAAAACTTATCAAAATGTTCCGCAAAAGCAAGACGGTGTGCGCGCGGCAGCGCGCAGCGTTTGGCCATTTGGCCATTTTGGCTCAATATTGCCCCCTAGAGGCATTTAAAAATTCAGCCCCTGAACTATGTTTCACCGAGAGCTCCGAAATTCGGTACACATATGTGTCATGACAACACGCACAAAAAAGCCTCAAGAACCCATACCCACAATGCAAGAGGAAGTCCACCATTTTGAATTGAAATTCAGATTTTTGCTACATTTTTTTTTTAATTTCACATTTTCAAGATCTAACTGCTGTGTAAGTGGCCTGTAGTTGCTCCAAATGACCTGAAACTTGACAGGTGTGATTTAAGTCCCGGCCGGATGTTAGCCATATGTCTCAGTCGCCCGGCAGGAGAAGCGAGAACCCGTCCAACGCTGCTTGCAGCTTTAATTATTTTACCGTTTCGTTGGGGACACTTTTGAGGCCCTTGCACTACTCGAAAACGCATAAAAATCGCCACACACATTGACTCGGTGTCCCCCATGCACATATTGGGGAATTACACATGTCAATGGAAAAATGGCTCAATAGCGCCCCCTTTAGAAGGCAAAAGGGCACCCACCCTGGCATTTGGAGGGAACTTGACCTACAGCTCTGAAATTCGGTACACATATGTATCATGCCAAGACGCAAAAAAAATCCTCTTGCAGCGAAACCCACAATGCAACGGGAAAGCCGCCATTTTGAATTTAGTGTCAAAATTTGCCCATTTTGGCCAAATTTTGGCCAAAAAATTACACATTTTCTAGAGCGAACTCCTCCGAGGTGATAACTCCGAGAAATCTCAAATTTAGCCAGCAGGTAGAAAACGCATGGGGGAGCTTAAGTTATCAAAACGCTCCGCAAAAGTATGACGGCGTGCGCGCGGCGGCCCACGGAATGTTGACATTCCGCCATTTTGGCTCATTTTTGGCTCAAAACTGCCCCCTAGAAACATTCACAAATTCGGCCCCTCAACTACGTTTCACTTACAGCTCCGAAATTCGGTACACATATGTGTCACGAATAGACGCACAAAAAAGCCTCATGAACCCATACCCACAATGCAACAGGAAATCCGCCATTTTGGATTTACTGTCCACATTTGTTTTTCAGAAATTTCACATTTTCAAGCGCGAACTCCTCCTAGGGGAAAACTCCTACATAGCTCAAATTTATATCACATATACTACAGGTGGTGGTGACAAAAAGTTATCAAAACGCTCCGCAAAAGTATGACGGCGTGCCCGTGGCGCCCCGCGGCGTTTTGCCGTTTGGCCATTTTGCCACTGTTTGGCCACTTTTTCAAAAATTTCACGTTTTCAAGACCTAACTTCTACGAGAGGATTACTCCTACAGATCTCAAATTCGGTCCACATATTCTACAGGTGGTGGTGAAAAAAACTTATCAAAACCCTCCGCAAAAGCAGAACGGTGTGCGCGCGGCAGCGCGCAGCGTTTTGCTGAGTGGCCATTTTGGCTCAATATTGCCCCCTAGAGGCATTTATAAATTCAGCCCCTGAACTATGTTTCACCGAGAGCTCCGAAATTCGGTACACATATGTGTCATGACAACACGCACAAAAAAGCCTCAAGAACCCATACCCACAATGCAACAGGAAGTCCGCCATTTGGAATTCACTGTGTAACTGGCCTGCAGTTGCTCCAAATGACCTGAAACTTGACAGGTGTGATCCAAGTCCCGGCCGGATGTTAGCCATATGTCTCAGTCGCCCGGCAGGAGAAGCGAGAACCCGTCCAACGCTGCTTGCAGCTTTAATTATTATTATACTACCGTCTCGTTGGGGCCACTTTTGAGGCCCTTGCACTACTCGAAAACGCATAAAAATCGCCACACACATTGACTCGGTGTCCCCCATGCACATATTGGGGAATTACACATGTCAATGGAAAAATGGCTCAATAGCGCCCCCTTTAGAAAAAAAAAGGGCACCAACCCTTGCATTTGAAGGGAACTTGACCGAGAGCTCTGAAATTCGGTACACATATGTATCATGCCAAGACGCAAAAAAAATTCTCTTGCAGCGAAACCCACAATGCAACGGGAAAGCCGCCATCTTGAATTTAGTGTCAAAATTTGGCCATTTTGGCCAAATTTTTGCCAAAAAATTACACATTTTCTAGAGCTAACTCCTCCGAGGTGATAACTCCGATAAATCTCAAATTTAGCCAGCAGGTAGAAAACGCATTGGGGAGCTTAAGTTATCAAAACGCTCCGCAAAAGTATGACGGCGTGCGCGCGGCGGCCCACGGAATGTTGACATTCCGCCATTTTGGCTCAATTTTTGCCTCAAAACTGCCCCCTAGAGGCATTCCAAAATTCGGCCCCTGAACAACGTTTCACTTACAGCTCCCAAATTCGGTACACATATGTGTCACACATAGACGCACAAAAAAGCCTCAAGAACCCATACCCACAATGCAACAGGAAATCCGCCATTTTGGATTTACTGTCCACATTTGTTTTTCAGAAATTTCACATTTTTAAGCGCGAACTCCTCCTAGGGGAAAACTCCTACATAGCTCAAATTTATATTGCATATACTACAGGGGGTGGTGACAAAAAGTTATCAAAACGCTCCGCAAAAGTATGACGGCGTGCCCGTGGCGGCCCGCGGCGTTTTGCGGATTGGCCATTTTGCCACTGTTTGGCCACTTTTTCAAAAATTTCACGTTTTCAAGACCTAACTCCTCCTCGGGGATAATGCCTAAAGATCTCAAATTCGGTCCACATATACTACAGGTGGTGGTGAAAAAAACTTATCAAAACGCTCCGCAAAAGCATGACGGTGTGCGCGCGGTAGCGCGCAGCGTTTTGCTGAGTGGCCATTTTGGCTCAATATTGCCCCCTTGAGGCATTTAAAAATTCAGCCCCTGAACTATGTTTCACCTAGAGCTCCGAAATTCGGTACACATATGTGTCATGCCAACATGCACAAAAAAGCCTCAAGAACCCATACCCACAATGCAACAGGAAGTCCGCCATTTTGAATTCACTGTGTAACTGGCCTGTAGTTGCTCCAAATGACCTGAAACTTGACAGGTGTGATCTAAGTCCCGGCTGGATGTTAGCCATATGTCTCAGTCACCCGGCAGGAGAAGCGAGAACCCGTCCAACGCTGCTTGCAGCTTTAATTAGGGTTCGAGCACCAACGGTGCGTAGAACCCTATTGGAATTGCTGCGTTTCTTCTTCTTATTAGGGTTCGAGCACCAACGGTGCGTAGAACCCTATTGGAATTGCTGCGTTTATTCTTATTGTTATTAGGGTTCGAGCACCAACGGTGTAGAACCCTATTGATCTTGCTGCGTTTCTTCTTATTAGGGTTCGAGCACCAACGGTGTAGAACCCTATTGATCTTGCTGCGTTTCTTCTTATTATTATTATTTTACCGTTTCGTTGGGGCCACTTTTGAGGCCCTTGCACTAGTCCAAAACGCATAAAAATCGCCACACACGTTGGCTCGGTGTCCCCCATGCACATATTGGGGAATTACACATGTCAATGGAAAAATGGCTCAATAGCGCCCCCTTTAGAAAAAAAAAGGGCACCAACCCTTGCATTTGAAGGGAACTTGACCGAGAGCTCTGAAATTCGGTACACATATGTATCATGCCAAGACGCAAAAAAAAATGACTTGCAGCGAAACCCACAATGCAACGGGAAAGCCGCCATTTTGAATTTTATGTCAAAATTTGGCCATTTTGGCCAAATTTTGGCCAAAAAATTACACATTTTCTAGAGCTAACTCCTCCGAGGGGAAAACTCCGAGAAATCTCACATTTAGCCAGCAGGTAGAAAACGCATTGGGGAGCTTTAGTTATCAAAACGCTCCGCAAAAGTATGACGGTGTGCGCGCGGCGGCCCACGGAATGTTGACATTCCGCCATTTTACCTCAATTTTTGCCTCAAAACTGCCCCCTGGAAACATTCACAAATTCGGCCCCTCAACTACGTTTCACTTACAGCTCCGAAATTCAGTACACATATGTGTCACGAATAGACGCACAAAAAAGCTTCAAGAACCCATACCCACAATGCAACAGGAAATCCGCCATTTTGGATTTACTGTCCACATTTGTTTTTCAGAAATTTCACATTTTCAAGCGCGAACTCCTCCTAGGGGAAAACTCCTACATAGCTCAAATTTATATCACATATACTACAGGAGGTGGTGACCAAAAGTTATCAAAACGCTCCGCAAAAGTATGACGGCGTGCCCGTGGCGGCCCGCGGCGTTTTGCCGTTTGGCCATTTTTCCACTGTTTGGCCACTTTTTAAAAAATTTCACGTTTTCAACACCTAACTCCTCCTCGGGGATAATGCCTAAAGATCTCAAATTCGGTCCACATATACTACAGGTGGTGGTGAAAAAAACTTATCAAAATGCTCCGCAAAAGCATGACGGTGTGCGCGCGGTAGCGCGCAGCGTTTTGCTGAGTGGCCATTTTGGCTCAATATTGCCCCCTAGAGGCATTTAAACATTCAGCCCCTGAACTATGTTTCACGTAGAGCTCCGAAATTCGGTACACATATGTGTCATGACAACACGCACCGAAAAGCCTCAAGAACCCATACCCACAATGCAACAGGAAGTCCGCCATTTTGAATTGAAATTCAGATTTTTGCTGTGTAACTGGCCTGCAGTTGCTCCAAATGACCTGAAACTTGACAGGTGTGATCTAAATCCCGGCCGGATGTTTGCCATATGTCTCAGTCGCCCGGCAGGAGAAGCGAGAACCCGTCCAACGCTGCTTGCAGCTTTAATTATTATTATTTTACCGTTTCGTTGGGGCCACTTTTGAGGCCCTTGCACTACTCGAAAACGCATATAAATCGCCACACACATTGACTCGGTGTCCCCCATGCACATATTGGGGAATTACACATGTCAATGGAAAAATGGCTCAATAGCGCCCCCTTTACAAAAAAAAAGGGCACCAACCCTTGCATTTGGAGGGAACTTGACCTAGAGCTCTGAAATTCGGTACACATATGTATCATGCCAAGACGCAAAAAAAAATGACTTGCAGCGAAACCCACAATGCAACGGGAAAGCCGCCATTTTGAATTTTATGTCAAAATTTGGCCATTTTGGCCAAATTTTGGCCAAAAAATTACACATTTTCTAGAGCGAACTCCTCCGAGGTGATAACTCCGATAAATCTCAAATTTAGCCAGCAGGTACAAAACGCATTGGGGAGCTTAAGTTATCAAAACGCTCCGCAAAAGTACGACGGCGTGCGCGCGGCGGCCCACGGAATGTTGACATTCCGCCATTTTGGCTCAATTTTTGCCTCAAAACTGCCCCCTAGAGGCATTCAAAAATTCAGCCCCTGAACTACGTTTCACTTACAGCTCCCAAATTCAGTACACATATGTGTCACGAATAGACGCACAAAAAAGCCTCAAGAACCCATACCCACAATGCAACAGGAAATCCGCCATTTTGGATTTACTGTCCAAATTTGTTTTTCAGAAATTTCACATTTTCAAGCGCGAACTCCTCCTAGGGGAAAACTCCTACATAGCTCAAATTTATATCACATATACTACAGGGGGTGGTGACAAAAAGTTATCAAAACGCTCCGCAAAAGTATGACGGCGTGCCCGTGGCGGCCCGCGGCGTTTTGCCGATTGGCCATTTTGCCACTGTTTGGCCACTTTTTCAAAAATTACACGTTTTCAAGACCTAACTCCTCCTCGGGGATAATGCCTAAAGATCTCAAATTCGGTCCACATATACTACAGGTGGTGGTGACAAAAACTTGTCAAAACGCTCCGCAAAAGCAAAACGGTGTGCGCGCGGCAGCGCGCAGCGTTTTGCTGAGTGGCCATTTTGCCACTGTTTGACCATTTTGTCTAAAATTTCACGTTTTCAAGACCTAACTCCTACTAGAGGATAACTCCTACAGATCTAAAATTTGGTCCACATATACTACAGGTGGTGGTGACAAAAAGTTATCAAAATGCTCCGCAAAAGTATGACGGTGTGCGCGCGGCAGCACGCAGCGTTTTGCCATTTGGCCATTTTGGCTCAACATTGCCCCCTAGAGCCATTTAAAAATTCAGCCCCTGAACTATGTTTCACCTAGAGCTCCGAAATTCGGTACACATATGTGTCATGACAACACGCACAAAAAAGCCTCAAGAACCCATACCCACAATGCAACAGGAAGTCCGCGATTTCTATTCAAAATGGCGGACAAAATGGGTTACAGGTAGAAGGTGCTGTGTAACTGGCCTGTAGTTGCTCCAAATGACCTGAAACTTGACAGTTGTGATTTAAGTCCCGGCCGGATGTTAGCCATATGTCTCAGTCGCCCGGCAGGAGAAGCGAGAACCCGTCCAACGCTGCTTGCAGCTTTAATTATATTTGTATTTGTAACATTCCATACAAAATATGTGAATTGGGAGATTGTGTTGGGGGTGGACTGAAGCTCCTTGGCGGAGGTATGCGCTCTCTAAGTGCTTTTCTAGTGTTACTAATATTTTGGACACTTTGCATGACTTTGATTCTGACACCATATATGTTAGCTTGCATTGATAAGGCATAAGATGTGTGTCAAAACACATCCAGGCTTTGTACCTTACGGGCAGATTAAGGTCACAGATTTAGGTTTTTTTTTTTAAAATTCAACGTCCTGATGTGATTTTCCTTTAAATACAAAGTCCTAAATTGTCATTACGCTTCAAAATTCATAGACATTATGTTTTTTAAAGTGATTTTTATGATAGTACTTTCACTTTAGAGGTAGTTTTTTTAGTTTTATGTTTTTCTGGAAAGTCTCACTGAGAGCTGCTCTCGCTCAGATTTGCACACATCCAGATGCTGCTCAGTAAAACCACAGCTGGATCTGCTGGCTCAGTCTGAGCAGCCATGTGGAGGCTAAAGGCACCACGCTGGAGGTCTTGAGGGAGGGGGCAATAACTGCATTTACTCTTTAGTTTTAGCGTATGATTAATAAACATGCAGCACAGTTTTTTAACCCTCAAACGACCAAACTATAAACTAAATGGCTGAATTAATGCCTGTATTAGTGTTTATTACACCTATACTGCTTTTTAAAACTATGACAGATATTCGAGATGTATAAGCCACTTCTAAATAATTATGGTTTTCAATCAGGTTTTATGTAAATAACTAGTTAAAATACACGCATTCATTTGGATCCTTGCCTGTTACTTCTGATAAAACATCAGTCTACCCCAGGGCAGCTGTGGAAACATACATAGCTTACCACCATGGAGTATGGAGTGAATGAATAATGCAATGTAAAGCATCTTTGAGTGTCTAGAAAAGCGCTACATAAAACCAATGCATTATTATTATTATGTTTACTGCCAGGCTTGTTGAATCTACACATTGCTAAATAGAACCAGTCTGGCATTGTGAAGTAGCTAAAGGGCCTCAAAAAGCAGTGTACAGTATGCTGTTATCATTGTAACACCAAAATATAGATGAACTGTTGGGCTTTGTTGCTTCCATGGTTCTGTTTAAAACAAAAATTGATGCCTAATTATTGAATAACCACCAACAAATTACAGTAAAGTTAAAGCAGTGAGGTTCATGGTGGTTGCACTGTTATTTGCCACTGTCACTTGCTTGTGACTGCGTTCTGGGAACACTGCTTTGTTGCAGGTTACACACACGCCTGAATCTTCCCGTGTCAATGTTATGTGGGCAAAACAAGCACTGTTTGCATGTGTCGGGTACTTCAGTGACTCCATGCTGCTCTGCAGGTCCCACACTAAATGCGTGTCATCACTTCTCAAGTGGCTGAATGCTGATTCGGGACCTCTGACTTCCTCTCCACATGTAGCTTGACCAGTCCATACCCACGCTCTCTTAGGAAGACACAATGCTTCAAACCAGGAAAGTTTCCCAGCCAGATCTTGAAGGCATTAATTGCTGCAGTATAACAACATGTTGAAGAATAGAACCACTGGGCGTCTGTTAATCTTGTGTTAAGAGGTACAACATTACCAAGGTTGTCCACGCGTCTCTCAGAGTGCAGTATGAAGTCTGGCTTTTGTTGATCACCACTAACACTGTTGTCATGGTACAGAGGGGTAGACACAACCCGATCACCTCCTTTAGGAGCCACTACTGACATCTGAGGCATGTGACTAATCTCCGTGAACTGAGCTGTTGTCATGGTCACTTTGGGCATCACCTATGTGCCCCAAGGCTTCTGGAGCGCATAAATCCTGCTACTGTAGGTCTGTTAGCCACAATTCACCGCAAAACAATACACTGTGGTGACTAGAAGTAGAAAATTACAATGAAAATCAAAGCCGATAACGTTAAAAAACATACAGAGCTTTCTGGGAGGAGAGATGACTTATACACAACTTTATATGCAACACTTAAGGGCCAATTCCTGTAAAAAAAAAAAAATACACCAATCACCCACATCATTATGACCCCTGACAGGTGAAGTGAATAACATTGATCATATTGGTGCTATGTGGTGTTCTGCTGATTAGACACCCAAATAAACATTGTCCCACAACAATCACACTCCCTCATGCTAATGGAAATCCCAAATGTCACTGGATGAAAATGCACCCCACCACACGGCAACAACATCAACCAATCAGGAACATGTTGAGGAACATGACAATGGTCCAACATGTTGATTTGACCTCCAAACTTCCTTCACCCCATTGTGATCAAGCATCAACAGGATGCAGTGGAACAAGTTGGATTGACAGAGGCCCCACTGCACAAGCCAGAGCACCCAAAGGATCCAGTGCCCTGGTCCTGGTTCCAGACCCCATAGGACACCCTGAGAGGTCCTCTTACCCAATGCTTCAGAGCATTTTAGAGCACATAAGGAAGACCAACGCAACATTAGACAGGTGGTCATAATGTTATGCCTGATTGGTGTATACTACTACACATGTACTTGAAGGAATCCTACACTGTTAAAACACAGCTTTTATTGTGAAGGTCAGATCTATAAACCATGAATGTTCCACCTTTACTAAAGCAGCACAAACACTTGTAATTTGACCCAGCCTTCACCTGACCAACCACTCCTACTCCATGTACTGTTGTGCCAGCACCCATAATTAAACCCTCTGTAGAACTCATCATGGAATTAAAAATGAAACCTAAAACCTTTGTTTTAAGTTTCAGTTCTTGCTCATATTTGTCCCAGTGAGTTTTTCTGTATGACTCATGTTCTAACAAATAATACAGAAATATCCAGACTCACTGTACAGTGAAATCATTCTCAACCCTATTTCCAGCCGTCGTTTGATATCACCTATATTATGCCCGGGTGCCATTCCTCCACATGTCCAGCAAATCAAATCCTTATTGAAATTGTCCCTTTCCCTGTCACTTCAATAACGGCAGGAGAGTCTGATCCGGACTGATCCCTCACGGCTCAGACCGCTCGGCCAAACCCCATCAGGCTCAGGCTGGGATTACAAACTCCGCTCTCTTGTTTCCCTGCCCGGTTCCCTCATACACAGCCAGTTATTGTCATGGCAGCAGCGGCCGGCTGGGGACACTGGCTCTATTATTGTGACACTGGTTTCTACACAGCGGACACACATGGGAGGCACTGAATACACAAAGGACGGTTTCAGCCTGCGCTGCCGAACTGAGTTTATCTGTACTGTGTTGCTGGTTTATTTACACCCCGTTTCTGTTTACAGTTAGCCTGCCAGGAAGAGAAAAGGGGATTGTACCTGTTTAAATCATGCATAAAGTGTGTTTTCATGTAATACATAAGCACAGAGCGTAAAAGTACCTTGTATTATAGGTTACATGTCTGTGGTATAGTCCTTACTGTATGCTGAGTGAGAGGAAGGATTCTTTTGTCAACATCTTTTTTTGCACTTTTTATGCCTCATGCCAGCGAGAGCAGAGGTTATGTCTGTCTGTCTGTCTGTCTGTCTGTCTGTCTGTCTGTCTGTCTGTCTGTCTGTCTGTCTGTCTGTCTGTCTCATTCTCATGAACACAGTGTCCCGTGAACGCCTGGAGGGATGTTCTGCAAACTTGGCACAGACAGTCGCTCTGACTCAAGGATGAACTGATTAGATTTCGGTGGTCAAGGGCAAATTTTAACAGTGACTGGCGCCTCATGAATCACCGCTTTTGGCCATAACTCAGAAATTCATGAAGCACATGTTTAAAAGGATAAAATGATGAAGTGATGACATTTTGTATCCCAAAGGTCAAGCATGGACAAACACAAATATAAACATAAAACACAACTTGACCGGTTGGTGGAGTCGTGCGACCAGTTAATTCTACTTCTACACAGGCAACAACTTCACTTTCTTGGATTTTGTTAAGCTTTAAAGTGTTGCTATCGGTGGTCATGGTAACCATTAGAAGTGGTCCACTGCATGAATAGTCTGCAGCAATGCTTCTCATGTAAACAGATGCATTTGTGTGGCTCAACGTGAAGATTAGTTCCCACCCACTCAGACTTTTATAATATTAATATGTATTTATTATATCTGTTTAGAACTAAAGTTTACTAAGGATGAAGTAAAGTAAAGATGGTGCATTTACATACAGTCACATAAGCTGGGAAAAATGACTTCCTCTTTTGAAAACAACCTTTTGACTGCAGTGAAGCCTTGTAGGTTTTTCTTAGGTGCCTGTTAAGTGTCGCTCCAGCAAACCTGTAGTCAGTGCTGCAGGTTCTCATTTATATCAGCCACCGCACTGCCTGAATGTCCAGATTTAAACACATCTTCACGCAAAGAAAAAGAGCCATGAGGTTAAATCAAATGTAACAGGAGTGTTTTATCTGCCTGTGTGTGCTTCAGCCTGCTGAAGGTCAGTTTTTTAAGTGAGTCGCATCGTAATCTCCTAACAACACTTTGTTCTAAATGTCAAATTGTCCTTTTTGATGTGATTGTGAGGTTTCTGAAACACCTCAACTCATGAACTCACTGAAGTTTGTGTTGGTGGAACAACTTTGCATGAATATTAAAAAACAAACTGCGTACACTGTGTTCAGTTTTTTCTCCTTGTCTGTTACTGCAGGTTGTGAAGATCCTAGAAAAGCATGATCCCCTCCGCAGCAGCTCCACCCTGTCCTCCCTGAGCGTCATCAACCTCAACGCCGGCTCTGGCAGCGGCTCTCGTTTCGGCTCCATCTCCGTCGACGAGGCGAATGCGGTGCAGAACTACGTGGAGCACATGCTCTTCCTGCTGATGGAGGAGGAGAGCGGGCAGGCTGGAGCCATGGGCCCCATCCTGGAGTTTGTGGTGATGGAGAACGTGATGGAGCGGCTGTTCGTGTGGAGCCTCCGCAGGGAGTTCACAGACGACATGAAGCTGGAGCAGCTGAAGATGTACGAGATGCTGGTGGGCCAGGCGCAGCAGCCTCTACTGCATCACAAGCCCATCCTGCGGCCGCTCATGATGCTGCTGTCCTCCTGCTCGGGCACGGCGGCGCCTGCGGTGGAAGCCGAGCTGGTGCTGCTGCTCAACCAGCTGTGCTGCGTTCTGGCAAAGGACCCCTCAATTCTGGAGTTGTTCTTCCACACCAGCGAGGATCAGGGAGCCACCAACTTCCTCATCTTCTCCCTGCTCATCCCCTTCATCCACAGGGAGGGAACGGTGGGCCAACAGGCCAGAGATGCCTTACTGCTCATCATGTCGTTGTCCGCTGAGAACGAACGAGTGGCCAAGCACATCGCAGAGAACACCTACTTCTGTCCGGTCAGTCCTCAATGAAAAATCACCTGCACTTTTCTCCTTTTCTTGCTTTTATTACCTCGGTGGTTTTTAAATCTGTTACTTTCCCCTGACTTTTCCCCCTCTCTTGTAATTTATTTGCAGTTCAGCATAAAAAGATCCTTAATAATCCCCCTCAGTCAGCGGCATCATTATTATATCCTGGCATATCTGAGACCCTGGGTGGCACAATTAGTCCAGAATATACAGATGAATTCATGGGCCCACTTAAAACAAGGCTAAGAAATCTGGCATCGAGTGCTACAAATGTCTTGGCTTTATAAGATTACGGCACGCTTGTAAGCTAATCCCACGTAAATAATGCAATTCACCCGCAGCTGAAGACAGCGCAGTGAAGAACAGGGTTTGATGTGATGCCAGTCGAACAAGAGTCTGTGTTTAATTGGTTCCGTCGGCATCCACAGGGAGGGCACAGCGGGATAATCCTATAGAGGACGTATGCATTACTACAACACTAATGATGCACTCATCTCGCAGCTAAACTCCACTGTGCTGCTATAGGTTCTGAAATCCTGCACTGTAAAAACTACTTTTATGCTATGTTGACGAGTGACTGTGCCGCCGTATCGTTGCTGCAGGACGTCTCGCTGCTCAAATATTCATAAAGGTCTCAGAGCTCGACCTGTAGGAGGCATAAATCCATATGTATGCTGCGAGGACAGCCAGGCAGGCTGATATGTAGGCTGCTGCAGAGCTTATATCTGCATTGCATTATCAAAAAGTGGAGTGGGAGGCATGATTTACAGAGGGATCTGCTTTGTAGTGAGCTGGAAAACACTCATAAATCTGCTGAAGGCAAAGGTAAAACTGACAGCAGAGAAGCTGTATATTCAGTATATCATATGGCTCGTACACTACACTGCCTCATTACCATTTATTGAAGCCCATAATATTCTGTCTGTAATCACTTTATGTCAAATGAGTTTCATAGTCAGTATATATGACATGTTTCTGGGCAGTGCAGGTGAAACTGTTGAGTTTAGAATCAAACCAGCTCCTCCTCTGCTCACCTGGTCTGTTTTATTTGCTCTGTTATTAGCAGTAAACAAATTTAAAAAACCCATGTTACAACAGTGTTAAATGTCTACAGCTATATGCCAGCAGCTCTCAGAGGCCGCTCTCATTCACAGCAGTCCTTTGAGCTAAATGTCAGCGCTGTAACAAGCTCGCGGTGACGATCCCTGCATGCTGATGTTGGTGTTTGTCATCGGAGTTTAGCGAGCAAGTTTGGCACAAAGTACAGGAGGAGTGACATTTTTATAGCAGGTAGCAGGTCACAGAGAAAGGAGATGATCAAAGTTATAATTCTTCATTCTGTGGCGATCCAAATTCAAATCCCCCCCCACCTCCAAAAAGACACATTACCTCCGCTTACCTGATTTATTAAAAAGCTTAGGACCTTTCTCAAAACGCCGCCGCTCACAGTGCTGCTCGTTATCGCATGCTATTCTACAGCCGTGTTGGAGATGTGTCCCACACACTCACAAATGACCTAAAGCGTCCGCAACATCTCCAATCCTCTGGAAGACACCCCCTCACTTCAGCAGCATGTAAACACATAACAAGAGCTGGATCTACAACACAGCAACATCAGCCTTATGCAAACACATACAAGCCCCATGGAAGCACAAAATACGTATTATTAGAACAGTCAATCCCCACCAAGGAAGCATATTTATGATCTAGTACTAATGTGAACAGGGGAGGACTCGCAGAAATCAGATGAAAAAATAGAGAAATATAATATACACCAATCAGCCACAACATTAAAACCACTGACAGGTGAAGTGAATAACATTGATCATATTGGTACTATGTGGTGTTCTGATGGAAAACCTTAGACACCAAAATAAACATTGTCCCACAACAAGCACACTCCCTCATGCAAATGGAAGCCCCAAATATCACTGGATGAAAATGCACCCCACCACATGGAAACAACATCAACCAATCAGGAACATGTAGAGGAACATGACAATGGTCCAACATGTTGATGTGACCTCCAGACTTCCTACACCCCATTCTGATCAAGCATCAACAGGATGCAGTGGAACAAGTTTGATTGACAGAGGCCCCACTGCACAAGCCAGAGTACCCAAAGGATCCAGTGCCAACGTCCCATAGGACACCCTGAGAGGTCCTCTGGTCCATGCCCAATGGTTCAGAGCATTTTGGAGCACATAAGGAAGACCAACACAATATTAGGCAGGTGGTCATAATGTTACACCTGATTGGTGTAGCTATATTAATAATATTTAGGAGATAGACTGACTGCAGATCAGCTAAAAATCCCCAAACCTCCGTCTCTACATCAGTATCATGACGGGGAAAAAAACAATTTAATGGGAAAAATCTTTAGAAGCAGGTTAAGTTTGCCTGAGAGGACACTCAAATCCAGGTCCTCATTGATTCCCAAAGTCGTGAGAGTCTCTAATTCAGTAATCCAGTGTGATTCAGTTTCAGAGAGGCTGCTTTTAAGTTGGCCCTCCATCTGGAAAATCTTCTCAATTCCACTGAGTGCAGAGGGGATACATGTGCAGGTGTTTTTCAATAAGGTGCAGGACAAAAAAATCAGAAATTTACTATTGAAAAGTGGTGAAATTGACCAATCATTAAAAATAGAATCCTTAAGTCAGCTCAGTGAATCTATAATAATGTAACGTCTTATTTTGATGCTGCCTCAGGTTCTGGCCACCGGGCTGAGCGGCCTGTACTCGTCTCTGCCCACTAAGCTGGAGGTCCACAGTGAGGAGTGGCACTGCCTGCACAGAGAGGACTGGCTCCGGATGCCTTCGCTCGTCCAGTTTCTCAACTCGCTGGAATTCTGCAACGCCGTCATCCAGGTGAGCACGTGTGCCGAGGCAGCACGCACGAGGTGAAAACACTGCGACCTTCTGACTCGCTGCTCTGCTCCTTCCCAGGTGGCCCACCCCGATATCAGAGACCAGCTGGTTAGTTACATCTACAACGGTTTCCTCGTGCCTGTCCTCGCACCAGCACTCCACAAGGTTGGCGCTCTCCTTCCATTTCTTTATTTACCTTTATTAGTGCACATACGTCAGGGGGAAGTTAGGAATGAAGTACTTGTCATTCTCCCCAAACCTATTCTGGATGGCATTTCTGGATGAGATAAAAATAAGGGATAGACCGATTATCGCCCGATTATCGGGGCCGATATTTGGCATTTTTCCGATTATCAGTATCAGTATTTTTATTGACCGATTATTGATAAATTAAATGCACCACTTCAGGTCTCAGGTCTCTGTGGTCTCAGAAATGTCTCTCAATCAGAGAAAGTGAACCAGAAACACAAACCAGGAAATCAGCTGAGGCTATGCTAACAGCTAGCGGCTAATTTAGAAGGCAGCCACCAATTTACCGTAAAACACAGTCTGGAAAATAATAATTGATAATGCTTTAAGATAGTGGGCTATAGAAGTGGAGGTGAACAGTAGACGTAACTCATCAATCAGTCCTATTTCTATTTTCCATATTCAGTTATAGTCACAATTATTAATGAAGAAGCCTAGTTATGAGTGACAGGTTGTCAGCTATCAGATGCCATTAAAACATCCAATGTACACCGATCAGGCATAACATTATGACCATCTGCCTTGCCATGTGGTGGGGTGCATTTTCCTGCAGGGGTAGGCCAGTGACATTTGGGATTTGCCATTTACATGAGGGGGTGTGATTGTTCTGGGACAATGTTTATTTGGGTGTCTTAAGTCTTCCAGCAGAACAGCACATAGTACTAATATGATCAATGTTATTCACTTCACCTGTCAGTGGTCAGGATGTTGTGGCTGATTGGTGTATATCGGTTCCAAATATCGGTTATCAGCCTTTCTTGAGCGCCAATAATCAGCATTAGTATCGACCCTGGAAAACCGATATCAGTCGTGATGCTTTGCTTTGTGTTGTAAGTTCACGCACACTCACTGCTGACTCATTCCTCCCCCGCGCGAAGCTCACCCTGGAAGAGGTGATGACGACCACGGCGTACCTGGACCTCTTCCTGAGGAGCGTCTCCGAGCCGGCGCTGCTGCAGACCTTCCTCTCCTTCATCCTCCTGCACCGACACGAGAGCGTCCACATCCTGGACACCCTGGTCAGCCGCATCAACACGCCCTTCCAGGTACGAGGTGAACTCACACACAGCGTCGGCCTGACTCGCGTTTGATAATGCAGCAGCAAGTTTCATGAGATTTCGAAACGACTCCAGACGCTCTGGGACTCACGGGTAACATTTAAATGCCAGGACCAAAGCTGGCACATTGTTGCCATGGTGACGCTCAGTAGCAGTGATTTCTTCTGTTATCATGTCGTTGCTTTATAACCAGATACCTTGTTCAAATATTGTAGCAGGGCTGAGTCATTAAGGTGAATAAATGGCTTTTTTTACAATGCTGTCTGATTGTGTAAGTGACTCAGGGAGTTTTGCAGCAGTATTTATTAACAGTCTGCTTGAAAAATAAAGAAAAACCTGTTTGTCAAATTAATACCTTTAGAAAAATGTCACTTTTTAATGTCTGGTAGGTAGCTCACTCATTTTTGGCCATGTTAGCAGTGTTGTCATGGCGATTTTAAACATTTCAGCAGGTCCCCAGAGGACGAATCTCAGGGCTTAGGACTTTTCCACAATAGCTGCTGCTAATTAACAAATGTGAGCATACTTACTAATAATACCTGCAAAACAGTCACAGAAATAGTCAGTACTGATCATAACGACCAGTTATTCACCGATTTTCAGGATTTTTAACCCTTAAAAATAGCAGTTCCTTTACATAATGACACTGCTGTTTTTTTAAATGAAGGGAAAAAACATAAAATTATAAATGTTAGGGGAATATTTTTAATTATCGCTGTGCATTATTATTTTTTGCAGTGTCAGATTAAAAAAAAAAAACAGGATCTTAACCCTAGAACCCTAACGGAACAATTAGTAACACCATCACTAACATTGGGTATATTTTACCTGATAATACTTCTCATCAAAATACATTTAAGTACAACAACACATGGCAAATTGAAGTACTCTTCTTTTATTTTCCCACCCGAGAAATACTTAATGCTCAACCGCTAACACCAGTTAAAAATAACCTGGCGCTAGTGTTCTAGGGCTAAGCGCAAAAATGTCTGCGTCTAAAAACTGTGATAACCCTAACCCTATAATACCATTGTCATTGGGCAGTAGCATTTAGCTAGCACAGCCGACTTTTTTCAGCTCATATGAGGTGTCAGTTTTTACACATGTTGTCCAACTGATTATTGGAAACGTATCACATGTGAAGCGTACTTGTAACTGGTGGGTCGCCGGTTCACGTCCCCAGACCGGCAAGAGGCTAAGACACCACCACTGTGGGCCCCCTGAGCAAGACCCTTAACCCCTGACTGCTCCCCGGGCGCTCCTAGTATGGATGTGTCAACTGCAGAGAACAAATTTCCTCAAGGGGACTAATAAAGTATAGATTATCCATCCGTCCGTTATGGGCGCTGTGATAGAGCGGGTTGTCCCCTGGCCCCCTCCGCATGCCGAAGAGGCATGTATCTTGGCTTTGGGCAAGATACTGAACCCGAAGTTGCTCCCAACAAGATTAGCGCCTTGTATGGCAGCTCTGTTGCCATTGGTGTGTGAATGTGTGAATGCGAAACACATTGTAAAGTGCTTTGGATACCACTAAGGTAGAAAAAAGCGCTATATAGCTGAAGACCATTTACCATTTACCATTATCTATACACGGTTTATCCTCTGCAGGGTTTAGGGGGGTGCTGGAGCCTATCCCAGCCGACTCGGGCGAAGGCAGGGAACAGGTCGCCAGCCTATCGCAGGGCTACACCAGAGACAATTTAGAATAATCAAACCAAGTACCCGGTGAAAACCCACGTTGCATAGTGAGAACGTGCAAAATCCACACAGAAAGATCCCAGGCGTCCTAATCGGGACGCGAACCGGGGATCTTTTACGTGTGAGGCGACGCTGCTAACCACTGAACCACCATGCAGCCCATATAGATTATTATTATTATTATTATATAGCTATACATATTCATATTTCAGAAGTTCAGTGTGTTTCGTGGTACTTTTCCCTCATATAGCAAATTAAAAAATCGACTGATTGTGAAAAATGTGATGCAGTTTCCTCTGTGATTAGATTTAACGCGTCTCTTTGTGTCTTTCCATTCAACGCTCCAGCTGGGCACCGTGTCTCTGGCACTTTTCCGCACTCTCATCGGCTTATACTGTGAAGACGTGATGCTGCAGCTCGTACTGAGGTGAGTGGCACCCACGCTGACTTGTCCCCGCTCACGAAGCGCGGCACATGTAATTGGTTTACCCCCCGCCTCACGCCGACGCCATCTGCCGTCTCACCCCCTCCTCCCACGACCCACCCGTCCCTTCCACACCTCCCCTCTCCAGGTACCTGATCCCCTGCAACCACATGATGCTGAGTCAGAGGCGCGTGGTGCGAGAGAGGGACTGCTACTCGGTGTCGGCAGCCAAGATCCTGGCGTTGACGCCGTCCTGCTGCTCGCCCGACCGCAGCCCGCCGCCCCTCCGACAGCTCGACTCCATCCTCTTTTCCAAGGGTGGAGAGACTCCCGGCAGCGGCGGCAGCACAGGTACCAGGGAGGAGACATGACAGGGGAAAAAAAATAGCTGAATACTTACGACGTGGGTTTTATTTTTGCAGTTTGGGGACATGATAACAGATCTGGAAACACAGTGGCATTAGTGCACTGGCGATGATTGGACATGTGGTAAACAAGCCAAAAGCAAAAGTAGAATCTAGAAGTTGGTTTTAACTTTCACTTTCATTGTCCCTTCCAAGTTCTGAGAGTTTGGCTAACCAGGAAGTTCATTTAAAATCCGATTTATTTACTTTTTGTGGGGTTGCTGCCATATTCTGAGCAATTATTTCTCTTACACAGACAGGAATGATGCCCAGAATAGCAAATATAAGACTCAAATTGTAAAAAAAAAAATGTAATTATCCTTCTAGCTGAGTGTCTTACGGCTAATTATTACCTAAACTGAACAGCATGGGAAAGCATGGCAACATAATGAGTTAGAAAACTGCCCTCTAACCCTTTTAAAGTCGATAGATATCCACAGTTTTTGCCCGTCCTTATTTGAGCATTCGAGCAGTGTTTGCGCTACAGTTTATTTAAAATGAACGACTGCCCATCAGCCACATTTGCAGCCGGCTTTTGATGGATGTTTTTGTTGCTTTTCAAATCGGACGCGAGGGGAATTAATTGAGCACAGCTGACTATTCATAACGCCGTCTGAGTGAGTG
Source organism: Dascyllus trimaculatus (assembly GCA_024666655.1). Classification (NCBI taxonomy): domain Eukaryota; kingdom Metazoa; phylum Chordata; class Actinopteri; family Pomacentridae; genus Dascyllus; species Dascyllus trimaculatus. The sequence continues at coordinate 35,226,323 of CM045447.1, read as the reverse complement.
GATGTTGTAACCTCTGCAGCAGCCGTGACTTATGCGCCGTCAGACCAAACAGAACAAGTGGAGGATGTTTGAAGAGCTAAAGCCGGTAATGTGATAATAAAAAGAATAATTTATTGAAGTTACATTTCCAGAATCTGTTCAGACATATGGTGCACTGCGAGGTGTTGATGTGCATTTAATTGGAATGTGAACATATAACAGGGATGATTGTATTTTATCAGTGAGGTCTCCTGCTGTTTCGCTGCATTACATCACTTTGCCCCCCGTAGTTACATGTCAAACTCATTAGTTCTGCTCTGTGTGAACACTGAGCGGAGGAGCTGCACGCCGGCTTTTATCAACATCTCTTATCTGCTTTTTCTTTTAACCAGAGGAAAGAAAGAGCTTCTCAGAAGTGGATGATGGCTCAGGGAACTCCTGCACCATCGGATCAGAAATCTACCTTGATGTCAGCTATCTTCATTACCTCTATGACGCCCGTCTGACCATCAGCAGCTGCATCCGGGCCTGCCAGGTTTGGTCGGCCCCGTACGACGGTGAGGAGCCGCCTCCTGAGAAGTACCAGCCGGGCGTCCTCGAGGAGCCGCTGCTGAAGAGCCGGCAAACCCAGGTGGCTCCCAAGAGAGTCCCGAAGCCGATGGTGCCGCAGCCTCGACCCGCCCTGCCCCCGAGCACAGAGCCGCCCTCCGTCACCCAGCTGGAGCTGGAGTGGGATGATAGCTACGACGCGTGTCCGGTGCAGACAGCCGAGGCTCCTGTGGAGGCGAAACCTGCACAGCTGCCTCCTGCCGAGCCCCCAAAGCACATCCAGGAGATGAGGAGGACGGCCATCATGTTGGTGAAAGGCTCATACATCGAGGAGAACGAGTTCCAGGATGATGTCATGGTGTACGATCTCGTTGCAAAGAAAGACACCAGAGACGTCGACCAGGCAAAGCGCAGCGGTTCACAATCAGAAGAGACCCAGCCGGCCTCAGCAGAAGTTCCCCTGACGAACGGGCTCAGTCCGACGCTTCCAACCTCTGTGACGGCTGATAACGGCAAGAATAACATGGAGGCAAAGGCCAAGACTCAGACAGACTGTAACGCCAACCTCCAAAACAAGACTGCTGTCGAGCTGGGCGACGATCTCTTGGCTCAGTACGAGGAGCTCATTCGTACTTTGGACACCGAGGCGGGCGGAAAGCAGGTCAAAGCTGACGGAGAGGCGAAGAGGCCTGCTGCTCCTGTGGAGGAGGATGAAGAGGAGATGGATTTCACCTCCTTCTCTGCGGAAACACCAGAGCCAGAGAAAGTGCTCTCACCATTTGGGACAATAAATAGGTTTCGCAGCGGAAGTACAAATAGAAGCCAGACAGTGCCTTTTACAGGTGAGCGGAGGGAAATCTGGGCTCTGCAGCTGCAATAATAATAATAAATAACACTTGAACAGCACCGTTAAGAGATTATTATTACTCCTCCCGCAGGTCCATTCGTCAGTGTGCTGTTATCCCGTCTGGAGAATATGCTCTCTAACTCGCTTCATGTCAACCTGCTGCTGACGGGCATCCTGGCCCAGTTGGCTGCTTATCCTCAGCCGCTGCTGCGCTCATTCCTCCTCAACACCAACCTGGTCTTCCAGCCGACTGTCCGCTCCCTTTACCAGGTAACAAGCCGGGGGTTTCGCAAGAGAGGTTGAAATTCGAGATACAAGTTCATGTGATGAGCTTTGAAAAGTAATTACTGTGTAAATGCTGCAGATGCAAACCAGGTGTTCTTCTTTTTCCAGGTACTAGCCAGTGTGAAGAACCAGATAGAAGATCAGGCTGCCAGAAGAAAGGAGTTTCCAGAGCTGATCACTGCCGCCCAGCACTGGCTGCTGGCAAGGGAGACGACGTTCATGGCAACAGGTGACGGTGCAACTCCTGCAGCGATCTTCTCTTTCTGTCAGCTGTAATTGGAATCCATATATGCACATAAATCAACAACACTATAAAACATCAAGCATTTAAATGACAAATTATCTGCGCCTTAGCTTGGTTCTACAATATATTGGTGTCTTGTTAATGGACACTTAAACACCTGGACAGACTGGGAATCAAACTGCCAACCTTATGATTGCTCCTCTAGCAACTGAGTGGATTGAATATAAATTATTCCTATGCAATTGTAACTCAAAATCTCAAGAAAGTTGGGCTTTACTCCATTTTATACGATGCCAACACTTCAAAAGTATAGTTTGACAGTTTGGGAGATGCCTCTGTTTGCTTTGTTGCCAAGAATCAGATGCTCCTCTCATGTAGGTACCGTAAATATAAAGTTCCAGCCATCAGGAGGGCTAGCTTAGCTTAGCATAGACAGGAAACAGTATTTTTTTCTGCATTTCAAATTTAAAAACCCTTTCACCTTTAGTCAGAACCGAGTTAACGTCCTCCCCATGGCTTCCAGTCTTTATGCTAAGCTGAGCTAAAGAGCTAACAGTCTCCCCGTTGCTTACAGTCCTTATGCTAAGCTAAGCTAACGTGCTAATGGTCACCCCGTTGCTTCCAATCCTTATGCTAAACTAAGCTAATTAGCTAACTGTCTCCCAATTGCTTCTAGTCCTTATGCTAAGGTACGCTAATGTGCTAACGGTCTCCCCGTTGCTTCCCGTCCTTACGCTAAGCTAAGCTAACAAGCTAATGGTCTCCCCGTTGCTTCCATTCCTTGTGATAAGGTAAGCTAATGAGCTAGCAGTCGCCCCATTGCTTCCAATCCTTATGCTAAGCTAAGCTAACAAGGCAACAGTCTCCTCGTTGCTTCCAGTCTTTATGTTAAGCTAAGCTAATGAGCTAACGGTCTCTCCATTGCTTCCCTTCTTTATGCTAAACTAAGCTAACGAGCTAACGTTCTCCCTGTTGCTTCCATTCCTTATACTAAGCTAAGCTAATGAGCTAACAGCCTCCCCATTGCCTCCAGTCTTTCTGTTAAGCTAAGTTAACGAGCTAACGGTCTCTCCATTGCTTCCAGCCCTTATGCTAAGCTAATCTAATGTGCTGTTGGTCGTGGCTTAATACTTCCCAGTGTGATAAACTATTTTTTTAAGTCGTCATGTATTTAAACAGATATAGTTTATCTCTCTATATAATTAATATTGTAGCTTATTGGCTTGTTTGTTTGTTTGTTTGTTGGGGAATATTTTAGTGGAAACTTGATGATCACAAAACAAACTTTGCACTTTTATTTGGTCCTCAGTGTAGCGGAGGAAGAGTTACCAATACTTCAGTGTTGTAATACTTTGTTACAAGTAAAACCCATTTAAGTAAAAGTACTACCATCAAAATACACTTTAAGTACCAAAAGCATGAATAATTATATTTATTGTAATTATATAAAATATAAAAAATGACATGATTAGAGTCTCCACCGCTGCCTCAGTCTCACTAATTTGCTGCCAGAAATAATTCAAGTCAACATCTGCATTCACCATCAGTTGTGTTTGGCTCCTGTTGAGAACCAGAATAAATTCTCCTTGATTCTGTTGTTGGAACTCGAGTGTCTCATTCACGCCCCGGAGCTTTACTCGTGTTTTTGAACCGGATTCCCCGTGGTTTGAGAGTAGCAGAAGCCACACACACACAAAAATATGTTGTCGGAGGAATGTTTGTTGCGAGTCCAGAGACGAAGATGTGAATTTTAAAGGGAATTTTTAGTTTGTTAACTGGATCGCTGTCTTTTGTATGTGTTTGCAGCTTTTTTTCTACTTTTTATTCAAATTATTTGTAAATCGAGAAATCAGCAACAGACGTGTGTTAAATTTACAAAATGTCTTCACTGCGTCTTTCAGTTTGTACTCATTCGGTCCTTTGTTGTCTCAGAGAAAAACAGCACCAGAGGCTCCAGCCACCACGACGGGGGAAGGATCCTCCAGAGCTCCCCGCCCCCGAAACCCAAAGCCATCTCTCTGGATCGGACCGAGGTCTTCGCTGCCGTCCTCTTCACGGAGTTCCTCAAAGAACTGGCTGCAATCGCACAGGAGCACTCCATCTTATCGTACATTCCCATGGAAGAGTAGCAGAGCCCCGGCAGGCCTCGGCGACGAGTCCGACCGAGACCGAACTCAGAACGATTAAAAAAAAAAGGCTCTCTTTTGATAGATGTTCGTCCTTTTCAGGCACTACTTGATGAAGCAACCTCTCGGAACTATTTTAAAAACACAGATTATTTATTTTCCAAGCAAAATCTTTTAAAAAAATTCTTCTTCTACTTTTTGTAAAAAAACAAGCAGCCGAGGAGGAGGAGGAGGAGGTCCGAACCTTGAGCTGGAACATCTCGACCTGGCTGCTGAAGCCCACACCAGCGATTGTCTTCACACAGGCCGGCTCCAGGTCCACCAACCAAAGACTGCAGAGAAACGATTTGAAGAGTTTATCAATCATCAGCCCTTAGAGTGAACTTTCAGGGTTCTGAATGTGTTCTACGACCAGCTCGTCCGCTCCTCTGTGTGGTTCTGTCAAATCCTCAGGTGGCCTTTCAGGAGTCTTGCCTCGCTGCCACTGAATATTGATCGATTATCGCCCTGTAGCCGACTGGCAGCGTCCCAGAAACACATCCAAACTTTGTTCTTATGCAGCTGTTACACGATTTAATCTTTTGGCTTTTTCGTCGCCGTTATCTTCGAACTTCACAAAGTGGCGTCTCCTACAAAAAAGTCCCCGTGTGTTGGACGTAGATTGTTCTATCCCGTTGATTCATGATGGTACCTCAGGTTCTGCTTTTCTTAATTCTTAACTCACCATTTGGGTGAAGCAGTTTTCCTACAGTGCACTAGTTTCTCACATTTTTTACACCAGATCTGCACCAAACCCAGGTTTGTTAATGCTATGCTTGGTTTGCCTTATTTTAGTGATGCTCTATAATGTATATATTGTAAGAAAAGAAAAGGCTCTGTTGACGTAGAACACTGCAAATCAAGGATGTTTGGGGTATAATTAAGTTTTTTTTTCATAATGGGACGGGGTATTTAAGCTTTTTTGAGTTTCTTTTGCCTTTTTCTTTCAAGAAGGTTGCATCGGAGGCTTTTTGGTACGGAAGCCCTAAACGGCCACGGTCCAACTTCATTTTTTCACACACTTTTCTCAAGAAAACGAGGTAATTCTCCTCCGTTGTCTCGTTATAACGACATGATTTTATCGTTATGACGAGATAATAAAATCCGTTTTGTCGTGATAAAGATAAAATTATCTCGTTTTCTTGAAAACACAAAATCGTTTTGTCGTTAATTTTCGTTAAAAGTCCAGTTAATTTTCCGATTGTCTTCATAATCAGATTAAATTAGATTATATTTTACTTTATTAATCCCACAGCAGAGAAAGCAGAAAAACGCACAATATATCCCATACAGACAAAAAGAAAACTAAACAATCTACTGTAAGAGACATTTTAAATATACAATAAAATACAACAGTAAGTGAAGCATGAATATAAAGTAATATTTAACAAGGAAAATTAAATAATATTGCACATGGTGATAGTTATGGAAGCCCTAAACGGCCATGGTCCAACTTATTTTTTTCGCTGTTTTCTCGTTATAACGACTTAATTTTCTGGTGAGGTACAAAGTGAAACCAACCCTCCAGACCAGAAGGAGCTCTGCCACGGCTGCACACTACCGACTGAGAGTTTGATAAAGTTGGAAAGATGTTCACAGATTCAGACTTCCAGTGTCAATAACTCATTAGTGACACGTTGTCAAACCATAATCGATGCCTCTTTCCATCGTTGTCAGGTAGACAATGTGCTACAAGCCCAGCTTTATCAACAGTAGCTGTCTTTCAAGCTGCACCAATAACACTGGTGTCTATGAGCAGCCGGCTGGGCGACGAGTGTCCAGGGACCGTCTGCAAATTTCAAAACCGCTGCAACAGCGAAGAGAAACACGACACAAATATTCAATAACTTCACTCTACTGTACTGTAGAGTCACCAGAATCACTGCAACCATCAACTGCAACTACAGTCGATTATGATTTGACAACGTGTCACTAATGAGTTATTGACGCTGGAAGTCCGAATCTGTGAATATCTTTCCAGCTTTAACGAACTCTCAGTCGGTAGTGTGCAGCCGTGGCAGAGCTCCTTCTGGTCTGGAGGGTTGGTTTCGCTTTGTACCTCACTGGAAAATTAAGTCGTTATAACGAGAAAACGACATAATTTTGTCGTTATCACCAGATAACGGACTTTGTTTTCTCGTTATAACGACAAAATTATGTCGTTATAACGAGAAAACAGAGCGAAAAAATTAAGTTGGACCATGGCCGTTTAGGGCTTCCGTACGAAACCAACCCGCCAACTTGTATCCACAGACTTGCAAAAGTACAAACAAGCACATGAACAGGCTTGACTTACCTCATTAGAGCGGGCGGCTGCAGTAGAGCACGTCCAGGCCTGGTTTAAGTCGGTAGTGTGCAGCAGCAGCAGCAGAGCACCTTCTGGTCCGGCTGGTTGGTTGCACTTGTTGTAATGAGAAAACGATTTTGTTTTCTAGCTATGACGAGATAATTTTGACGTTATCATGCATAACGGATTTTGTTATCGTGTGATAGCGTTAAAGTTATGTCGTTATAACAAGAAAACGGAGGCGAATTATCTTGTTTTCTAGAGAAAATGGTGCGAAAAAATGAAGCTGGACCATGGCCGCTTAGGGCTTCCGTATTTTGGTTATAGTTTGTCGTCACTTTCTTCTATTTAGGGTGTTGTTTTATTTGTGATCCGTCTGAAATCTCACTGTCGGGATAGTTTTGCGTGAAATTCAGGCTAGCAGTTACCAGGATGCAGCTTGTTCTGTTGTTTTAGTCTGGGTGTTGCACATGGTTGTTAGCGTGAATGTCCAAACGTTAGAATACGAGAGAGATGTTTTGTCACGAATCTACTAAATGAATTTACCAGAAACACTTGTAAGTCGGTGCCTTAGCTATGGTTTTAGTTCACATTATTGCCTGATTTCTTAAGGACATAAACAGTTAGTTGACGGAGTGCAAAGAAAGGCCTGTGCTGTCGTTAAATTTAAGCTTAAATCAATCACTTCCCGCTCGCAGCCCGATGAAAAGGAGCAGCTCATTCATAATTTAATGCGGAAATTGACTTGAGATTTAGAATTGAACATTTCCTCAGATGATCTGATACAGAACTTTAATCAATGCCGCATTTCAAAGAGAATAAGAGTCGAGTGATTTCTCAGTTGCCATTTTTTTAAAGATATGGAAAGATTAATTCTCTGAGATAATGGACTGCTTCTGGTAAATAAATTTTAAAAAATAGCTGTTTATTAGGAGAAGAACGGTTAAGAAAGGCGGCTGTGAGCTCTTTATCTTGCAACCTTGTGGACTACACTCAGTAGATCAGTGTTCTCATCTCATAAGTTCAGAAAAGATGATTGTAGTCGAAATACGAGACGTGCATTTCTGTTTCAGTTCCTACTCGACGCTATACAGACGATGAATAATGCATCAGGACCTTTGTGCGCTAACTGGCTTGTGCAAAAGTGGCTCACCTTTGCATCAATCAAAGCCATCCTCAGACCGGCTGAATGAGCCTTTGTCTGGTGTAAGAATGTCTCGGAGCACTTTATCAGCCTTCATACCGTAGTGCCACTTAGTCCGCGTTACTGTGGCATTAAAACAGTCGAAACAACCAAGACTGAAAAACCAGCTTCTGTCTTTTCAGGTCTATATTCCAAAGACTCATCCTCTTCCGACGAGATCAAGCCTGTCTCCTGTTTGAGATTCGAATCGGTTGCTGTTTGTCGTTCATGCCTGATGCACAACGGCATGCCTCTTTTAATAAAGAAATATTCTGGTAAATGAAACTGGATGTGCTGAATGTGTTAACCCTTGAGCTAAAAAAAAAAGAAGAAGAAAGGTTTTCAAACCCGAAACCCTGATGCCTAAATTATTTCCGTGTTGCCAGAGGAGGTTTGCGGCTGTTTGTTCTGCAGACACCGACGCCCTAAACTAAACTAGGTCTTGTTCTTGGGTAAACACTGGAAGCTTATATCCTCCATTCTCGTGCGGCGGCTCCGACATACAGGGGGAGTTCAAGCACGGTGTGCCGGAGAGCTGTTTGAGCGGCTCGTAAATATCCCGTGCATCACTTCTGCCCAAGTACGCAAGATAAACATGGTTTTGACGAGCAAGCGGCGTCATTTGGCGGCAGTCTGCGCGAACAGGTCACTGCACAAATCAGCGATGAAGTCTAAATGGATGCGGGATAAATTAGAGAAAATCAGTGTGTGGGTCAAAACATGGGGCAGTGGATGCTGTCAGACTTTACAGAGAACAACAGCTAAGTGCCTGGAACATCGCCATGCACCTGAGCAGCCAGTAAATAACTTGTTTTCTGATCTCTACCAGAGAGATCCGAGGACCGAATGCAATCAGACTAATCTGTAATTACTACATTTGACTGACAGCTGGTGAGGCAGCCATCATCAGCTGTTGAATTCCCTTAATTTACCAAAAAAAACTGACCACAAAGCAGAAGAAATGGCTTTAAAATTAAGGAGGAAAGTTCAAGAGGAATGCTTCAGCAGGGAGAAAACACAGTTAATGTGGTAGTAAGAGTGCACTGTGTGCTTCAACCACAAGAGGGCGCTCGCTGCTTGCTCTCCTGTCCGGGTATTTGAACTGGGCAGGGCTTCTGCTGCCTCTCTCGGCAACAGTGCATCTGTCATGTCAGCAGTTTCATCTTCTGCCTCACAAATGACCATAATGGCCGAAATGGCAGGAGCCAATGGTACATTAAGTTGTATGGAAAAGGGGCTGCATTCAATTATGGGCAGGTGCTTTAGGAGATATAATTCTGCTCCACCCTCCCTCCCAGGCACGACTGAAGCAGAAATAATTTCTTAGGAGAATGAAATCAAATGTCTCGTCACTTTGTGGGAACATCAACATGTATTTCAGTGTATTTTTGGAATGCCTTTTATCCCCACTCGGCATAAAACAACGCTGCTATAGACGGTGATCATCTGAAAAGGTTTATTACTTTTCAAACACATAAATAATGTACATAAATACAGAGCATAAGGGTTGTCAAATGAAAATATTGTTTAGGATTTACAAAATGTCAGGGAGTAAGGATGGGTTCATGTGCCGCCCATACATTCTCAATTAATCTGCATATCAGATGCATACCATGACTGCCTTATTGTGTCCTAAAGGTCTTGGTTCTCGCGGAGCAGCCTGACCTTCATGACGTCTTCTCCTGTAGAATCTTCCTCACCAGAACTGGGTCGGCCCTGCCTTTGGTCTCTCTCTGAACCAGGCCCATCAGTTTATTCAGCACTTTCTTGTTCCCGCTTCTGACGGCGTGAACCTTCAGAGAGGCGCGTAAAAACGACAGCAAATTTAAAAAAAACACGCACAGAATTCTCTCTTCACTCGTAGCTACGCGCGACACTTCGCTGCTTGGGGGTTCTAACCTCATCAGGATGCGAGTCCACCACCTTCTGGCAGATGCCGTGCAGCTGTGCGGTGTCGCTAACAAGCCCCAAGTCGCGCTCCTGGGTGATCCGCGCCGCCGTCTTGCCCGGTGACCTCCACATCTCCTGGAACACCTGAGAGCACGGAGGAACCCGTGAGATGCAGGTGAGAGCCGGAATACAAACAAGCGCTGGCTGGGGCCGTGAGCGCTGAATGACAGGCACGAGGGGGATAATTGCACGGTCTGTGGAGCTGACTGACCTGCTTGGCAACCGAGGAGGAGATGTGTCCTGTTTCCTGGAGCTCCAGCAGCTCAGCCAGGGCAGACGGAGAGATTGGGCTGAAATCAAATCAAGGGGTAATTTAATTACACTTAAATAGATGGACTTGAATTAGTGATATAAATGGTAGGGGAGATGGAGAGAGAAAAAGTGGGAGTGTCGGGCTGAAAGGACGAGACAGTCTATGTGATCTGACCGTAATGTTTTTGTCTTTCTCATGTCTGCTTGTTTATTCCTTAGGCTATCAGATTAATGGAATCAAAAAGCTGTTCTGTGTACATTCGAGCCAGTCAATCTCCTCCAAACTTGGCACAGGCACTGTAGAAAAATACAAGTATCCATCTTTATAACTGCAACTCAGTTAACGTGTCAAATGGAGCAATGGTTCCTCTCCTGAGCTGTGCAGCTGCTGCACACGAAGGGCTACTTGACCTTATCTGGAGGTGGGGGAGGCTTGGGATGGAAACAGAGGATCCTCATTATACTCGTTTTCTGTTCTTCCACATTTTCAGCGTTGGCATCATGTGGGCCCGGTGAGACGTGTCACAAATCTGTCATCGTAGCTGCCACAAGTCTGCCACCGAGATCCCCTCATCGACAGCCGCCAGCGGCCCTCGTCAGGGGAGGGAACCCCTGGAAGAGCTGGTGGAAGCTCCTAATGACATGTCTGGAGTCTCACCTCTCCAGCTGTCTGACCAATGTGCTCCCCCATTCCTCGTTTCATTTATCCAACTCAACGGCTTAGAACCAGGGGAGCAAAGCAGAGGCAGGAACTTGAATATTTCCAGTGATTATAAGAAGAGAAAAGGACACACTGCAGTTCTTAAGGTAACTCCTTTTAGTTGGTACCCAAATTGCCAGCCATTTCCTCTTGGCTCCACGTACTCAAAATGTTTTTCCGAGCACTTACGTGATTCGGTTTCTTAACCACCTGCAGCGTCTGACAGCCCTGCTGACCACTCTTTGTTTATTCCTCAACTCTCCTCCTTTTAAAACCACAGCAAAAATAAACACCAGCCACTCTGCGGTTCGCTCACACACAAGCGCCTCGCAACAGTCTGGAAATGGCAGATAAAGTAAAGCTCACAGCATCTGTGCAGACGTCGGTCCATTACTTCAATTTCATGTGCTCCGTAATGACTCAGGGCTTTTAGTTCTGAGAAATTATCATTGCGCTCTTTTTGCTAATCTCAGTAGGACTCGACGACTCAGATGCCTCCGACCGCCATCATTTTTCTTTCAGCCGCAGCAACTTTTAAACTGCCATTTTAGGAGAACTGCTTCAATGAAAAAAGTTCAAATGAGTGGTGCCACAAATAGAAAAATGGAAGGTATCGGACGCATGATTGGTACCATAGACTTCTCTTTACATCAAAGAGTCAGAGAGACTTTACTTCTCTAAATGCCGATTATATATTGCTTTTTATCCAGGATGTCCTGCTTTCTCTTCCCCAGCTGCTAAATTAAACTCAATAATTTTACCCCGATCTCAGGATATGAAGTTAACTGGGGGTAAATCTGCTTTGCTGCCGCTCAGTGCAGCAGCGAAACAGTCAACATGCACATCCAATATGCCCGTCCTCAGAACTTAAAACACCTAGTAGGTCTGCACAATATGAAGAAAATCTCCAATGTGTTTTGTTCGATACTGAAACGATAAAGTGACAGTTCCCAAAACTTTCGGCTTTGAAAGTTACACTGCTAACGTTAGACCCCCAAACTCTTCAATCATAAATATTTTTAAAAACATCACCAAGGCCGTCATGACAGAAATAGTCGAATGATTTCAATAGCACGTTTAATACAGCATACTAAATGTGGTTTCCAATGGAGGAATACGATTGTTGCTACAAATTTACAAACCAGAACTCTCCATTCATACCTCCACTAGTAAAATAAATGTCTTTCTAAGAATCAACTTTCAGCGATACCTTTAAAAAACACCCACTGGCAAAAAATCCATTCTTTAGCATCTACACCCATCAGCCACAACATCATGACCACTGACAGGTGAAGTGAATAACGTTGATCATATTGGTACTATGTGGTGTTCTGATGGAAAACCTTCGACAGACTTAGACGCCCAAATAAACATTGTCCCACAACAAACACACTCCTTCATCCAAATGGAAATCCTAAACGTCACTGGTCAACCCCCACAGGAAAATGCACCCCACCACATGGAAAATACATCAACCAATCAGGAACATATTGAGGAACATGACAATGGCCCAACATGTTGATCAATCCATCCATCCATCATCTATACACCGCTTAATCCTCTGCAGGGCTGCGGGGGGGCTGGAGCCTATCCCAGCCGACTCGGGCGAAGGCATGGGACAACCTGGACAGGTCGCCAGCCTATCGCAGGGCTCCAACATGTTGATTTGACCTCCAACCTCTCTAGACCCCATTGTGATCAAGCATCAGCAGGATGCAGTGGAACAAGTTGGATTGACAGAGGCCCCACTGCACAAGCCAGAGTACCCAAAGGATCCAGTGCCAACGTCCTGGTTCCAGACCCCATAGGACACCCTGAGAGGTCCTCTTATGCCCAATGGTTCAGAGCATTTTTTTCCCACATAAGGGGGACCAACTCAATATTAGGCAGGTGGTCATAATGTTATGATGTATACGGGTGAATAAATAAACTCAGCTTGCAACTGCAAACTCTCCAAAAGCAAAAAAGCAAAAGGTGGATTTGGTCATTAGTAGCGCACACAGTCAATTACGTCTTCCAGGGTACAACATCTGCTCTGTTCAAACCTTTTATCTCAAACAATCAAGAAAGAAATCTGGCTCAGTTATTACTAAAGTAATCTCCACCTGGTGTCTTGCCAAAAAGCACTGCAAGATTTTGTCTTCACATCTCCCATTTTTCATAATGACCTCCGACTGGGAAGCCGACCAATTCCATCTCCTCAATAAAAGGGTGCGCACTCCCCCTGTGACATTTATGGTCCAAGGGGCATCCAAGCGTTTCCAAACATCCAGAGACCTTTCAATCTACCGGGCTCATCTTTCTTTTTCCTTCCTCCAACTCTGCACAGTGATGGTGTAGCTTGGAACATACCTCTCTCCACACATCCATCCCTTACAGCTCTGACCTTGCATTAGGCCTCCTCTAAGCCCCCATCTATTGACAGATCATGGAAGCCGGAGTTTTTCCTCAAATAGCTCCACCTAAAATTGGAAACCAACCTGGCAGAACGTCCAGCTATCTTGCAGAAGCCCCGACCATCAAGTTATTCATTTTATTTTCCTACAAAGGACATCACATCACAGCTTTATCATCACCAAACCATGTCATCAAAACGCACCAAGGCAGTTTTTTTCATATTTACACTGAACAAAAATATAAAGGCCCCATGTGAAATATTGCTGACACATGAAGTGAGCGTATACTGTCTTGTACTTGTACTAAATGGATATTTCTCTTGATTAGTGTCCCAAATTTGATGATGCATTTTGATTTGATGCATTAATTCCATTCAGTCCATGGGTGTGGCATATCCAGACGCTGCTCCAACACAATGAGCAGTACTCAGACACTCCTTATACTGGGGACAATAAAAGGCCACCCCAACATGTCACATGTTGACCAAAGCAGCAACGCCTCAGATGACTCCGGTCATGAGGGAACGTGTCATTGGCATGTTGGAAGCAGGAATGTCCACCAGAGCGGTCGCTGTGCAGCTGAATGTTCACTATCAGACGACAGGACGTTTGAGAGTTGGTTTCCAACAGACGGGCAGTACTGCAAATCCACCTCATCCACATCGGCCACGTGTGACCACCCCAGCACAGGATGGACACATCCGGCTTGTTCACTTGTGGGATGGTCTCAGACCAGCGGCACGTACAGCAGATGAAACCTTTGGTCTGACAACAGACGCATCACACCAACATGCCAATGGCTCGTTCCCTCATGATCAGAGTCATCTGGAACGTGCCAGAGCGTCCAACGGTTGCAGAGTTCTGGAGGACGGTTTCAGAGATGCTACCAAGCATACTGTCCAAAACTATCTCTTACTTTCCAGAGGTCCTGCTACCTAATGACAACTTGGCACATCTCTGACCAGCTAGTCTTAAAGCTGCCAAGTGACTAATAGCTTATAGATGGAAAGCGCTTCATTCTGTCAATATGCAAAGATGGCTACTTGACTTCGTAGACGTTGCAAGCATAAAACGCAGGGCTGCCAACACGCAGAATGTTAAAACAGACAACATTTTATACTGTAAACAAGCAAACACTATAATTTATGAATAATTTAGGTGTTCTTTGGATCCATAAGGCTAGTGTTTTTGCGGTTGCTGGTCATTTTTTGTGCCGACTAATGCATGAACATTGGTGATGACATTTATCTATCAACTTGCAACCCCACCCCTTTACATTCATGTTTAAATACTAACAAAAAAAATGACCACAATAAATTAAGTGTTTTGGGGCCATCTACAAAATGTCCCAGGCCTTCTTCAGGGAGAGATCGGAACAGCACTTTATCCTAACAGTAATGGTTTTGTAATTGGATTTGTCGAAACAGACTTTTCTATGACGATTAAGCAATACTGAATTATTTATTGTTATACAGCTGCAGATGAGAGTAATTTTGTCTAACTAAGGCTGATATTTTCCCATTTTCACATGAATTTATAGTAAAAACATTACTCTGAACACTATACAACGCATCTTTCGCTGTAGCTAAATGCTCATTATTTCAGTGCAAACATTACTGGAGAACAAAGGGGAAACGATTCAATAAGTTAGATTTTAGTGGCACCTCCTGCTGAGCCGATGTGTACACTATCGATATGTGTCAAGGCTGGGAATCGGTAGCAGTTAATCAGACTTAATTTTTACAACTTCAGTAAATTTTTCACTTTAACTCTCGTCGTTATTTCAGTAGAAAGCCACTCACTATTTTTTTTCTGCTTAGTGAACTGGACTCATCAGGACCGCGGCTTCAAAATGATGTCAGCTGCGTGAGATATTTAAAACCACGACAGTCTCTGGCACATTCATCACCGGATATGATGCGCAGGGTTACTTCAGGTCGAGCTCCGAGGCGCTCCTGCTTTATGTGACTGGCATCAGCTGTTTTATTCATGGTTCAGGATGACCACATCCTTCACAGCTGTGCGGCTGTCAGCTGCACATGAACGTACTCCTCGGTGCTCTGCTGCAGATATGCTGCATTTGATGCACCTCAGAAGTGGGAAGTCAGATCTTGAACGTGCATCATTGTGACCTTCGGGAATTTGATGCATAAAAAAACAAGCAAAAAAAAAAACACGGCTGCCTCCTGCTTTGCTATGTTGCTTTTCTGTCATTAACAAAAGCTTGTCAACAGATGCTGTAGCAACCAATAATGTAATAAGTTGTTACGTTAACGGCCTAGCATTAAAAAAAACCCTTTGAAAATGTAATAACTGCAGCTGATAACGTAATAATACATCAATAGGACTGAATTTCTTGGACATAAAAGATTATTTTTTTCAGTTTTTGTGCAGTTTGCTCATCAAAAATAGGTCTAGTGGATGCATAGTGGTCATATTCATTCATCAAGGATACGTCCCATGTAGCTCTCACTCTGCTTAATTATGGTTTTAAGAGCCAATTTGAGCAAAATCTTTATTTAGAATATTGTTTACTTGCTTAGATATGTAAATTCATCATTTCATGTCAGTGTCTCTGTTGGATGTCGCATTGTCAAATGGATTTAACACATTTTATTCTTGGAAAACGTTTCATTAAAACCTTTGTTCAAACATTTCTCAAGGAAGAACGATTCAGTCCTCACTTCAAACTGTGTTTGAACAACTTGACTGGCTCTGTAATGGCACTGAACTCCAATATACAACATAGAACATGAACACTCATTTACAAATGTAAAAAAATGGAGAGTATTATGTAAGTTATTGGCTTTATTACGTTTAAAATGGCCAAAATTATTACATCATTGGTCGCTACAGACGTACTTTACTGAACTGTAAGAATAGAAGAGTGAAAAAGGTGCGCTGTGTAATATGTTGGACGTTAAACTCATCTAAAGTAGAGAAGCTGAACTCACGTATAATGTGGATGTTAAGATTGAGAAACTGTGTCTGAGTTATTGATTAGGAAATCCAAAGATTGATTTTTTCTAGTTGGAGATTTGGAAATTCCTAGTTCCTGGTAGCCACTGAATGCAGCATTAAGCTATATTTAGGTCCTCCTTTATTTCTACGTGTCAGGGATTTTGACTAAAGAGTGATGAAAGTGACCTCTCATCCAGGAAATATTGTTTGTTCATATTCTTCTTTTAGAGTCAAATAATACAGTCAGGAAAGGAAGCTGTTTGACTGCAGTGAGTGTGAGGGCCGTCACAGAGGTTAATACCAGTAAAATGTCTGATAAAACACTGGGTGACTTCGGACCTTTTGGACTGCTGTTGATAGCCGAGCTCCTGCAGTTCATGTTTACAACCCTTCCCACACTATTTCCCCCACCGCCCCGCCCGCCCTCTGTTTTTGGCCACATTCTGTCAGGCAAATTTTGGCTCGGCTGCAGCCTCGCTCCGCTGATACGCACATGGCAACGCTGTTCGCTGCCAGAGCTCCCTCCACCACCACCACCACCACCCAACCTCCTCCTTATGTGCTAAGCTTTGGGTATTATTGATTTAACTAAAATCTAATGTTCACGCTTGTTAAGCCCGCGTAATTATCGGTGATTAAAGAGTCAACTCCTTGAGGTACCTCTGACTAAAGTTCAGTCGTGAGTCACAGGATGTGGAGCTGAATTCCTTCCCTTGAGGTGACAATTTATTTTGGCATGATATAACAGCGTTTCTCAAGAACTAAACTCCTGATGCAACGGCTGGCGAAAACCTTAAAACAAAGAGAGACCTGACAAACACAAGCTGCATGTGGAGAGTGAATTGTTTTTCTTTGAAGGTGCATCTCATGCCTTCAAACAAAGACTCCTGGCCTTAACCCTAAAATTTGGGCGTTTTCTTTTCCGGTCGTTTCATTTATCAGGAGGCCTTATTGTTGATATGGACGTGTTTCATTGCTTCCTCTGTCACGGCCTACAATCAACAACATCTTCACATAAATTGCGCAGAAGATAAAATGTGAATAAGCCAATCACAGCCAGTCAGAGGAGACACATTAGACGTGCCTCTGGATGGACAATATCGCGGCATTCATGGGCTACATCAGTGTGCTTCTCACCTCTGGCTCACAGCTAAGTCTTGCTGTTTGAGGTGACCCAACAGCTCGTTTGCCACCCAGCCAATCACCTTCCTCGGCTCCTTCTTGGTCGCCGTCAACACCGCCTCGAAGTACTCCACCAGCCCATCCTCGTTCTGCAGCGTGAGCACATTCTTATCACTTCACATGCATGTCATCATCTGCATACAGATGGATCCTGCTAGACTCCTGCAAGAACCGCTTCCGCTCGGATTTGATCAGATGGCAAATAAAAGGAAGGATTTAGTGCAGCAACTTCCTTCTCACCGGTCGCTTAGAAACTCACCACCAGAGTGAAGCTGTGCTCGGGCAGGATGCCGTACGTCTGCACCAGCCTGTCTCTTTTGACGCTAGGTAGCTCTGGCAGCCCTTCCTTTATGTTCTGCACCACCACCGCCTGGCACGCATCAATGCCAGTGGGCAGCGATGCGTTATCCTCATACACAATCAGAGGGGGCAGGTTAGGCTCCGGCATAAACCTGAAGAAAAGAGGCGGGGGGGAGGAGACGGGGAGAATGCTTTATCAGCAGCTCAGATAAGCTCAGAGAGAAAGAGGCTGGCCTTTGTTGAGATACTAATAGCCCTCTTGACACCACACTTGTCACATTTCACTAGCTCTCCTAATCATTTGACTCCATCAGCCTTAAACCTGCCTGTCTATCATTCCCTCACCTAAACTAGAGAAGAAACACACAGCTGAAGTTCAGACCTTGAGTGATGTGTGTTTACTTCTCTCCATCTACCTGATGTTCAAGAGCCTCCGCTGAGGACAGGGTCATCTTCTGATATTGTTTTTTTACTGCACATCTATAGCTATATATATATACATATGCAGGATGCTCACAAGTTCATACTCACCTGTAGTCCTGAAGACCTTCTTTGTCCCTCATAGGAATGGTCTCTCTATAGGACAAGATGCAAATGTTATAAGACTAAATATAGAGCTAACGTTGGACTAGTTGACAGATGAAACAAGACATAATATCCACTTGTGTTACAGGAAGCTGTAACAAGCATTTTTATCTGTTTTCTGACATTTTATAAATCAATTAGGAAAACAATCAGCAGATGAAACGATGATGAAAACATTCAAACACGAGCATAACAAGCCAAGAATGTGAGCATATGTGTGGGGATCGCTTTCACTCGCTGTCTTTAAACCGGCGACGTCAGATCTGTAGCCATTTCCACAGAAACCAGAAGAAAGAGCCAATCACAGGCCATCACACACGCTGTTTAACACACTTCACCATGTACCTTGGACATGCAAGGCCTCATGGGAAGGAGGCAGAGCACTAGAAGATGATCAAGGCCTCAGCTGTGTGGGAGCAGGCTCATTCTGTGAGCTCATAAGCCTACGAGTAGCACACAGCTCACAGATAACAGAGGACGACGGCAGCATCCAAATGGCTCTATTCATCATCATTACCATGATGGTTCGTCCTCAGCAAAGCTCAGGACTAATGAACCAGGCAGAGATCCCAGTCAGAGGGTGTTGTAGTGGCTAAATCTTGGCTTCACGGTGCTGCTTTTTCATCCTCTTACCCTGATTTGGAATCGTACGCCCGGGTCTCGTTTTGCACCGTCCCTCCTCTCTGCAGGACGTCAGTCTGCCTCTGGATCTCATAGTCTGGTGGATATAAGGGAACACAAACACGGACCACAAATATAATTTGGTAATAAATGCCAAACACCTGCTGTTACACTCTGGCAATCCTCAGGTCTCTGAGCGCTGCCACATTATAACTCTGATAAACAGCGTATTTCTGCATGACTTTTAAACAGCAGCTCAGCAGCAGAGTAAATGTGATAAAACTTTATTGATAAATAATTCAAGCGCAGCACCACAGTATGTCAAACCGCGCTTAAAAAACCTGCATGTGAAATGCTGAAATTTTCTGACTGGAGCTCTTTGTCAGCTTGACGTGAAGCTGAATGAGCAGTTATAGACGTTATAAGTTTTTATAAATGTAAGCAGCTGTGACAAGTCAGTTCATGATCACACACTGATATCACACAGGTGATGTTCATGAAAGGCCATCAGTACTAAACTTATGCTTCGGGATTTACTGTCAATATCAACTCTCTTCCAGTCTAAATGTCTCTTAATTAAAATAATATTAATAATCCTATCTTAAAGCATTGATGTAATAAAAATATGAAAGCTTTGTTGGATTATTTCTGTGTTTCTTTTGCCGCTCTATAAATGTAATGGCTGAAAAACAAAAGTAATCCACATCTGAACTGCAGTGGACTAGAATAACACAGTGGAATGAAATGGAAATATTCAATTACACTAAAAGTAACTTGCCATTCTATGCAAGGCTATCTGCCAGACTATTTCTTGGCCAGGACTCGTTGCCAGGCAACCAGTGGAGACTAGACAGGAAGTTAGCGGCCTCAGCCAAGAAATAGTCCGGTACATGATGGTTTTTGTACAGCTTAAACAACTTGTTAATTACTGAGCTTTAGAGGTGCTGGTAAGCAGATTTTTTACACTGTTAACTTTTCGCCCCCCGTGTCCTTCCTTCGTCTTTGCGCCAAGTTATGAAAGCCGGCTGTAGCTTCACATCGGCTGTAAGGACACGTACGGTGGTAGCATTCTTAAACGACCAAGTTCTAAAAGTCTTCTCCAGGTGAACTCAGGTCGTGCTGTCAGCGTTGCATGTTTAGGAGGTTTTTCTCCATTTAAAAAATCACCCTTTCCTGAGTTAAAATGGCTCAGATGTAACTTAACCCTGTTGCTTCCCCTAGAATGTGCACAACTATAAAGTCTGCCTCACCTCTCCAGCACACCAGCTCACCTATGACTCTGCTTGAACCCTATAAAACTATTCTACACTACATATAATGGCAAAATGTAACAGTGGAGTATTTCAATCTTACGTACCGATCAGGTATAACATTACAACCACCTGCCTATTATTGTGTTGGTCCCCTAATGTGCTCCAAAATGCTCTGAATCATTGGTCATGGACAAGAGGACCTCTCAGGGTGTCCTATGGGGTCTGGAACCAGGATGTTGCCACTGGATCCTTTGGGTACTCTGGCTTGTGCAGTGGAGCCTCTGTCAATCCAACTTGTTCCACTGCATCCTGTTGATGCTTGATCACAATGGGCTGTAGGAAGTTTGGAGGTCAAATCAACATGTTGGTCCATTGTCATGTTCCTCAACATGTTCCTGATTGGTTAATGGGGTGCAGGGGTGAGGTTTTCCATCAGAACACCACATAGTACCAATATGATCAATGTTATTCAGTTCACCCGTCAGTGGTCAGAATGTTGTGGCTGATCAGTTTAGCAAGAACTGGAAACTGATTCTGAAGAAGAAAAACTACACAGAAAGCTCCACCCTGCACATTTACAGGATTGGTCCATCAGGTTTGCTACGTCTGACACTCTTTTTGGGAACGTCATTGGTGCACTGCAGTCGTTTTTACCCCTGATGCATCTTCCATCAATACATAAACATCATATGAGAGCGTTAAAGAAAACTTGATTTAAAACTTTCTATGGTGCTTACCTATCGCCCTGGCCAGGTATCGGACACTGTTGATGTTCTTCACCTCTGTCCTGACGCCCAGCGGCTCACCCGGCCTGTGCACCGACACGTTGGCATCCACCCTCAGCTGGCCCTCTAAAGAGAAAGAGGGCAAATGATGGATGCGGGGAGAAAAAAAATAAGTTCAGCTTCAGAAGTGTGGCAGCTCGGAAAAAAACCAGAAAGAGGAAGACAGAGACACAGAGAGATTTCCATACCAGACATGTTGCCTTGACAGGTGCCCAGGGCTTGCAGGATGAGCTGAAGCTCTCTGACAGCTGCTGCAGCCTCCTCTCCACAGCTCATGTCTGGCTCCATCACCAGCTCCATTAGACCTACACCTGACGCATGTGAAGACAGCTGTGTTTAACATCTCTGAGGTATCTACCCCGCGGAGCTCTGCGACAAACCACAACAGCACTTGCTTTGTTGAGCAACTTTATATTTAATCTCCGTGCTTCTCCGCCCGCACTCAATAAGGAAGTTGATGCTGTACTGTAAAATTTAGTTTTTATTGTCAGCAGCGTGTTAGAATGCCTCTCAAATCTTCTCTGCCGTCTCTAACAATCAGCCTGGAGCCCAGTGACTCCTAACAAAGATGCATTTTTACAACAGTTGGGGTAATGAACTTCCTAAAACAGCTGCTCCATAGACAACTTTACTCCAACAGCAGTAATTAGCACGTTTGTTGGACACTGCTTTCAGCCATGGTGGCTCACTCGGAATAATCTACAGCGCCTGTGTTCATCATAACGAATGAACGTGTCACCCAGGGCGACGCTGCGGCTCAGTGATGCGTTTGTAGTGATTCCTGGAAAACAATGAAGGACGGTGGCTCGGAGGAACAAGCTATAACAGGATTTGGCCACAAGACACACGAGCAGGATCAATTCATTGCCGCTTTTCATGGGATTTGTCAGCAATAAGAAAAAGACTCTCCAACGTCACCTGCCCTGTTGAGGTCTATGAGCGTCTGGCTGCGGACGTCGTCGTGGAGACTCTTGCCGCTGTCCTGCTCCAGCTGAATCTGTTTGATGTGGACCTTTTTTCTGATCACCTGGCTCCTCTTCTTCCCTCCGAGGAGGCTGTAAGTCAGCACGCCGTCTACTGCGATCGGCCGCCGTAGCTGAGTGATCTGGTATCCGGCCTGAAAGGAGAAAACACAGTAAATCAAAACTCTGGGCAGCGAAGTTGTCCCAGAACCTCAGAACATTTTGTTGTTCTTCACGACTGTCTCTCAGCGTTACACGGAACCTTTTAGCAGCTCGTTGCAGTGCCAGCAACCCACCTCAATATCTGATTAAAAGACAGACAGAAAGGTAAGTATTTCCTTTCTAATACTGGCTTCTACCAATCAGCCATAACATCCTGACCACTGACAGGTGAAGTGAATAACATTGATCATATTGGTTCTATGTGGTGTTCTGCGAGACTGAGACACCCAAATAAACATTGTCCCACAACAAACCCACTCCCTCATGCAAATGGAAATCCCAAACGTCACTGGATGAAAATGCACCCCACCACATGGAAACAACATCAACCAATCAGGAACATGTGGAG
Organism: Dascyllus trimaculatus; assembly: GCA_024666655.1. NCBI lineage: Eukaryota > Metazoa > Chordata > Actinopteri > Pomacentridae > Dascyllus > Dascyllus trimaculatus. Next base: position 35,204,266 of record CM045447.1, on the reverse strand, counting down.
GAACATGACAATGACCCAACATGTTGATTTGACCTCCAAACTTCCTACACCTCATTCTGATCAAGCATCAACAGGATGCAGTGGAACAAGTTGGATTGACAGAGGCTCCACTGCACAAGCCAGAGTACCCAAAGGATCCAGTGCCCTGGTCCTGGTTCCAGACCCCATAGGACAACCTGAGAGGTCCTCTTGTCCATGTCCAATGGTTCAGAGCATTTTTGAGCACATAAGAGGGACCAACACAATATTAGGCAGGTGCTCATGATGTTATGCCTGATCTGTATACATCAGTCAGTCAATCAAACTTTTACAAATCACAAATCAAGAATTCTATGTAAAGTTCTGATCATGAGAAGAGTTAAAATGATCATATATTCAATTAAAAAGAGTATAAAATAATAGGATCAATCACAAAATGCAGAAATGATAATGACAGTAAAATTCTAATTAAAAAATATTTCATATGTACACACACATCCACACACAAGAATAAATGTGAAATCGAATGCAGAAGGATGGACCTGATCTCCTACGCAAGAAACATTATTTGTTCATGCTCTTGTTTTACAGCTACACAGTGAAGTAAGACAGATAAGCGCTTGTTGTGGTCATTTCAGTTTATGCACGACCCCTGAAAATTACAATATAAGGAAATTTAGGTCAGTAAAAGATTCAGTCCAGTCGTGTTTCAAATGAAACAAGAAATTACCTTCAGTTCGTGCGTGCAAATGTTGTTTCAAAAGGACGTACATCAAATTACGGAGGGTTACATCCCTGTGTGTGCTGTATTCATGGCTCTATGTGGAGACGAAGTAGGCAGCATCAATTAAACGTAGCGCCGTGTGATTGGCCGGCCTGTCGATATAATGCAGGAGTAGCGCCGCTGCCATTTCACTCAAGGTTTCTCCTCACAAAAGCACGAGAATAAATATTTCATGTGCTCCTATATTCCTAAAAGGACCCGCTGCCCCCAAGTATTAATTTCCCCCCCGGTTACTATGGCAACCCCATCACAAGAGCTAAACATTAATCATACTTATGCTAAAGCAGGTGAGGATGCGGGAGAAGAGATTGGTGGGGGGGTACAATGTGCCTGATGTGCCTGATCGACACAATCAATCACCTCCACACCTCCTCCTCTTCCTCTTCTTAAAGCAAAAAAAAAAAAAAAACACACAAGACCCCCGGGGATTTTCTTTTTCAATTTCTGCTCGTCTTGGTAGATTCCATCTTTAAATCTGCTGGATTTTCTGAATACTGTTGCAGCTTATCAGAAATCCCCCGTTTTCCACTTAATCTTTCCACGAGTTCCGTCTCTGCTGGCTTGAGCGGGCCAACACTGTACATCACAAGAGCATCTGTATAAGTGAAGACTATCTGCATTTCCTGCATAATAAATCAACTACTTCTGGCTACATAATGAAGGATGAGGCGAGCTCGCTGTTAATAAGACCCTCGTAGCCACATTAGGCTTTCCCAATTACACTCTGACAGCAGACCTGGCCTTAATGAGGAGCTCCTGCGCTTCTTTTTGCATCCAAACTTGCATGCCTGCTTACATGCTACAGGATCGAACACACCCCAGACTCGTTTCCGTGTCGTGGGCACGCCCAGTCATGTTGCAAACAAACGAGACCCACGTCGGTCGTCTGCTACCCCGCCGAGGTCACAAAGACATTTCATTTCTCTCATTAAACAAGTGTCAAAGCTTCAATAGCCCAGGCCACGTCTGTTTATTTGGAAACTTAATATCTGAAGGAAAGTGTAATTATTTAGATTAGTGTGGAGCTGCTGAGGCATGTTATTAAAGGGCTGTTAAAAACTTTATATATGTGCCTCGCCTGCCATTTCAATTCGAAGAAGAAATGCTGGTTGGACAGCGGCATTAATCATTTAATGAGCACTGTGGTGTTTTACAAAATGCAATCAGGGATTTATAGTGGAACATATCAATAATGTACAACGCAATTTACAAATGTATTTTTCAAGGGCGGGATAATTTTTCCCTCGGTCCTGCTACTGGTTTGGTTTTTACGAGCGCAGATTACATCCAAACTTGAGGTCCAGTGTGAAAAATATCCCATCATCTGCATAATTTGATTGCTGATCACTTGCAGTTCCCAGAGTTTCCAGAAGTAGAATGGGAGGCAGAGCCTTCAGCGATCAGGTTGTGGAATCAGCTCCCAGTTTGGGTTCTGGAGGCAGACACCCCCTCTACTTTTAAGATTCGGATTAAAACTTTCCTCTTTGATAAAGCTAACAGTTAGAGCTGCTCAGGATCACCTGAGATGTCTCCTAGTTATGCTGCTATAGGTTTAGATTGCTGGGGGATTCCCATGATGCACTGGGCTCCTCTCCTCTCTCTGTAATGTTATATATCACCAATACAAGTCACTAACTCTGCTTGTTCTCTCCACGGATGTCTCTGGATCTGGAGCTCCATGTCTCTGATCTGCAGTCGCTGGCCTCACCACCTGCTGTCCTGCCACACTGCAAAAACTCAACATCTTACCAAGTTCACTCGTCTTATTTTTAGTCAAAAAGTCTCAACCCACTTGATTTAAGATAAATTCACTTTACAAGTGACATTTCAGCAGATGGAGGGACGTGTTTTAAGACAACGCATCTTAAATATCTTGTTAAGTCAAACAATCTTGAAATGATCTTGTTTTAGTTGTATTTTACCAGAAACAAGGTTCATTTCATTTCATACATGTTTCAAGCTGAGCTGTTGTTTGTATCAGATAAATAATCTGGATTTAAGAAATAAAGTAAATGCATTTTATTGGAAAATCACCAATTCATATCAGAAAACAGCTGCATGTGGAAAATGTGTTAAAAAAGAAAGCAAATGTCTGCTTTTGAGTTAAAACACCTCCTTTTGGGCGTAGCTGGCTTCACCTAAAACACAACACCTTCAAATGCTGTCAAACACCACTAAATATTAGGATTTCTAGCCAACTGTGAGAAGACATTATATCTCAGAATGCTTCAATTAATCTATGTAATCTTTTATTTCAAGTACAAGATGGTCCTAAATCTAGAGAAGAGCCACGATAATACAACTAAAATAAGTTGAATACATCTCAAATTAAGAAGTTGACATTAAACTTATTAAAGCTAAAATCTATTTAATTCTTTAGCATGTCTGGTTTATTGTAAGACACCTCAGCTCGACAATGCTGCTAAAATATAGCTTAAAATAAGTTTTTCCTGCTGATTTTAAGACCTCAATATTCTAAATATCATGTCTTATTTCAAGAAATCTTACCAAGTGAATTTCCACTTGTTCTATTGGCAGATTTTTTCACTTATTTCAAGGTGAAAGTGCCTTGAAATAAGTTTTTCTCTCTTGTTTTTGGAGGGGCATTTTTTCCAGTGCATCCCCACTCCCAACCCAACCAGTCGAGGCAGATGGCCGCCCTCCCTGAGCCTGGTTCTGTCGGAGGTTTTTTATTGTTTCCCTTCCCTATCCTAGGTTTTTTTTTTGGTTCCTTCCCACCGTCGCTGGCTGCTTGCTCAGAGGGAATCCAAAAGCAGCTTTGGATTATTGGGTTTTCTGTTCCTCTTTATTATGTTAAACACCACGAGATGACATATGTTGCAACTATGCGCTATATAAATAAAATTGAATTGAACTGAATAATTAAATCCACTCTGACTCGAGTTTCTCAAGCTGTTTCGCACAACACGGAGACGGACCGCCCTCCCCGAGCAGCCGATGAGGCGAATGGAAATCATAAAGCAGGCAACAGCAGGTATTGTGCGCAGTGCACACAGGGAGTTTAAAACACAAACAGAGACCGAGGCTCAGCTGACTGGCAGGAGTTGTTTGGGGAAACTTATATGGAAACAATAACCGTAATCGGGGGTTTATCTTTCCCAGCTGTGTGTGTCAACTGTGTGAGATGGAATCCAAAGGAGATGATGCAAACTTTTGTAAACACGCGAGGAGGCGAGACGTACCCGGCGATAATCCCCACGCTTCTGGAGGGGATTTTTGCCTGGAATTTCAAGATTCGTGGACTTTCCGAGGGAGACAGTGTATCCTCTGCTGCTGTGGTTAAAACATGCACTGCTGCAACTTTATAACCAGTAATTCCCTGAAAATTGCACTGGGAAAAACTGCATCCATCAAGATCTGCAGATAATGATCGCACTGCTCCATCACCAGAGGGTCGAGATGGCTCGCTAAGTGGGGACAGCCAATCAGAGATATCAAGGAGAGCTCATTTATTTCAGTGCAACACAGTAATAAGACTGCTCCAGTACAGCTGTGCATTGGTTGCTACTTCATGAGGCACTCTCATTTTTAAGCCACTTCTTTGGGCAGTTTTATTCAGATATTACCAAAGTAAAAGAAAATCTGTCTGCTCAGTTCTTTGGTCCATAATTACCCTCTTCATTACCTTGCCCAAAGCTCTGTTAGCATAATATCTTAACAGGGGGGGAAGACAGACTTTGGAAATTCCAAATGTAAAAATCTCCGAGACCTTTCTACAGAGAGTTCTGGATTTATTAGGGGGAGGTCTCCGTAGGGCAAGTCACCGCAGAGCTCCCGTGACATTTAGTCTTTTCCATCTGAGCCTTAAAATGTCACTCGTAATGGCAGTAAAATTACCCCAGGGCTCTGAAGGGTTGTGAAACCTTGCCATGCGAGCACTCCATTACAGAGCGCCGAGTGAACATCACTTGGGCAGGACTGTTTAATGGAAATACCAGCGCTAAAGAGGGTCTACTTGGAGGGTATCTTCTACCTCTACTACTCAGCTCATCCAGCATGTTGGTAGATAAATACTATGTTCTCATGTCATGACCATAGGACTGATACATAATTCACTGAGGCAAACAGTTGTTGTATTTTTTTGATTTTAAATATTCAAAACCACTATGAGAGGAATTTAAAGCTGTGTGTAGCAATGTCACCACCTTCTAAACTAACACGGGAGCTTTACTCTCAAACAGTCGACGCTAGCAGCACTATTATTTATCTGGAGTCGTGTTTTCTATCCATTTTTCACATTCAGTTTTGGATCTCTACCAGCTCTTGAGGGAAAAAATCTGGCTCTTCAGCTGCTAAATGTTCCACTGTATTCACCACCTAACTCCGTCTAACCGCTCTTTTGTGCTAGGCGGGGGCTTTAGAGTGGGTTTTCAGATACCTTTTGGCTGAGAACAGCTGCCTGCCGCGTCCAAAAACAAGTCCTTGAGAGCAGGTCGACTGAACCAAAACAGTAAAAGGCGTAGGCCAAACAGCTACACAATAGACGGAGCTCGCTGTGGAGTTTTAACAAGCCCAGAAGAGCTGTAGATGCAGTTGAAAGTTCTCTGTCGGTTCTTCACACTTTGCTTTCTGTAAAAATCTTATAAAAGCTGCACCAGTTATGATGTTTATTTCATATATCTGTGATGTGAAAGATGCCACTGAATTATCCCCAGACTCTGCAGCTCCCATCACTCATTTTTGCATTTTTAGCATTTATATCTCACGGTTTTGGGGTTTTAACATCTGTAAATCTGTTGTCTTCTCCCACCGCTCTCATAATTCCCAGCCCCAGCAGGCAGCAGTTCTTTGTGGAAAAAGCTCTGAGAAGTCACCGCATGCCAATTACCCAGCAGCAAAGTCGGTGACCAGCAGGTGAACACCGTCGGGCTGCTGCTCTGTCATTTGCTCAGATGAAGTTTAAGGTTTCTGCCGGGTATAAATGTGTGTTATCGAAGTCAAATGATCACTTGAACCCCTTTGTTAGGTCCTCAGAAGCTGCAATTTAATCTGCACCCGTGGTTTATTCTATAACTGGGTACTGGAAAGTCAGATTTTATATTGCTCATATTTTATTTATACCTTAAAGAGCCTGTAGGAGGACAAGGTGGTCAGTTTACTACAAATATACAGTTTAGGTCACAGTATATAAGTTATGTAATAATATAAACTGGATGCTCACTTAATTTCCTAAATCTATTACCATTATTGCTTCTAATTATCTGATCACTCATCTGAATAATCAGCTGCACACTATTAACTTGTACAGGATGGGAATTTGAACATCAAGCGGAAACACAACAGCATAAAGAAGATTTGGATGATTTCTGCATAGCGGCAAGTCATCAGACACTCCTGATCTCGATGCAACGCTGCCGTTCAAAGACACCCAGCTCGGCTGAAGCTCGGAGTTTCGTCGTGACACGCTTGTTTCTGATTTTAGCCCGCAACTGAATTTTTAAAACTCTTGCAAGCTCCCCGGCCGGCTGGAAGCAGAGTGACAGAGGATTGCAGTCGGTTATTTTCCTGAGCAGATGGTAGAAAAACACAAACGGAGCTAAGAGAAGAGAAGAATATCAGATTTAGATTTAGTGGGTGGACAGAAACATGAGTCCAAATGAATGCTAATATCGCTCTGTGTCCAACGGACGTGTGAGCAGGCGACTGTTTGCTGAACGCTGACATACATCGATCAGTCACAACTGTCTGACCACTGACAGGTGAAGTGAATAACACTGATCATATTGGTACTATGTGCTGTTCTGATGGAAAACCTTCGACAGACTTATACACCCAAATAAACATTGTCCCACAACAAACACACTCCCTCATGCTAATGGAAATCCCAAATATCACTGGATGAAAATGCACCCCACCACATGGAGACAACATCAACCAATCAGGAACATGTGGAGGAACATGACAATGGTCCAACATATTGATTTGACCTCCAAACTTCCTACACCCCATTCTGATCAAGCATCAACAGGATGCAGTGGAACAAGTTGGATTGACAGAGGCCCCACTGCACAAGCCAGAGCACCCAAAGGATCCAGTGCCCTGGTCCTGGTTCCAGACCCCATAGGACACCCTGAGAGGTCCTCTTGACCAATGGTTCAGAGCATTCTTGAGCACATAAGTGGGACCAACACAATGTCAGGCAGGCGGTCATAATGTTATGCTTGATCAGTGTATATACTGTATGTGGGTGTTGGTCTTTAACCCTCTCAGCTTCATGGGATCATAGCTGACCCTGTGCATACCCCAGAAAAGACTATTTCCCTTTGCATGACAAAAGAAGTACTTACATGGATAACACTGTATATAGTGTTGTGTTTACAGCTTCTTTGTCTTTTCAAGTGGCCAAAAAAGTTCATTAATGGAGCTTTAAAAGAGTGAACTCAATGGTAACTGCATGAGATAGCCACCATTAGAAAAGACCTACTTTAGGTAAATGGCTGTGGTCTAAACCAAGTCCATTACTGGTAACTACCAGAGATCAGAGTCTTCTCATGACGTCTGCTTAAAAAAATGCTAAATTTACTTCACCTTCAATTTTCATGGTATATTATAAGCATACAGAGTTAATAATGGAAATAAAAGCTTTTCTTCTATGTGCTGCGCCGTTCAGTTCGACGACTCCAATAACAGTTGGAATTACGTGAATGAAAGAAAGCAACCCCCGAATTATCTGCAAAGGCGCAGAGAAGGAAATGACCTGCAGATAGTATAAAATTGGAAGTGCACTGGAGGAAATGAGCTGGTAAGTAAAAAGCACTGGTCATTTTCGCTGTTATTTCTCCGTACGTGTGGCAAACAGCATTTCTGCTGCTTCAGCAAGACTTGCTTAAAGTTAAATTGGAGCTCATGGCTGGGAGAGTTTACTGGGAGCGCTGCGACGGAGGGGCTGAGGCAGATCAGGACAGCTCATGTAAAGTTAAAAAAACAAGGATGCATCAGGAAGTGAAGGACTCGAGACTGGAGCTTGTCAGATAAGGTGACCCCTAACTCCTGTGCTTTTACTCTCCTACTGCACAGCAAGTGACAGTTGAGAACAGGGAGAGGAAAACTCACAGGGAGGTCTGCGTAGAAGTAGTGCTTCCTGTCAAACAGTGATTTCCTATTTATGGTGCAGCTGAGAGCCAGTCCTGTCATCACCGCTGCTTCGACGCACCGCTTGTTCAGGACCTGGGGACACACAGGGACATCACCGGGTGATTCGACAAGGAGGGAGTGAACAGCAAAGCAACGGGTTACGTTTTTTAATTAAGCTAAACGTTACTCACGGGTAATGTGCCAGGCAGGGACGCATCGAAGAACGACACCAGGGAGTTCGGAGGAGCTGAGAAGCGAACCGAAGAGCCAGAAAACAGCTTGGTGCTGGAGTTAATCTGGGCATGGATTTCCAAACCCACCACGCCAACCAGCTGCTGTGGAGCGCTGAGGCACATGGCAGAGAGACAACCACATGAAAGAATATTCAACCATACAGGCCCCTGGGGACAGGAAATCATCCAGAAAAAGCAACTGTGTACCACGACAAAAGGAAAATACTTGTTTCTGTTCGCCTTACAGGTCTCCGTTAAATAAGCTGTGTACACTGCACTCTAATTCTGAGCAGTGTGCTAACATTGTAAAGTGACAAAAATAAATACAGTGGAATAAATAAGCATGCATACAGAAAAGACTTGAATGCACTGCAGCGTACAAAGGAAGTAGAGGCACCATTCACAGCTGCGGAAAATAAAACTGAATGAAATGCAAATTTGGTGAGTCGACTCCAGAAGTATTCAGCGTTTGAGAAGATATGTTTAAAGGAAGGATCTAAAAACAGCCATGTGATGTCTTCAGGCATCTGTCAATCAACGTCATCTCCAGCGTGGCCTGATTAACCTGCTCGGAGTCTAATTAGCTGTTCCTCCCTCTCTCTCTCTCTGTGTACGCTGAACTCCAATGCTGGAATAATATGGCTTCTTGTTTGCCATGTGATAATGTGACCAAGCACAAATACGCACAGTATTAAAACTACAGTCGGACACCGGGACACTTCTCAATCCGCCGTCCACCTTTAAAGCCCTTATTGAGTCCGATTATATTGTGCTTTACTACCTCATGCTGAAAACTGGGTTCGGGGGGATTATATACGGCTGTTGGCAATCCAAGCCAGAAACTGGGTTTAGAGACTAAAAGTTTAGTTTTTAAAAGTGGAGACAGATACTTTACAAAAAGATGACACTGAGTTGCATTAAAGGGAGTGTGAGTCCAGTTTCTCTGTCCATATTAGGGACTAAAGCTCATTCAACCGTGACCTCTGCTGCACCAATTTGACTTGTGGTTTGAATTTTTTCAGTTCCAAGTGCCCCAACTTGGGCTGCACAGTGGCTCAGTGGTTAGCAGTGTCGCCTCACAGCTAGAAGATCCCCGGTTCGCTTCCCGCTTAGGATGGCTGGGATCTTTCTGTGTGGAGTTTGCATGTTCTCCCTGAGTTTTCTCTGGGTACTCCGGCTTCCTCCCACAGTCCTAAAACATGCTGAGGTTAATTGATGATTCTAAATTGTCCGTAGGTGTGAAAGAGAGTGTGCTTGGTTGTCTGTCTCTATATGTAGCCCTGTGATAGGCTGGCAACCTGTCCAGGGTGTCTCCTGCCTTCGCCCGAGTCGGCTGGGATAGACTCCAGCCCCCCCGCGACCCTACAGAGGATTAAGCGCTGTATAGATAATGGATGGATGGATGGATAGAAGTGCCCCAACTTTATAAAAGTACACAGGCTGAATGTATGAAGAAAAACTGGACACCAGACTCGAAGACTCACTTGAATGAAAATATCTTAGATTGTGCTTAAACCTCAGACCACAGATGACACAACAGACCCATTTCACTACATGACACACCCACTGACTGTCTGTAAACATGGACAAATCCTCCACGACATCATTCATAGACTTGCTAAACAGCGGTTTCGAAGCACAGTGTGGCGGCTCCATCCGTCAACATATAGGCAGTCCCTGACTCCTATGAACTTCTGAATAATCTCAAAATGAGCAAAGATGGCACTTAAGTGAAGCTTTACTGGATTGTCCAGTAACTCAAAGCGGGCACACCCTCAATTATACATAACCTGATTAAACAGGTGAGTTATATAGAAATTCACTGCGGCTGTGGCTCAGGTGGTAGAGCTTGTCTACTGACCGCAAGGTTGGCGGTTCGATCCCCGGCCCCTCCACATGCCGAAGTGTCATGGGCAAAACAGTGAAACCCCAAGTTGCCCCCAAAGGCGGGCAGATACCTTGCATGGAAGCTTTGCTGCCATTGGTGTGTGAATGGGTGAATGAAAAACACACTGTAAAGCGACCATTTACCCACCGTACAGTTGTCATTAACAGGATATTACTCCCCTATCAGCTTTACTTTTCAGTCCCAGAGCTTCACACTTCACCTCCTCATCCTAACATTAACTGGGTGTGTCATGCAGTAGGCATGGCATGCAGCACTGCGTCTGCCCGTAGACATTACATGGCGATAACAGCCCCAAAAGCACTGGGGAAGTTTTACAAGTCATCACACAAAGAGCACATTTTTCAGTTTTGCAGTAATCTATTTTATAATGATGGTTTATGGAAAAAATGCTTCTGAACTACAGAGGATTTTACGGCCGTGCTGCAGTGACCACTGGGAAAAAAATGAGCAACGAGGCTGATTAACGGAGCCACAACAGACTTTCAAGTTCTGTATCAGTGTGCAACTGTAGGTAGCCATAGCAACAGTAACAGAGCTTTTTCTCTTTTAAACTTTTGCTAAATCAGTTAACACATTTTTTTTCCCTTCGGTAATTTAGCAAGCAGCTATCCTGCTGTGAGACGGCAGAATTGCCCAAGTAACAGAAGACAAACAAACAAACAAAAACATTAAATATGACAGAAAAAGATTTAGATTTAAAATTAGGTGCAGCTTTGACACAGCTCACGATTCAGCTGTGACAAATGACAGCTCACCTGCCTGAGGTAAAGAAGAGGACAGTGTTAATCACTGCTGCATCCTGGTTCTGTCTCCACGTTGGGAATAATTTATAAGTAATTAATGAAGTTGCTGCTGTAAATGTGGGCGCAACTCTCTCACTTTGGAGCTCACATGGATCCTGCTGCTGTCTGAGGCTGACGGCATTGAAAACTCCTACAGACAGCTGGAAGCAACACACTCAACTTCAGCTTATCGACGTGTGTGTTTGCGCCTCCTTCAACTAAAGTCATAAACTGTGTCTTTTGCATTCTCTGTAATGTTGATGGATGGCTGCACAGCTGAACAGAATAGAAAATAATTCGGCTGTTACAGCAGAAAGAGTAAAGTTACCACCACAAATAAAGATAAATAAGCTATTTACAAATGTTAAAGTGTGGAGCAAGTGTAGCACAAATATAGCTGCTGCCCTATGTGTGGCTGTAACATCCATCAATTTTCACTCAGTAGTTGCATTCACTACAACTCGGACATTGTGAAGGAATCTGACCAATCAGAGCTGGAGTGACCACAGCTGGAGCCAATGAGATTTCAAGGGTGGCCGTGCTGCATTCAGGTAATGTCAACAGAATAGCAAGATTGCAAAAACTTCTCACCAGATATAATAATAGGTCAAATGCGCTATTTTTGTTAGTATAAACAGTTTGTTACTTAATTAAATTAAATACATACAGTGCACATGTCCTTTAAAATGACTTGAATTGATTGTGTTAGCTTTAACTAGGGCTGAACAATATCTTTTTAAAAATTTGAAATTAGCTATCGTGACAGATGTAATCTATATGAGTTATGATTTCAGTTAAATGGTATCTTTTCCCTATTAAATCGCTTATGCCGGGAGAATATTATTATTGCTATATTATTCATATGTTATAATATACATTTTGATGTCACTGCCAGTAGTGGTGCGTTCTCATTTGTCGACATGTTTGTAGTTCTTAAACTCGGTGTTGAAGGCTGGCGTCAAAGATTTTTCCTATTCGGCTGCTGCTAAATTTCCTTAAACGATAATACAGGAGCCCATCGTTGCATACACACTACATTACATATAGGTTAGCAGGTCAGTGGCTAACAAACACAAAATAAGGCATTTTAGCAGCCTTTCTTACCTCTTCGCGTTCGGCTGTAATTGACTGTCGCATCGTGAGTTTTTTGTGCTTATTCTTCTGATTACACATGAAGCCTTCGGATAAAATCCTGATATTTGTTTCACATTAAGTAGCAGCCCACTTGCTGCAACACAGGAGGCAGCCATGTTGTCCTCAGTGCTCTAATAAACTCGGGAGTTGTAGTTTTTAAAGCGATATCTCATGCGTAAGCATACGAGGCAAGTTGGCGGTTTAAAACTACAAATCCCAGTGTTAGAAAGGTTCCTGCTTCCGCTTTAAGCGGCGTCATTTCCGTTTAGCCAACTGGCGGGACTTCTACACATGCTGCAGGACGAGCGGGTTGTTTACACACTTTAAAAGTTGTTTTAACGCGGAACACAACCAACAAAACATGATGGCAACAAACGGAAAAGAAAGCTGCGGATTAAAAGACGACACGTCGGCTGTCTCCACAAATGGCGACGTTTTTGCTAAGTCGCACTCGGCTGTTGTAAACGGAGCAGCGACCGAAGCTTCGTCCCAGAATGGAGGCGCAGTCCGGCCGCAGAGGTTCACCTTCAGCCCGGAACCCACCGTCGAGGATATCCGACGGATGCAGGCCGAATTCACGGACGAGCGGGACTGGAACCAGTTCCACCAGCCCCGCAACCTGCTCCTGGCCATGGTAGGGGAGGTCGGGGAGGTGGCGGAGCTCTTCCAGTGGCGGGGGGAGGCGGCCGACGGCCTGCCGGACTGGACCGAGTCGGAGCGGGAGCAGCTGGCCCACGAGCTGAGCGACGTGCTGATCTACCTGGTGGAGCTCGCCGAGAAGTGCCGCGTCGACCTTCCCCAGGCGGTGCTCCGGAAAATGGCGCTGAACCGGCTGAAGTACCCCGCCAGCAAGGTGCACGGCTCGGCCAAGAAGTACACCGAGTACAAGGACTGAGAGCCGGGTGAGAGGAGCAGAGGGAGGCCGGTGCAATGACAACATGCTACTACTGCTTTGGTTCAAACGAGTTGACTTAACCATGGATGCTCTCAGCTGCTGTGTATTCTTTCTTACATTTAACAGGCACTTGAGGAATATTTTGGCTTTTAAACTGGAGCTAACTTTTCTTTTTTTAAATCCTGATTTGAGTCTGAGCATGGTTGTGCCTGAGTCAATTTGAGGTGTTGCATACTTTTTAACAGGAAGTATTACTGATGCTCAGAGCCTTTGGGGAGGATTAGAGAGAAGATATTCCTCAGTGAACATTTTTAAAAAGTCATCTAGCTTGGCTCCAGTCTAGCAGTGTGACAGAGTGGATTAGAGAGGCTGCTGGAGTAGAAGCAGATGATTATTGTCCTGACCGAACATGACATGGAAAAAAAAGGGACACGGGTGGTTTTGATTAGTTTTTGTAGTAAGTATTTTTTCCCTCATTTCCCTCAGAATTTGAAAGTTATGCGCGCCCCACAGCTGTTCAGATATTTCCTGAAGTAAAAGTTGTTGAAAGTTTTATCTGTGTATTTGTCACTCATTTAATCGGGTGGTTTAAAGCGAAAGCAGTGGAAGTGACACGCGATTTTATTTAGAATACAGGGGACGATGACTGAGAATTACCCTGTTGTTTGATGTTAAATGCAGCAAATGGTGCCTTCGTCATTATTGTGATGTTCGGATTTGGTTGAAACTGTTTTAGGGACATGTTTATTCAACTTTATAATGATCATGATGGCTGTCATTTGAGATATTTTGAATTATATTCGTCATACGTGAAAAGTTTTTAGCCTCACTGGGTTTTTTTTTTAAAATGTGGTGACCAAAATATTAGAAACCTGATTAAATTCATCACAGACTTCATTTGTTTGAGCAACTTGTTACTAGTAAAGTGGACAAAAACACTGTTGCTTCCACAAATGCAACCAGGTACTAATGTAGTAGTAAAGTGGGAGACCTGCAGCCTGTCATCTGCATTTACCTCACCTCCTCTGGTGAGATTTGAACTTACCAGCTTCCTGAAAATGAAGCATAATAGTACATCGTCACTTATCATTTAACTTGCAAAGCGACAGACTCATTTAACACTTGTGTCTAAAGGGCTTTACAGTTTTGCCTCATGCATCCTTTCACACACACCAGTCCCAGCAGATTTGGGGTTCGGCGTGTTTTGCCCAAGGGCGCTTCAGGTTGGCACCGCAGATCAAACTGACAAATTAGTGATTAGCGGATGATCCGCTCCGCCTCCTTGAAATGCACTCATTCAGCCAGAGCTGCTAACCGCCTTATTTAAATCAGCAGGATTTAGTGTAGGATTTGGTGGTTGAAAAGCGAATGTGATGTCGAGCAGGATTCTTTAAAACGCATTCGAAATGTAAGGCGGCATTTAGTGTGGCACAGAGGAGAGAGGAATGTCTGTCTGATTTTTCATTTGATGTGTTTCGAGACACAAACATCGCCCTCAGCTGTATATCCTCGTATTCACTCAGAAGCATGAGTCATCCACAGGCTGCAAAGGAGAACAGTCATGCATCACTAAGATGTTGCAGTGTACGAGCCGAGCCAACTTCAAAGTAAACAGCTTTTTACTAAAGAAGATCTGACACGGCTTTCCACATTAAGAATGAGCGATTGTCCATTTTCTTGGCCCGCATCCAAAAATGTGGATTTACAAACTTCTCTCGTCGTCTGCTGATGTAATGTGTCAATATGCTTTTCGTTTTGAGCTCCTCGGAAAGACGGGTTCGTGCAAAAACAAGGGCTAAGCTTATTCTGTCTTCCAGTCGCCCCTTAAATTTGTTTTTCATGATCCTAAATCCTTTGCTTCAACATTATTTCCCACAATTCTGCAGGGTTTGCACTGCAGCTGAAATCATTCTCATCCAAAACACCAAGCCATCACTTACAATAGAGCTCTGTGTACCTCATTGCGAAACAGCGCTATCTCACATGGTGTAATCGTGACACTTTGTAGGTGCTATCTCAATATTCAGCGTCTAGATGTGTGCCAGGCAGGTAGCAGGCTGCAATTACAGCTGTCTCAGGAGAGTCGGATGTAGCCGCTTTCAGCCCACACCGCTGCTCTTCCTGCAGCTCGCTGTCACGCTGAGAATACATAGGCTCTGCCAAAAAAGCTTCTGGAGAGGGTTTGTAAGAACTCTTTATTTTGGGAAGTCTTCATGCGTTTGCTGGAGTATAACAGGGATATTTCCAACATTACGGTTTAGCCTCAAATTGCAGCAGATAGAAGAAAGTAGGATATAAAATAAGACTTGCTAAAACTGTCCCTGCATCCGGCTCTGACCTGAATGAGCTTAAATTACCCGCTAGTGGGAGTTTTCAAATATATATTGTCCATTAAACCCAAAAAGATGAGTCACTTAAAGCAAGGCGATGTAACGTACATTGATCATATTGGTACTATGTCCTGTTCTGATGGAAAACCTTGGATTTTAACATCCGTGTTGATCAGACTCAGACACCCAAATAAACATTGTCCCACAACACACTCCCTCATGCTGATGGAAATCCCAAATGTCACTGGATGAAAATGCACCCCACCACATGGAAACAACATCAACCAATCAGGAACATGTAGAGGAACATGACAATGGTCCAACATGTTGATCTGACCTCCAAACTTCCTGCACCCCATTCTGATCAAGCATCAACAGGATGCAGTGGAACCAGTTTGATTGACTGAGGCCCCACTTCACACCTGTCAGTGGTTTTTCTGCTAAATGAATGAATGCAAACTAGGGATCGACCAATATGGGTTTTTCAAGGCCGACGCCAATTATTGGTAATCAGGAAAGGCAGATAACCAATGTTTTTTGGCCTGATGTACATTAAATATAATGTTTTAACAGCATGTGATAGCAGAGAACCTGTCATTCATAACTAGGCCTCTTCATTAATAAGGGTGACTATAACTGAATATGTAAAATATTAGTAGGAGTGATTAAATTAGGACACTCTCCTGCTGTTTGTCTCTGTTTTCTTAATATTTCACTGTCCACTAAGATCCATATCTTAAAGCATTACTAATGTTTGTTTTCCAGACTCTGTTTTAGGGTAATCTGTGGCGGCCTTCTGACTTAGCCGTTAGCATAGCCTTAGCCACTGTGATAGAAGCTAATTTCCTGGTTTATGGCAACAGCTTGTCTTGTTGTTCAGCTTTTGCAGTTTCTGCTTGAGGGACACTTCTGACACAACAGACAGAGAGAGAAGGCTGCATCAGACCTGAAGTAATGTATTTGATTAATCAATAATGGGTCAATAAATGGTAAATGATCCGCACTTACATGGCGCCTTTTTCTATCTTAGTGGTATCCAAAGCGCTTTACAATGTGTTTAACATTCACCCATTCACACACCAGTGGAGACAGAGCTGCCATGCAAGGCGCTAATCTGCCATTAGGATCAACTTGGGGTTCAGCGTCTTGCCCAAGGACACTTCGGCATGAGGAGGGGCCGGGGATCAAACCACCAACCTTGCGATCAGTGGACAACCCGCTGTACCACCTGAGCCACAGCCTCCATGCCAGTTATCAGCCACGATAATCAGACAGGCTGATATTTAGTGTATCCCTAAAGAAAACATAAGGAGCACTTCATTAGTGTATCCATCCATGCTGCATATGGTGCTTCAGAACTTCCTACATGCTACACCTTTATTCTGGGATGTGAACTTGCATTCCAAAACAAATGTGTTCTGCTGTAATATGAAAGAAAAATATAGCTTTTCTTTATCAGTTATGAAGGTTTAAAGAACGCCCTGTTTCACCTTGTTAATATGTTCACATGGTGTTTTTTATACGCTAGAGGACACATCATGAGTGAGACAGTCAACTCTATGGTTGAGCATCTCCAGCGTGAAACTGTACAGCACCAATGACAGTCTCAGCAACAAGGATTCAGACTTTTGGTGGAGTAACAAACCTAAAGGAACCAATCCTATCAACGTGCAGGGTGGGGCTTCTTCTCCAGAATGGGTTTTTGGTTCAAACATGTCATAGTAAGCAAGTAAAACTTTATTTATAGAGAGCTTTTTAAAACCACATGGTTACAAAGTGCTTCACAAGAGAAATAGATACGAACAAATAGGTGTAAACATCAAGAGCAAGGAAACAATTTCAACATGCAGATAGAAAGCTTTTTGAGACAACACACACAATGTCACCAAACAAACAACCCCTTAGACCAGAGGTGTCAAACTCCGGTCCTCGAGGGCCTCTATCCTGCATGTTTTAGATGTTTTTCTCTTCCAACACACCTGATTCAAATGATCAGCTCATCATCAAGCTCTGCAGAAGCCTGATAACCATAGACATATATACGTAGACGCCGCATTGACTGTGGAGGGACGTGCCTAAAGCTCCGCCATCTTGGTACAGGGCTAACAGAGGCGGGAGTGAATGTAAGTCTATGGAGGTAAGAGGTACTCCACAATCTTAAAGTAGAATTATTCACTGAATTTTCGACCGATTTCCAAACGGTTTGGTTTGTTAAAAACGTCACACATTTAGCTTTGACACAGGATGCTTGGATGCTTTTGTTCTATTTATGTCTGCCTGTCCGTCCTCCATGTCTGACGTTTGTAACAAACAATATATGTTGACAACTGATCTATTTATGATCACTTTTATGGGGCAGACATGTCATTCCTCTATAGACGTAATGCACTGTAGGGGCGAGTGGCACTGTACCAAGATGGCCGCCGCGTAGGCACGTCGGCTCCAATCGGCAGCAGCAGTCAACGCGGCGTCTACGTATATATGTCTATGCTGATAACGATCCTGATCATTTTAATCAGGTGTGTTGGAAGAGGGAAACATCAAAAACATGCAGGACAGTGGCCCTCGAGGACCAGAGTTTGACACCCCTGCCTTAGACAGACCTATAACCAACACTTCATACACCATTACACGGACTCAGTATAGGCGTAGACAGACGTCCGTACACACACTACACATTCATAGGATAGGAGGCTAAGGCTTGAGGAACGGAGTGGTCGTGAGGTTGGGTAGGGAACTAGGAGATCAGAGATGTAACTGGGGGAGAGGTTGGACAGGGCTTTAGAAGTAATTATAAGTATTTTGAAGTCAATGCAGAGTTTTATTGGAAGCCGGGGCAGGGATGCCGGTACTGGTGTGATGTGGGACCGACAAACGGTTTGTGTTCATAATCTGGTGGCTGAATTTTGAACTAATTGTAGGCGATTGACTGAGGCAGGTGAAGAGTGAGTTGCAGTAATCTAGACGGGAGAAGGTGAAGGTGTGAATGAGGAGCTTGAGGTCAGAAGGGGAGAGGATGTATCTGGTTTTGCCAATATGTCTGAGCTCTAGGTGAGCTAGCATAAAGGGGTGCATGGAGGGAAAGGCTTCATAGATCTGCAAATTCTAGAGAAAGCAAGGTTGTAGAGTTTTATGAAAGTCATTTTAAGTCAGGAAGGAATTAGATTCCTAGAAAACCCTTCCAAACACGTAACTATGATACCTGCATGAGTTTCCAGGGGTTTAATCAACGTCTTGAGAGCAACTTTAAAATTGCCTTCATGTTCTTGCAGCCCGCAGCGATGAGCACGCTCTCAGAAATCCTCACAAGTGCTTAACTTCACTTAAGAACCGTCGTGTAATGGCGAATTCCACTCAGTGCCGATAAGTGCGCTTCACGTGTGCTTTAGCCGCCGTTTGACGGAGTGGGAAAACGGCTCGGAAACGCTGCAAACACACCAAAGTTGTCTGAGAGGATGGACCACAGGTGTCACGGTAAATTGCATGTTTGCAGGCAGGGGCTTATACGCTCGGACTGCTCCAAATCAAACAACAAAGCAGACCAGCAAACTTGACATCGACACCCCTCTTTATAGGTGCATTTGTCAATATGTTGTGTTTGTTTGACGTTAAGGTGGGAGATAAATGTACACCTGATAACTTCGAGTGCAGGCTCGTGCCTCGATGTGTGTTTATTTTACTCATCCGCACTTTTTAAAAGCTGAAAGTGAGCTGTCTTCACCCTCGGAGAAAAGAGTCAGACAGCTCCGACGCTGCTGCTGCTTCTTGTCTGAAGACGGCGCTGAGGGCATAATTACATTTAAAACTTTTGATGAGTTTGGAATCTTAGATTTGCTTCTGCTTTAAAATGGTTCATCCCAGCAGAAACCAACCGGCCCTGTAGCCGCTTGTTGTGAGTTTCAAAAGGATGCGCAACGTCTACTTTTCAGATAAGCTTTCAAAGAGACATTTACTCGCGTGAATGTGTTGAATTTTTTTGTGCGCGGACAAGCTTTGGTTTCCCTCTTTCTTTCTGGCCACTTCCTCCTCCTTTTCACTATCTGAGCCACACACACATAGACACTCTTTCATCCTGTCATAGAGGCAGCAGTGGGAGCTGTCAGATCTCACACAGTGGGGTTATCCAGCAGCGGGGGTTCACATCACATCCCATCCGACACATGTGCGCATGGAAACACACACAGGCTCCTTTCTTTGACCATCGCTAATGGATAGGCATGATTTCTTCCCCTTTTGTGCGCTTCCACCAGACAATCGCATTCTAAATACCCCAAAATGGATCCATTCTGCACGGCGGCTCCTCGGCAATTTTCCTCCTTTTCATCCAGACCGTACGGCTGAGCCAAGACAGCAGTGCGACAGGACCGATTCCCTGCCAACAATTAAACATTTATACGAGTGCTTTCACGGTTTACAATCAATTCAGCCTTTATTGTCTGCATGGGGGTGTTTGGTTACAGGCTGTTGCTTATCTATAAAGGACGTTGCTGCTGTGATATAGGGCCTCCCATCTCTACGATTTATACTTTTTAACTAACAGCTTTCTGTTGTGAGCTAGAAAATTGGTGATATTATTTGAATTGCATTGATTTTATGATTCTGTCACCTAAATATATAAAAACAAGATCACTTCTATTGCTTTTGTTTCACTTTTGATGACCGACGCCTATCTGACCTTGTCTTTTTTACAAGTTGAACACCTTTGGCATCTGACATTTAGCGTCACCTGTAACAGTTAGCTGTGTGCGTGTCCATAAGCAGTGTCAGAGGTGAAAGGTGCACATGTCCAAGAGTCACTGGGCTGGTTTCCACTGCGGGAACTTAGGGGTTGTTTTGACAGTGGCCTGAACCTTTGTGCACGTTCCAAATGATGAAAACACCTCTATAGAACCTCTTTCAGGCCCATTTTTAGGGGACAAAAAAAGTACTTGGTTAGGTATTCAGAGCGGCGTCTCGAAGCTGATTGGTTAAACTCAGAGAGGACAGGAAGCACAAATTTTTTTCTGTCCATCTATAACTTGGGAGACACAACTGGAAAAATCGTTAGGAGATACAGATGAGGAAGGAAGGTAACAGTTAGCACTAGGAGTCATACTTGAGATTTAAAGGAGATAATTCCCAACTTCGACTAATGGCTCCATTTATTCTCAGTGGAGCTACATGTGAGCTGTATATGCATATCTATATACACCGATCAGACATAACATCATGAACACCTGCCTAATATTGTGTTGGTCGCCCTTATGTGCTCAAACATGCTCTGAACCATCGGACATGGACAAGAGGACCTCTCAGGGTGTCCTATGGGGTCTGGAAACAATAGATCCTTTGGGTGCTCTGGCTTGTACAGTGGGGCCTCTGTAAATCCAACTTGTTCCACTGCATCCTGTTGATGCTTGATCAGAATGGGGTGTAGGAAGTTTGGAGGTCAAATCAACATGTTGGGCCACTGTCATGTTCCTCAACATGTTCCTGATTGGTTGATGTTGTTTCCATGTGGTGGGGTGCATTTTCATCCAGTGACATTCGGGATTTCCATTTGCATGAGGGAGTGTGTTTGTTGTGGGACAATGTTTATTTGGATGTCTAAGCCTGTCTAAGGTTTTCCATCAGAACACCACATAGTACAAATAAAATCCTCTGCATGGTCGCAGGGGGGCTGGAGTCTATCCCAGCCGACTCGGGCAAAGGCAGGGGACACCCTGGACAGGTCGTATATATGCTGCTGAATTTTAGGAGAAAAAAATGAGAAATATATCAGACAAAATCCAAACTAAAATAAGCCTAAAATGAGAATCAGTGTTTTCTCCCGAGCTATAGAAGGGAAAACTTAAAGCAGTAACATTTTCTTCTGGGTTTCCTCTCTAACCACGTCATCAGCAACATAAGATGCTTCATAGATGCATTTTATGTTGCTGATGAAATGCATCAGCGTGTCTGACATGTCTGATGTTCCACATCAGACACGCTTCTAGAACTGGATTTACTTCTAGTAACTATTTGTTATGGCAGAGATAAAGCTGTCGGATACCGTACCACAATAGAAACACAAAGGCTGAAAGGTTCCTATTAGGAGGCTGTTCCTTCAGAGGAAAGCCGCTTATAGTTAATGTGACTGGGTTGCTTTATTTAACCAGCAACATTTACCAGACACAGCGGTGGTGACAGACTTTACCTTCACTTGCCAAAAGACTAATCACAGAAGTATACTCAACTGTGCAATTACAGAGAGTTACTTATGTTTAATTATGTCCTCATTTATCAGTCAAATATGTTTAGAGATCTGAGATAAAAATGCATTTTGTTCTTGAATGCTACTAGATAAGACAATGCTTTACACTGTTCATATTTGTGAATGAAGACCCTGCAAAAAAATAACCAAAGAGGAGTTTTCTCAGAAGAAAAACAGGAAGTTTCACTGCCTCAGCCTACAGAGACACTTAGAGAACAGAACAATCATTTGTGTTTTTAGTAGTGACATCTTTACTTTTTCTAATATGGACAAATCAAAGTGATCTTGCTTCTTGTTTATGACAGTTTCCATTCAGAACTAATCCAGACAATCAAATGAGGTCATCAAGTCTGAGCTAAACTGCAATAGAAGATCAGAGTGGTCCACCTGTGATAACCCAGACAAATGGACGCCAACTGGCTGGAAACTACTTTTGATCTCCGCCTTGTTATAGTTTATAGGGAAACCTCAATCCTGCAGCAGCAACACGTGAACGAGCACTGACCTCAGATCAGTCCCAGCTTTGCCCCATGGAGACAAAAATGATCAGATTATTCTCAGGAGCAGCTTGTTTGTTTCAGGCCTCTGACGTATGTTGCTCCGGTCCTTTTTTGATGTCTAACCGGTGGGAGCAGGATGACTTTCCCCCCCCCCGAAGCTCGGACACATGACTCAGATTATCCAGACTGCGTCGTGTTCTCAAGATTCGAGGCGACCAGGCAGCTAAATGCAAGCTGATGTGATGAAGAGTTGGTGACCCTACTTAACATTTACTGAATGTTACTCAGCCCCAAACTAACTGACACCATTTCCAACGAGTCATTTATTCAAACAGACGGACTAAAAGCTCAACAACCAGCATTGCTCAATTTAAAATCAGCCCAGCCTCCCAAAATTACATCTCTATGCACAGAGTCGGCCCTACCCAATGTGGCGTCCTAGGCGAGGTTTTATATGGCGAATCCAATATAAAGCCCTTCTCCTCCACATTTAAAGCTCTCCATAACCTGGACCCCCAGTACTACACCCCCTCCCGTGCTCTACGCTCCTCCTCAGCTGCTCTTCTGTCTGTCCCCACTTTCAAACTGACCACTATGGCTGCTGGAGCCTTCAGCCGCTCTGCACCCAGACTCTGGAACTCTGTGCCCCCCCTACATCCGTCAGCCTGACTCCATTGGACAAATCAAGTCACAGCTCAAAACCCATCTGTTTTGATTTGCTGGTTTAATTTTCTGTCATGTATTGTATTGATTGATTGATTTTTTAAATATTTTTTAATGTTGTATTATTTGTATTTTTGTGTCTTTTATTGTAAGGTGTCCTTGGGTGCTCAGAAAGGTGGCAACAAATAAAATTTATTAATTATTATTATTATTATTACTATTATTATTATTATTAAAACCTTCTCCAACAACAGAAAAAAATGTATGGATGGACATTTACAGGTTTTAAATGCTATTTTGCAATACACATGCAGATGTCTTGTTTATTTTTATAATTATATTGACATTTTGACATGTCAGAGATATAAACTTTATATGTATTTTCTACAGTCTGTGGTCACAGCACAAGGTCTTTTTCTTAAATTCTTTTTATTTAATCCATTTTATTGATATTTTTGAACACTTCAAAAGTAAAGAAAAACTATAGTAAAATTGGAAATTTAACTTACAGGTTTAAAAGTGTTTATTTTATCTATTTATTTATTTTTATCTTATTTTATTTATTAAATTTATTTAATTTTATTTTAGTTTATTTTAGTTTATTTATTTATTTTATCTTATTTTATTTTATTTATTCATTTTATTTTATTTTGGTTTATTTTGGTTATTTAATTAATTAATTAATTTTTATTTTATTTATTTAACAGTGATATCAAGCATGCTTTTGTTCAGTCTATCTAAGCTCTCCGTCCACTGCTGCTTCCTGCTGCTGATGCCTGAGCAAAAATAACCTCAAATGAACCTCCCCGGCTGCATCTGTCTGGCTTCAATAAGGGGTTATATTAGTGCATCTGCGGTGGTCATTGTGGCTGTAGCAGTGTTTGTACTTACAGGCCGAAGCAACTTGTACCAGACGGTTTAATTGTTCAGTCTGCACACGTGATACCCGCCAAACCTCAGCAGACTCAGGTATGAATTAGCTGCTCCTGTTAGCATCTCTGTGCACACTGTGGTTCTGCTGAGCTCACGTTTGTGCCTCTCATGTGTTAATGTTAGGTTTGACTCACAGGTTATTCCCTCTATCTGTATATTCATTTTATAGTTGTACGTGTTTATTTTTTAGATTTTTTTTTATGTGTTTTATTTATTATTTTAACATTAAATGAAGCAGCATTACACAGATTACAGACGATCCAGTTGTGTTTCTAGTTAGCAGTAGTACTAATGGTCCAACTCAGCTCATATAATGCAGCTTTTCCACTTGCCAAAAAGTGGCGGCAGCCCCCACGTTGTGAGTGAAATGTTGCTAATGCATCTAAATGACCTGATTTCATTCACGAGGATTATGTTTGAAACTTTATGGCCCGTGGAATGATTGCAAATGAGAGTTTCTTTATCATAAAACCCCATCCATAAATCTTGTTAGGCAAAGTCTAAACAAGGGCATTAGGCGAAACACAAACAGCCTAAACACCGGAAACAATACAGCTGTACTGCACCTCTAATGTCAGGCATGATTACACTAAAACACTGAAAAAATACTGAACAAAGATATAAAGGCCCCATGTGAAATATTGATGCCACATGAAGTGCACCACCCAAAGTGAGCGTATACTGTCTGGTACTTGTACTAAATGGATGTTTCTCTTGATTAGTGTCCTAAATTTGAGTCCACCACTGCCTCAGTGATGCATTAATTCCATTCAGTCCATGGGTGTGGCATATCCAGACGCTGCTCCAACACAATGAGCAGTACTCAGACACTCCTTATACTGGGGACAATAAAAGGCCACCCCAACATGTCACATGTTGACCAAAGCAGCAACGCCTCAGATGACTCTAGTCATGAGGGAACGTGTCATTGGCATGTTGGAAGCAGTAATGTCCACCAGAGCGGTCGCTGTGCAGCTGAATGTTCACTATCAGACGACAGGACGTTTGAGAGTTGGTTTCCAACAGACGGGCAGTACTGCAAATCCACCTCATCCACGTCGGCCACATGTGACCACCCCAGCACAGGATAGACACATCCGGCTTGTTCACTTGTGGGATGGTCTCAGACCAGCGACACGTACAGCAGATGAAACCTTTGGTCTGACAACAGACGCATCACACCAACATGCCAGTGACACGTTCCCTCATGACTGGAGTCATCTGAGGCGTTGCTGCTTTGGTCAGAATGTGACATGTTGGGGTGGCCTTTTATTGTCCCCAGTATAAGGAGTGTCTGAGTACTGCTCATTGTGTTGGAGCATCGTCTGGATATGCCACACCCATGGACTGAATGGAATTAATCCTCCCAGGCAGTGGTGGACTCAAATTTGGGACACTAATCAAGAGAAACATCCATTTAGTGTCACGATCCTCACTCCTGCCCCTGTCTGTCTCTGTCTTCAGCTTAGTTTTCTTTCTTTCTCCCTCTTCTTCTCTCTCACTCTCACGCCTGTCTCATTGCCATCACTCTCTCCCTCACATTCACCTCAGCTCTGCCTGCAGCTTGATTACTGACTTGAATCAGCTGCAGGCAGAAGCTCGCCTGGATCCACTAATCACCAGCTGCCATAAAAGCCCGGTTCTTTCAGTCACACCTTGCCAGACCATAGTATCATTCAACCCCGGTTCCCAGTCTGTCCCTGCTTTGTCTTTCACCTGCCTTCCCCGAGTTTTAGCTATTTCCTGTCGATTCCAGTTAAGTTTTGTATTTTGGGTTATGCTGTTTCTGTTGCTTTAGTTTGTTGACTTCTCCTTAGTTCTGTCCTGGGTGTTTTGAGTTTAATATGTTTGCGTGTTCTGTGTTAGTTCTTTTTGTGTGGTGTTCTTGATTTTGCCCTCCGGATTAGTTTTGAGTTTTAGTTGATTTTTGTTGTTTGCTAGTTGTTGTATTTGTCTTGCTTTCTCCAGAGTTTAGTTCTTCTGTGTTGCCTTCAGCTTTGTCTGTTTTCGGTGTTTAGTCAGTCGAGTCATGGTGAGTAAGTTAAGTTCGCCTTCGGTTCCCCTTTTATTGTTTGGTTTGAGTTTTTGTATGCCTTCTTAGAAAGCTTTGTTTTAGTTGTCTGTACTCCATATTGGTTTCATTTCCTCGTTGAATTAAACCCTCAGTTTTCTATCACAAGTCTGTCTGTCCTGTGTCTGTATGTGGGTTCTCTGATTCCCCCCTCGTAACATTTAGTACAAGACAGTATACGCTCACTTTGGGTGGTGCACTTCATGTGGCATCAACATTTCACATGGGACGTTTATATTTTTGTCCAGTGTATTATTTTGGCTGCAATAACTCTGTTAAAGAAGATGTTAAAGTTTCATAAAGACATGACACAGACAGGAAGTTGTGTGTTTATTTCAGATAAAAGCAGCTGTAGTCGTATATAAACTGGGCCATACAGCTTAAACATGAAGTGCACATCACGTTCTGTGTATATATAATTGTGAATATGTTAATATTTCTTATTTTACAGCAGAAATATGATCTACAGAATAGCTTCCTGGATTAGTATTATAGGTAGCGGCTCTCAGACTCAAATACGCTCTTGCAAATGTTTATAAATGAGATGCTCTGTCTATTTTAAGGCTGTCACCGCTGCCTTCTTCATTGCTATTTCACAGCTCTGATGTTTGCTGGCAACATACAGGCTTCAGCTGTCTGCCAATTTTCTCCGCTCATGTTGCTCCCGTTTATTATACGCAATATTTACATTGGCGTTAGCTGCGAATTAGTTTCTCGTAATTGCCGCTGGTGTTTATTGTTGTCTTGCACGTGCTCAGGATCCTCTGGTGCTGCTCGTTTGCATACCGGTGAAATACTGCATGTTTCAGTAATGGACCGCCGTGCAATCAATTGGTGTTTCCAGCAGATTTCCCCCTGGGTTGCTGATGTTGTTTTTGCGGCGTTGCCAAATGGCTTCCTGCAAATTGGGTCTCAAGTAGAGGATATTATTGTATAATGGCTTTAGGATTGTAAACATAAGTGCTGCCTTTCGCATGAGCCGTTCATACAATAATTTTCCCGTAATAATGGCTTTAAGGGAAACTCGGCGTGGCTATTGTTGCACAGAGAATAGTTTAGTCACATTCAGATTTCCTCTGCATAGTTAATATTAAGTTAAGCACTAGAGAAACTCATTAGGTTTACATCACAGTGCACTTTCCCGTGTTTCAAATCATCATTAGACAGTTCCTTATTTACTTTGCTGCTGCTCCGCACACCTGCACCTCACTGGCAACCTCAATATTCATAACTCACGGTGATCCGCCTGCTTATAAACTCCACGCAATACTTCACGAGTCATTTCTCTCCGCTCCAAGTGAACTCTTGTCTTTTAATATGTGGAGATTAGAGTTAAAGCCGTGCAACTGACATTCTCCGGGCTTCACCGCAGCATGCGAGGTGGATTTAGAGATATCTTATTCCCCCGACGGTCACAGGTGCATTGTTGGAGATACAGAAGCCAGAGCTCGGGCCTGCACTGCAAACACCACTTCTCCCCTTTTGCTGCTTGTCCAGCTTTTTCATAAGCCCTGCCTCCATCTCAGAATCTACCTGGAGGCTCCGATTCCCCCTGTGGAGGAGTTTATCATTGTCGCTGCCCATTCTCCCCGGTGCTGAGCTTGGTGTTTGCTTGCAGGGAGTGATTGAGGGCAGTCTGAGACACCAGTAAACTTTGCAACTGTATCCATTTAATAGCATGTCCATTCTAGGGAAAGCGGCTGACTAATGTTCCTCTACCTGCCTGCGGCGCACTAGTGTGTGATATTTCTGTGATATGTGTATTCACTTGCTTCATATGGGCTCGGTCTGTTGTTTTGTGTGCCTATTGTCCTGCATTGAATGCCCGTGCCTATTTGTATGCTAACAATTGCGTCCCTGGGACAAATAATACCGAAAGTGAATTGAACTGAACTCAGCTAGAGGGAGTGAATAAATGAATGAGTGTCAAGCACAGGCCAGTCTCCAACAATGCCATTTTGGGATTCCTGAATGACAGCGGTTGAATGAATAACTTGTGCTGCTCCTTTGCGGTATATTGAAATCAACTGAAATATGAAATCTGGAGCTTTTCCTCCTCGCTAACAATGAAATGATGTTCGAGCCGCACCGGAGACGGTGGAGTTGTTGTGGAAGGCTTTGGAGGGGGGGAAATAAAACCTGCTGTTTATTTGAATCAGGCACTGCAAAGCAAGGAAGACTGGCCAGCTAGTGAAGTGTGAAACCGATGGGCTAATGCTGTTGATTTCAATGTGTGATTGTACAAACTTGGTGTGAAAAGCGCTGTCGCCAATGTGCTGCTTTAACAGACTTTATTGCCATTGTCAGCCAGGACAAGTGCGACCCAGCAAGCTGTTCAACATTCCCTCAGCAGAGTATAGAGGCGGCCTGCAGCTACAGAATATAGCAGTTTCTCTGCATCACCATCCTCCAGCACTACAAGTCCTTCTCCATCTGACTTAATTAAAAAAAAAAAAAACCTTGTGCAGCTTAAATGATTAAGTACATACCTTGGCTCTCACTGTGGGATATTTCTTAATCCTGCAAACCCAGTGGTGGTTGGATGTGGTGCGTATTTATGTTAACATTCCCACTGTATTTATTGTTGAAATTCACTGGA
This sequence comes from Dascyllus trimaculatus, assembly GCA_024666655.1. Classification (NCBI taxonomy): domain Eukaryota; kingdom Metazoa; phylum Chordata; class Actinopteri; family Pomacentridae; genus Dascyllus; species Dascyllus trimaculatus. The sequence continues at coordinate 35,176,127 of CM045447.1, read as the reverse complement.
AGGGACGTGCAATGCAGGAGAATGAAGAAGCCCCTTTTGGATTTGGGCTGAGCTTAAAAAAATCCATGCCTAATTTGTGAGAGGAAGCTTTCCGATTGGGAACAAGGAAGTGGTTTCACCCGGTTCAGAGTTCAACTGATATTCAGACGTTTACAGTTTTTGACGTTATGTGAAAGAAATTAAATGTATATCGAGAACAACAACATGAGGGATTACAGGACACTAGCCGGGTACGTAGCAACCAAAAACGTACTAACATTTTGCCAATAATGTAATGGGTTCTGTTAACAGCCTAGCATTAAAGTCCTTTGAAAATGTAATAACTGCAGCTGATGATGGGTTAGGGTTGCATCAATAAGACTGCATTTCTTGGACATAAAAGTTTTTTTGCAGTTCTCATGCAGTTTGCTCCTCAAAAATGGGTCTAGTGGATGGCATAGTGGCCATATTCATTCATCAAGGATACGTCCCATGTAGCTCTCACTCTCCTTAATCATGGTTGTAAGGGCCAATTTGAACAAAGTCTTTATTTACAATACTGTTTATGTGCTTAGATGTGCAAATTCATCATTTCATGTCAGTGTCTCTGTTGGATGTTGCATTGTCAAATAAATTTACCACATTTATCACACCCCTGTATGGACCAACTTCTCTTTTTTTTTTTTTAGGGCAGTGGTGGCCTAGTGGTTTGAGAAGCGAGTCGCTGGTTCGAGTCCCCGGACTGGCAAGAGGTTGACGTGGGAAAGTGAGCACGACCGCTTGTCCCGGTCACCACCACTGTGGGCCCTTGAGCAAGGCCCTTAACCCCTGACTGCTACCCGGGCGCTGCACCGTAGCAGCCCACTGCTCCTAGTATGTATAGTTAAGGTTAACTAGGAATAGGATGAGTCAAATGCAGAGAAGGAATTTCCCCAAGGGGATAAATAAAGGTTAGATTAGATTTTTTTCTTGGAAAACGTTTCATTAAAACTTTTCAAACATTTTTTAAGGAAAAATGATCCAGTCCTCACTTTAAACTGTATTTAAACAACTGGACTGGCTCTATTATGTCACTTGACTCCAATATACAATATGGAGCATGAGCACTTGAGTATAATGTACATTATTGGGAAGTTATTATTGACTTTATTACACCTAAAATGGCCAAAATTATTCTGTTATTGGTTGCTACAGATTATAAACAGCACGATACATCCACATCTATAAGTTAGCTTCCATCTTAAGCCATTAATCATAACAAATATATTATGATACCATATTTAACAGTAGATTACTCATAATTAGAAAATGTCATATAACCAAAGCATCACACCATTTTCTTGTCTACAGAAGGAACAAGTTTGTCATTTCTTTCTGCTTAACACCAACAGGAAGTGTGAATCAAACATTGTCAGTGCAGCGGAGTTTAACATTTTCAAATTATCACTTGATCACTAATTGTCGCGTCACGATACATTTCGGAATAGACGGAGCGACCAGATAGCCCCGTAATGCAAAGTGTTTTTGTCTACAGCTGGGCCAAGAATTCCCAAACAGCTCACCAAGGCAGTGAAGCTATATTTGTACTGACAGAAGCATTCAGATCTCCGTTCCCTCTGACATCCTCCTATCTCTGTTTGTGCCAGTTAGACCTGGAGCGGGAAAGAAAGAGAGCGCAGCATAGATTTATGTGCATTGTGTGAGGACAAAAGGATGATGAATAGGAGAGGGGTGGCATTTAAGCTGTGGACTTTATCATAGCTCTCTGACAGTCCTAAAAAGTAGAGCAATATTGTCTCAAAGATGTGAAGCATTCATGGCGGAGCTGTAGCCCTAGACTGCAAAGGTGTTTGTGGTATAATGTCCAGCCCCTATTGTCATGTGGAGCAGGTACTAAATGAAACTATAATCACGTAACACGTCTGACAGCTGTATCTGGTGAGTGGTTAATAACAGGAATGATCAAAGTGTGACAGAACCGGCACAGGTCCCATTCACATAATGGCCACAGGGAGCCAAGAGCAACAAAGCTAATATGTGACAGTGAGAGGCAGAAGGATTGTCTTTCCATTGAGCTGCGCAACATTAAAAAGCTCACACGCAGTGCCACTCAAACTGTGCGGTTTTTCATGCCGAGTAAAGCGCATAAAACGGCTAACAGGTATTTAAAAGATTAAAAAGTCGACCTAGAGACAAAGAGCGTCGGCTGTATGGTGAATACATGCATCCATGTCTGTGTAGTCTTTCTTAGCTCCAGACTTAGTTTATGCTGGGCTTGGCTGAGTGCAGGTATGAAGGTGTTGATCCTCCATTTTGTTATTCTTAAATTTGCTCTCCCAGCATTGATTGAACCCCTAGAAACTCTACATATTTAGATGTTTTCTCCTACGAAATAATCCCATTCTGCTATAAAATGGTTGGACGTAACTCTCCACCTTTACTTCCTTTATTGTGCTTTGCTACAATAATCAGCCACAACATCCTGACCACTGACAGGTGAACTGAATAACATGGATCATATTGGTACTATGTGGTGTTCTGATGGAAAACCTTGGATTTTGGCATCCATGTTGATGAGACTTCGACAAGGAAAATGCACCCCACCACATTGCAGCAACATCAACCAATCAGGAACATGTTGAGGAACATGACAATGGCCCAACATGTTGATCTGACCTCCAAACTTCCTACAGCCCATTGTGATCAAGCATCAACAGGATGCAGTGGAACAAGTTGGATTGACAGAGGCCCCACTGCACAAGCCAGAGTACCCAAAGGATCCAGTGGCCTGGTCCTGGTTCCAGACCCCATAGGACACCCTGAGAGGTCCTCTTGTCCATGCCCAATGGTTCAGAGCATTTTTGAGCACATAAGGGGACCAACGCAATATCAGGCAGGTGGTCATGATGTTCTGCCTGATTGGTGTATATGAATATGTAAAATGGTCCCTGCTCTATTTTCACCCACACCTCCACTGTTCACCTGCAGCTCGAAGACATTCACGGCTCTGTAGTCGTTCTTGGTTGGGTTCTTGGTCGCATAATCAAACCCCAATCATCCAAAACACCTACTGCTGGTCATTTCTGTTTGTCTGACAGTTTATTTATGTCCTGTTGACCAAAACATCCCCATTTTTGCATCTGAAAAGCCTCCTCTGCTTTTACATCAATGTGTGAGTGATTTCTCAATGAAATGGGAATCGTTTATGTCTCTTGAATGTCAACAAACGCTGAAAAAAAGCCAAAACCATTGCCAAAACAATCCTATAATCTGACTCTTAATGCCTTTTCTCTTTCCTAACCTGCCTTAAGCACATTTCCTGCTACTGAGGCACGTTTTTAAAAACAGGTCACAGTACATACTTAAGCTGGAGAAAGAAAAGCTTAATCATTTCCTTCAACAGCTGGGCTTTGCGGTTTATAGCAGCTGCTACTGAAACTGAAGTAAATGATGCCTTTGTTGGGGACTATTTGCAGCTGATCTAGTGAGTATTTACAGCACCAGAACAGTGTTTGTGGAACAGAGTCAGGTGCCCGTGTTCATTGTAATGAAGGAGCCCGGTACAATGCTGGAGCTCGCTGGTACATTGTTAATAGTTTGTGGAAAACAATGGAGCTCTGAGGCAAGAAGGAACAAGCTGCAGACAGTAGTTATAAATAGGATCAATTTACTGTTGATTTTGGTCTCCTAATGACATTTGCCAGCAAGAAGAAACACACAGAATGCCACTAGACTTCTCCGCTGCTACTAAGAGACACACAAACAACTTGAGTGCTATCATGTGAGCAAAGCCATGTGTCTGAAAGTGGTGCCAGGGCCGATCTGGCTTGACGTGCGTCTTTGATTTGCCACCGGTTCCGACGTCGCCTATCCCCGATTTTTTCCTGGCGTGTCCCAATCCCAGCCTGCTTGAACTCGGCTGCTCCTGGAGGGGCTGCGTGGGAGTGATAGACAGTTAGTAGTGACATCCTAAATCAGCCGTAGAGACTGATCAAAGTCCTGCATTGTTGGGCGGAAATTGGACTTGGGCTGGCTGCCGCATGCCCAATATGAGGCAAGTTTCTGTCCTGTCTGGTCCCATTTCGAGCTCAGCGTTTTGAATGATTCATCATAGGAGCGTGGAAATGACGAGGGAAGGAGTTCAAATGGAGAGTGACAAATTCTTGCTTGAGATGTTTCTGCCAGAGGGGGCTCAGAGGTGTTGTTATTCAAATGCGGGGCTTAAGTCTTTGAACGCTCTGTGGTGGCCATAACTTTCCTGAGTGGATTTCTCTCTTTATGCACTTCAGTTTTCTTTTCTCCACCCAGCATATATTACAAATCAGCACCTGGACTTCTTCTTTCACAGCTTATAGTTAAAAGGAATCTTGTATGATATAGTCACATGCATTCACAATTGAATGCCAAGCAGCCTGCATATGATACAGTGCTCCCTTACAATGTCCTCAGTTTCTAAAGACTGAAGATACAAGATAGTCTTTGAATGGCATCCAAAGCTATCCAGGCTGTTGCTATGTTGGACTGTTGCTATGGAGGAGTCTTTCACCCTCGCCTTGAGATGGACAGCTGGAGCCTCGCCACAGGGAGGAGCCCTTTCTCTCTCTTCCTCCTGTGTGATGTTTCCTGAGGAGTTCAGTCTGAGGGAGTCAGTGGGGGTTCCTTCTTCACGGCGATAAAAATAAAGCGGTGACTCATTTCCACTGAGACAGAAAGGAGCTGACCGAGTTCAAGAAGTGACTAAAGCGTACAAGTTTGCAATGGCGCAGCGAATGTTCACAGCGGTTCTCAACAGGTCGCCGCTGTTAATGCGTCATTGCTGCTTTTTTTACTCTTTAGCTTTGTTGATATTAAACCAGATCCAATAGTTTGTGTGTTTTAAACCCTCAAGCTATACAGGATATGGATTTAACTTGCAAATATACACCAGTCAGACATAACATTATAACCACCTGCATATTACTGTGTTATGTGCTCAAAAATGCTCTGGACCATTGGGCATGGACAGGAAGACCTCTCAGGGTGTCCTATGGGGTCTGGAACCAGGATGTTGGCACTGGATCCTTTGGGTACTCTGGCTTGTGCAGTGGGGCCTCTGTCAATCCAACTTGTTCCACTGCATCCTGTTGATGTTTGATCAAAATGTCGTGCAGGAAGTGTGGAGGTCAAATCAACATGTTGGGCCATTGTCATGTTCCTCAACATGTTCCTGATTGTTGATAATAATAATAACAATAACAAATAAATAATACATTTATTTTGTATCACGCTTTTCAGGACACTCATAGACGCTTTACATAAACAATAAAAAGAATCAAAACTGGTATAAAAGCATAAACGGTTAAACATTAAAAGCAGTCTTGAAGAAATTAGTTTTGACTAGTGATTTCAATGAGTGGAGGTAAGAGCAGACTCGGATGAGTGGGAGAGAGTTCCAGAGGGTGGGAGAGGAGACAGAGAACGCTCTGCCCCCCCTGGTTCAGTGCTTGGTTCTGGGTGGTGGAGCGAGGAAGTGAGGGAGTGTGGGGAGTAGGGCAGGTCTGTGAGGTAGGAGGGAGGTCTGGTGATGGAGGGCTTGTTGGATGTTGTTTCCATGTGGTGGGGTGCATTTCCCTGCAGGGGTAGGTCAGTGACATTTGGGATTTCCATCTGCATGAGGGAGTGTGCTTGTTGTGGGATAATGTTTATCTAGGTGTCGTCTGTCTAAGGTTTTCCAGCAGGACACCACGTAGTAGTAATATGATAAATGTTATTCACTTCACCTGTCAGTGGTCAGAATGTTGTGGCTGATTGATGTGCTATAAAGTGGTATGTAGGAGGCAAGAAACAAGAGGAAGCAAATGCTCGGATGGCTGGTTTTGGAGCCTGTGCTGTCAAATTGCTTAACATGCGAGGCTGCTGAAGTATTAGATTTAAGAGTAGTGATTAGTAAGACCGGCGGTTACAAGGAAGAGTCGCTTTAATAGTCTGTTTCTATACAGTCAGTTTCACCAAATTTTAATTTAATCAACTTTTTCATTAAGATGAGAGAGGTGAGATTTATTAGATAAAGCTGTGTGTGTCTCCGTTTCCTCATTATTACAGTTATCTATTAATTCTGTTAACTACAGCCATGAGCAAAACATTATGACCACCCCTTCCTGAGGTTCTGTTGGTCCTTCTAGTCCTGCCAAACAGCTCTGTCCTGCCGAGGCGTGAGCTCTACGGGCGCTCTGAAAGTGCTATCTGGCACAAAAAGCTTAACAGCACATCCTTAAAGATCTGTAAGTTGTAAAATGAAGCCGCCGCAGCTCAAGCGTGTTCCAGCGCATCCCTCGACGCTCTGCTGGCGGCAGCACCACAGTCAAGAACAGAAGCCTTGATGTTTTGGAGATGCTCCATCTCGGTCGTTTGGCCATAATGACTTGGCCCTCGAAAAAACTGCTGAGGTCTTTAAACCTGCCCTTCTCTTCTGCATAAAACATGTTGACTATATATATTTACAAGATGATTATGTGCTTCATCTGAGTGCTCATGTTGTTTTGGCTCCTCATTTGTATCAACTTTACTGCTGTTAACCAATTACTAAAACGGAACTAAAAAGTAGTGGACTGCTGGCACGATACGGGGTTTTTAATAAGCACTTTTAACTTGCGCTGTGCTGCATGAGAGGCAACACTGCTGGACGAACAGTGGAGATTTTTCACAAACTCATTATGGAAGAAAAATGAAAAACAGTGGCTGTGGACCATCACTGTGATCACAATCATGCTTTGAAGAGTAGAGGACTTTTGGGGATGATGCTGATGCTGATTTTTAGGCACTAAAAAGAAATCAGATATATAGTATGTAAGCATTCTGTTGAAAAGGGAGAATTATAGGGTCACTGTTTAACTTTCTAGCAATGTATTTCGTAAATAAGTTAGCAAATTAAGGCACCACTCAACTCTGCGTGGCTATAATTCATACTGCTACACGTACTACAGACAGCAGTAGAGTTTTGTCCGTATCGGCCATACCGCCTTGTGGATGCCAGATCCCGTCAGACCTTGGAAGCTAAGCGAGGTTGGGCCTGGTTAGTACCAAGATGGGAGACCATGAGGGAACACCAGGAAGCCTGGGTGAAGAGTGTGAGAATGAGTGGTTGGTTGGTGGTCGGTGGGGCCGACTGAGCAGACTGGCAGCCTGGCCTCCATCAGTCTACCCCAGGGCAGCTGTGGCTACATACGTAGCTTAGCACCATGGAGTATGGAGTGAATGAATAATGCAGTGTAAAGCGTCTTTGAGTGTCTAGAAAAGAGCTACATAAAACCAATGCGTTAGTATAATCACTCTCTACTATGTGATTATACTATTTTTAACTACACCAGGTATCCTTTTCTGCTGTGTAATCAGTAAAAAAATCTTTTATACCTGTACATATCGGAAAACATATATGCTGTTACCGATATATAGACGATAACACTGATTGACCGATATATATCGCGTTAAGGCGGATTTATGCTTTTGCAATGGTTTCCGTTAGCGTAGTCGTAGGGTCATAATCTTGGAATCCGTCACTGTCTTGTTCCTACCTTTTGTTCTCGATGGATTTGACAAGCAGGGAAAATTAGCTCCTATGTACCTCTGGAAAATGACGGCTAACTCTGCTAGAGGTCAAAATGGCCGCCCACACTGTCTTGAAATACAGAAAATGCAGTATCTCTGGGATCAGATCAGCTAGATACACAAACGAGGTGTCATTTTCAATTAAATCTGGCATGAACAATTCACTGAAATGGTTATCGTAGAGGTTTGGGATCATCCTGACCCCTAAATGGCCGCTGACGCCATCTTGGCAAATCATTAAAATTGGTAGCTTTGGTACCAGATGACCTAGAAAGATGATTGGGGTGTCATTGTCCTCTAACTCTGGCATAAAAAAGCCCACTGAAATGGTTATTGAAGAGTTTTGGGATCAGATTCCAAGTTTATGACCCCTACTGTAGCTCTCCAGAGTGAAGAATTGTGGGAATTCCACCAACACCGAGGCTACGGAGACACATTCTAACCCTAACTATAACTCGTGGTCAAAGGTTGGTTCAAACTGGAAAAGATAAAGGGTCACCTATAACTTATGTCTTGTCCATGGCAGGGAACAAAGTAAAAGAACCAAGAAAACAAGAGGAGCCCACATTTGCTGTTTTTCTACATATGGCCGGTGCTGCCCCGAAGTACTGTATCATGTTTTGTCAGTTTGCATCCTGAGTCATCCCTGTGGTTTGGTTTAAGCAGCAAAAAGCACTTTGTCGAGGGCTGACAAAGACAGTATTTTTAGTTAAACAAATTAAACACATCCTGCCTTCCTCTGAGTCCTTTTTTACTTTTCAGTGTTCTTCTAAGACTGTGGTACTTCTCTGTGCCGTGAGTTGCCTAAACACCATCATAAAAACCTTAGTATTGCTTTAGTTGCTACAAGTGCAGCTTGGAGAGAAAACTAATTAAAGCTAGGTTGTCAAACTTACAGATACAGTCATTAAGAATGTTTTCTAATTACATTATGAAAGCGTAATCCAGGTGGTGGTACGTTTCTCTCAGATGCATTTGCTGTTGCAAATCAGAGGTATATAAAAGTAATTTGAAGGAGAATTTGGATTGCTTATGACTGATTGTGCACACTTTCCAGAATTCGGTGTTCTCACGAAGTTAATGATTAAAAAAGTTATTAAAACCTTGGCTTCCTGCACCACAGAAGACATATATGTTCAGTCTAATGTTCCAGACTCTTTCAGTCCATGCACAAAGAGGAAGGAATTCCTGGAGAACAGCATGCTCTAGATCATTAGATGAAGCAGGTATCTGAGCATTGCAGCATCGCTCCTCCATGGAGTCCTGAAATCAGAGAACATTCTGTGTGTAAACCCACTGAGAGATGCTGCTGTGCTCAAAGATCAGGCCTGCAAGGACATATTCAGCATCCCAGAGTGCCTACCTGGGGCAGCTGTTTTGACGAAGGCCAGCGCTGAGCTGTGCCAGCTGCTGGGTATCCCGCTGTGCCCTTCTGGAGGGAAACCAGCATCGTCATGGCAATCCTCCGCTCCCCATATGAAATAAGCAGAAAATGTCTCCACCTGATTCCCTGTTGATCTGCTCCCAAACCAGACAACAAACCTGCAGATGAGAGCATTCAAGGGCACAATGTCTCAAACAGTTCCCCGTCATCTTTTTCAAATGATTGCCTACTCAAAGTGAACATTTAAGATCAAAACATATCATCTAGTGGATTTCATTTGCATGTGTATGCTTTTTAAAATATATATATCCTGCAAGTCCTCATATGACACCAGATTTCACTGAGTGGTAGTTTGCCGTTAACCCCTGCTGTGAGGGTGTTTGAATTCTTGATCATTTTCAGAGCAGCAGCTGTGGCTGATGCTCTTTGTATGAATACCACCCGCTTGTGTTTCACAGAGCAGAGCCAGAATACAGATGAGCCCCGGTTAGACCCACAAACACCTCCCTATTAGTTCCCTCATGATAATGTGTTTTTCCCTGTAGTAAAAGCCACACCTGCTATGGGTGGTTTAGCCCCTGGCTTCATTTGTCTTTCAGACCTTTTTTTCCCTGTTTTTCCTCCTTGGTCATTACACAGTTGCCTCTTTGGCTCCTCACCCTCCTCCTGGCCCTCCCCTCCTTCACTCCATTGTTCCGGCTCCCTCTCCCCTCACCCTGCTACTTGTCAAGTCTTTGAGTAGCTTCCTCACTTTGGCCTGTAACAGGGGTCATCAGCTCTCTCCCTGTGTTTTCGCTGGCAGGCTATCACTCAGCACCACCGCAGGGAAAACGGACAACTACTAAAACCTCGCACCGACACAAAAGCCCCCACCGAAGCTACTTGTAGTTGTATTTGAGCAGTGAACTTTTAATAGGGCGTTCCCACTTGAGATGGCTTGAGCGGTGTTATGGTACAAAACAATATTGTACTTGGAGATGGACTATAAAGCCCTTTATGAGTGGTTCACTTGTTCCGTACTCCAGAGTCAACTTCCAGCCAGCTTATCACCCACAAGTGTATGTTGACCCAGCCAAGTTGAGGTCGGCATTGTTGCTCCCTTTTTGTTGTAACCTCGTCATAAGAATTCACAGCTGGTGTATTAACAGCCCATAAATAAGGGAAGACACATTTATTTGTATAGTACATTTTACAGCAAGAAAGTCATGGCAAGAACAGCTATGAAAACAACAAAGTGAAGTAGCCTTAACAATGTAAAATCAAGGAAACAAAGGCAAGATAGAAATTAAAATTACAACCCATAAGACTCGTATAGACCATAAGCTACTTGTGCTAAAGGGTTTATGTCTTGTTTTAAATGCATCTGCAGATGAAGGCACAGAACAAGCCACAACAATGCTGGCAGAAGTGGTAGGGCCTTTGAATGTGGCCGAAAAACCAACAATGAGACTGTCTGGACATTTTATTATGTAGCCTGATCCTAAAGTGTGCAGCTGGCGAGCAACTCATCTTCAGGAAGTTGTCACAAAACTGTAGGACCCAGTCTTTCTCTTTACCTGAGTGCAACCAACTGGCTGATCAACACTTGGTTGAGTAAGACTTTTCTCATAGACTAACATTTGCTCCACTATTGGGGGCAGCCCTAATGATCTGTGACTTCTACTGGGTTTATACAGATTTAGCAGTTCAGAAACATATTTAGGGCCAAAACTGGGGCCTGATTTAAAAACAGTAATTCAAAGGATTTTTAAATCGATAAGAAGCGATTGAAGGTTTTAAGAATGGATGTGATGTCTTTGCCATCGTTTGTCCTAGTTAGTAGTCTTTTAAACGCATTCCTTTTAAAGCTGCTCTCATTTTACATATTGATTAACAGCTGATTTCACAATCGATTCGATATATCTGCTAAATCTGAAGTCCAAAAGTGCAAAGTACCCAGATGTCGTATAGTGGAGCTGGTATTACAAGGGCGGCCAATCGCAATGGCTCTTTACTTTTTAGGGGGCTAAAACAATGACTGGTTTTTGATTAAGAAACTTTGGTGCATCTAGACATTGATTTTATTCATACACTGCATCAGTTAGATTAATCCTCATAGTCGTGCTGTATATTCTATGATCTAAAGCCAGCAAACAGAGATAAAAAAGAAAGGGTCCCAAAGTTGACTCATATGGAACTCCACAGGTCAGTTCTACTTTTGAATTTGCCTGAATTTTGCACGGCTGTGTCTCAGGCGGTAGAGCAGTTTGTGCAGTGATGGCAAGACTGGCGGTTCGATCCCCGGCCCGTCCAAATGCACAAGTGTCCTTGGGCAAGACACTGAACCTGAAGTTGCTCCTGATGGCAAACTGGCATTTTGCAGGGCAGCTCTGTCGCTATTGAATGGGTGAATGAAAAGCATTGTAAAGCGCTTTGAGTGCCACTAAGGTAGGTAATTTCCAAGAAGGACAAACTAATCAGTTTTCCAAAAGAGATGTAGCCCAATGAAGGACTGCTACAGAAATCCTTGCACAGTTCTGGCTCTTCACCAGTATTCTGTGTTCTGTTTTAAATGCAGCACTACGGCTGAGTAAAACCCAGAATAGCAGTTTGTCCTTTGTCCGTATTAATTTTAATAATATTTAGAGCTCTAACTAGAACAGTCCTGTTACTGTGGTAGGCCTTGGAAATCTTGTTAAATGTCAGATAGATATTAATTCAAAAAAGGCAATAAATTGATTTAAAAACAACCACAATCTTTTAAAAAAAACTGAAGAAGAGGCTTAATAATAACTGTTTTTATCTCATTTGGAAAGCGGCCAGCTGAAGGAGTACATCTGTAACTTGACAATTTTAAAACAACCTTAAACGTTTGAGGGTGTCGGGTCTAATATGCAAGTGGAGGAATTAAAATTTCTTGTCTTTGGGTGTTCTGTAACTGAGGTTTTGACCTGCAGCCCTACCAGGACTGGGTGGATGTCTACAGACCGGCCTTGACAGACATCTCATTGACTCTCCTGTTAGCCTTTTGTTACCTGTTAATTCATTCCTTATAGTAAATTTCTGGTCTGGTAACCTCGCAAAAGTTTCTTGCACCAGCACTACAAAAAGCAACTTGTCTTACCCTGGGAATGATGATTATTTTAATTGTATTTAGAACTCATCAAGTGCTTTGCAAAAACACGATTCCAAATCAATGTTAAACTAAATTATAAATGACACAGAAATATTACCAAGTCAGGTTAAAACAGACTTGCTGTACCACTGAGTACAAACCATAAAACAAGAGAAAACAATTCTAAAATAATGCATTATTAAGAGGATTCTTTATCTCCTCCGGCATCATTTCAGAGCTGAGAGGCTGTGATTCCAAAACCTTGGTCTCTTCTAGTGTTTAGCCTTGACCTATAGCGGATTTCTACCCAAGGATTTCCTGCTGGATTGGCGTTCATAAAGTTTTAATGCGCTGGACATATTGACGACCCCAGAATGGCCTTAATCATCAAGATTTTAAGACCCAATCTAAAACGTACAGGGAACAAGTGAAGGGATGCTAATATTAGCATTATGGATTTTTTTTAGTGATGCTGTGAAACTTGGAGTCCGTTTTTCGCATCTATAAGGTCGGATTGTATTTTGAGACCATCACCACCTCCCACTGGCCTGTGAAATTCTACACTGGCTTGGTTCTCCTGAGGCGTCAGCCAAAGAGTCTGGCAGAGGAGCTCAGCAGCCTTGTCGTCCTTATTTACGGCCAAACACGGCAGCTCATAGTTCATGTATGTTTCAGGTGGTATGGAGCCATGTCCTCCCACAGATCATGGAGAGACCCATTGCTCAAAACGCATGAAGTCAGAACCTGCAATTTACATGGACTATAGTTATTATTAATGCCTGTAGATGTTCATGATAGGTACATGCAGCTGCAGCATATCGTTCCTCCTGGTGCAGGCTATATTTGATATGATTACTGAAGCTAAATCACATTATTATTGGGGTTAGTCTAAGCGAACTCTTGACAGGTGTATATTATAACCCATTAAGCTTTGGTGATGTTGTAATTGCCTTTGCTGTAAATTACTATTGATATAATACACAACATGGTTTTTCTGTGGGCTGACATGCAAATGACCTTTCATCTGCATGACATTAAGCAGCCCAAAATTAAAGGCTATGGTGAATTTAAAGGAGTTCGCCCTGCACTTTTGACATATTTCCGGTGTGTTCCTGTGCCCTCATTTTTCATTATATTCCCAGTTTTTTAATATAATATGAGATGTGAGAGTATTTTGAGGATATGTTGGAGCTTCAAAACTGTTTGTTCATTTATTAATTCACCTAAGAGCCCTCTGGCTCATTAGTGATGTTTGAAAAGGGAGCTTTTTAAAAATACAAATCATGTTTTGGAGTGTTTCAAAGCAGTGTTTTTTTCTCCCTCTTTGCAGTCTGGCTTCATTACATCTCCAGACTGATTTTCATAATGTATTAGACAACAAAAAGTTTGAGGTTGTGATCGATGTTTTGGTTATTGGGCAAAGGGCTCAAGGGAACAGATTCTACACACAAGCGTGCACGCAAGCCTGTCCACAAACATGGTCTCACTGCAAATCTTGCTTTCCATCCCACACACAAAAACAGATTTTACTATCCAGCCAGGACCCCTGTGGCAGGGGGGCAGTCTGTTGGCCCATCCAGAGGGTCCTGCATCACTATAGGCGGGAATAAATTGAGCCTCATTTGGCCCTTAAATCACCACAGTTTAAAAGAGTCTAGTCTGTGTCGGTATGTTTTTGACCACCAGGCCCAGCAAACTCCCAAAGGAAGAGGAAGAAAGGAATCTGGGCCAATTCTCTGGGCCAGCTCCAAGTGACCAAGTCCAGCCCTCCACAATAGACATCCCAGCCTCCTGGGCTGCCTCTCTGGAGAGCTGCTGAAGAGATGACTAATTATTACATACAAGCATCTACACATTGGGGTTTCCCTTGTCTTTTACCTCTTGTTCAGTTTCTTTTATGCTGCTGTGTGAGGGGGAAATGCTGGAGGATGCAGCAGAAGGAGTGAAACAAAGGTGAACAAAAGGAAAGTGGAAGAAAGATGGAAAGTAGCTGAAGAACGGCTGTGATAAGTGTATGTACGAGAGAATAAAATAACAAGATGAGAGTGAGGAGAAAGAGACGGTTCAAAGCCTGTTTGCTGGCAGGCCCACTTAGAGAGCGCCAAGGGGCAAAGGCCCCCTATTCAGAACGTGCCACCAAGTGGTCTGTTCCCACAGCTAAGCTCAAGCACAGCCCAGAGGGACCACTGAGGCAGAAGAGAGGGTCTTTTCTCTTACTGGAAAGAAAATTGTCTTCAAAAGCAGGAGAACCTATTTATATTTATTCGTTTCTTCCTTTCTCATTTTCCTCTGCCTACTTTTTATGACTCTTAAAAACCCTGGTTTGATATCATCACCACGACTGCTGGTGCAGCACCTATGGAAATCGGTGTTTAAAGAGACAGGCTCTCATCTTGTGCAGGAAATAAGAACTACTGTATACAGTTATATTGCTGTGGTATAGAACAGAAACGTGTGGAGAAGTGTTGTGGCCTTTTTGTTGGATTTTCTGGTGGTGAGTTTGAATGTGTGATACAGGTTACTGTTAAAGTCAAAACAAAAAGTTGGGCCCATGTTTCATGTATGACACATACCAACGTTTTTGATGAGGATCACTTTTGTTTTTTAATTCACCAAGATGTGTTCCAAAGTTTTATGACTGAAAAATAAGCGTGTCTCTCTGGTGGTCAAATGAGTCTCTACAACAGATTGTTGGAACAAACAATATATCAGTTTGGATCCTTATTATCTGCTGTATTTTCTGCTCTTAATTCTTCCTGGCTACAAAATTAGTCTACACAATGATAATGGCAACAGACAATATACACTGACACCTCAACATACCTCACTAACCCGCTAATCTCTCTTCACGGTGCAGCCCTCATGCCACGCGGAGTGTGTTGCTTTGGTGGATGAGGAGGAAGATAAAAGGGTCATGGGGTGTTTATAATGCAGGCGACTGTTGGTCCACATTGGTCGCAGCCTCCACCGAGAGAGGTCTGCGGGTACAGAGAGGGGTGACAAGAGGCCGAGGCGGTTGCAGACTAGCATGCCTAGGGAGACCTGCATGGAAGCCATGGAGAGAGCAAGGGAGGGGAAGTGGCTCCATTATGAAGGGATATAATTGACAGTTTGTGAGCATTGAGGGAGCACACTTGTGGTTTGTTACAACCACAAGTTTGTGTTTTCGCTATGTGCTTTCATGGAGGTTTGCATCTAAGGCATTTAGTGAAACTTTTAAACGATGAAGTGTCAATTGCAGGTACATGTTAGGTTCAAAATCTGAAAATACACACAGCACAGGAAGGAAAACAGCACTCACGAGCTCAGTTCTTTTACTTGCGCACAAGGAGAGAACGGACACTACAGCTCTGCAGTATGCATCGCTACAGCATTCCAGCTCTCTGGTTAGTCCGTCTGTCCTTGGCTCTTTTATTTGGTAAAAACAATCATGGAACACAGGGCGTCCCCACAGGTCAGTACAAGAGTCAGCATAAGATAAGTGTCACTTACACAATCTTACTGGGTCAGTTCTCTCTGTTCTGTACTGTGAGTACATACAGCTTGGAATGTTTTATTGTGATTCATATCTTTACAATCATGGTTGCTGACATGTAGACTTTAAAGTCCTGACAGTCACTCAATGATTACCCAACAAGTTTAATTCTTACATAAGCACAATTCTTTTAACGGTACATATCGCTTTTTTTTTGCTCAGGCCTAATTTACAATACATCTGGTCTAGTCTATGTAGCTCTATCTCCTGACAATCAGTAAATCTATACAATAAAATTACATTGTTGAGATAAACACCTTGCAACATTGTCAACGAGATGTTCATTGAAGAAAAGTAAAGCGGTGTCGGGAGCAGAGAGCAGGGAGCATGAGGGAATATTCAGTCTCTTGGAGTGTCAAATATCTTGCGTCTGTCGAGGTGGTGAGGTGAGGTGGAGTGGAGCTGCAATTTCCCAGAAATCATTTTTGAACTCACTGGGGCCAAATATCTATTCTCTGCTCCATACAAAACTCCTCAGGACACCAGAGCACTTTCTGAAAGCCCAGAGTCCCACATATTTCTCACTAGTTTGTACAGTATCTACCCCGTGTCAGACGTTGGTTCAGAATGCAAACAGCAGGCCACTGTCCGCTCTCTTTCCAAAGAAAAAAATATGATAAACTTAAGTTCTGCACAGTGTATTTATGTTCGTCAGGGACAAATGGAAGGATCAGATGGGGCCTTGACCCATGCAGTGTCTTACATTCTGTGGAAAAAGAGACTATTGATTAATTACAGTTGGATATTTTTGTGGTAAAATGAGTGGAATTGCAGTGGATATGAAGATGCTACAGTGGTTAATATCAAATACAAACAAAAGAGGAAATGTAATATCAACCTTGGCTATTAAAGAACTAATAATTATTTATCCAGATATCGTTTTGATTTGTCAATCATGACTGATCAAGTGGGTCTGTTATTGGTGTTTTGCAGTGTGGAAATCAAGCAGTTATGTGGGCAGTCATACAGCAAGCCTGACACCTCCCCAGTAAAGTTTGAAGGCACACAGCTGCCTTTTAAAGCTTTTACTGAAAGCGCTTGTGCCACTGTGAACAAAGCAAAGTCAAAGATAATGATTACAAATAGAGATGGCTTCTGCACGATAGTTTCGAAGCGGTAAAACTCTCGTTAGTATTTGTTAAACTCTGCAGCGGGAAAATGCCTTTCTGATTCTTTCATTTGCGAGGATTCTATCTGCAAAAAAAAAAAAAAAACAAACCCACCTATAACGTAGATTTAATGTTATTCCCCCTGTGTTGTTTTTACTTCACCGATTATGTGAATTCTACAGCCATAGCACGGCTCCACAGTGAGGAACAAATGCTGTTTTCCCCGGTCGTAAAAGGAAAAATGAGTCAAGACAAGGTAAATGAATGTCACGGACAGAGAGCAGTGGAAGCCAGACACCTAGTAGAAGCTCTGCAGTTTAGGCATGAGACTTATTTTAAACTGAAACATCCTCAGAACAAATTACTTAAAAGGTAGCTCTTAATTATATTGACTTGATGAAGCAGACTCATGGTTATTTCTGTCGGTGTGTTGCAATGCCCTATTTTATGTGCACCCCAAAGACTTTACACCACTGCAAGTTAAGAATGTCTCTCACATGAGACTTCCAAAGCACGTGTGGATGTTTTTCTTCACCATCTGTCTGTGCTGTGACCTATGTGAGAGTTGCCGTTGCTAACAAGGCCATAACATTTCTATTTACCAGAGATAGGAGGAGCTTGACCTCGGTATTTTCTGAGTTGCACTCTTGGGTGGCTTCTGATGAGAGGCAGGCGATTATGACCCTTCAGGTCAGCCGCTATGAGGGAGCGGCGGGCGTGTGCTCTGATACGAACTTAGTGTTTGTTAAGACGTCCTGCTGGGACTCATGTTTTCCAAAGGGAGTTGGTGGAATGGAAAGAGATGGAAACAGCAGGTGGAGGTGAGGAGAGTCCTACAGTAGTTGTTACTGAACTACTAGACAGTTGGGGCTCCTCTCATGTGCGCTACAAGGGATTTTTTTGACACAGTATTTCAAGCGTATAAGTACTTTCCAGCAGATACAGTCTCTCTGCAACATCCAGAATACATGGTGCATACAGGACAGCTAACACTTGTAATGCTTTCACAAAATCCCTCATCAGTAGTTTTGGTAAATGGTAAATGGTCTGCACTTATATAGAGCTTTTCTCTACCTTAGTGGTATCCAAAGCGCTTTACAATGTGTTTCGCATTCACCCATTCACACACCAATGGTGACAGAGCTGCCATGCAAGGTGCTAATTTACCATTGGGAGAAACTTGGGGTTCAGTGTCTTGCCCAAGGACACTTCGGCATGCGGAGGGGCCGGGGATCGAACCACCAGCCTTGCGATGAGTGGACAACCCGCTCTACCACCTGAGCCACAGCCGCCCTTTTGGGTCGATGCTTGTATTGTAGGCATACAGCCAAATGATTTACTGCAGGAAGGCATCAATTCACTCATTATTACACACACCTAAACTTGTACTAAGTCAGTGTTCGAGGTGAACAGTGACTTTTTGTACACTTTATATGGATGACTCAATAACCCATAATGACAAAGTGAAAACACGCTCCAGGCACTGTACAGTTTAGAAAAGTATAAGTCTCGTGTGTCTATATAAGGTGTCACAATGAGCCATGAAACCCAAGAAACACTCAATAGAACTGTGGTGAGTCATGGGTCAGGCCAAGGGCATAAAACAATTTCTATAGCATTGAGCATTCATAGGAGCACAATGTCTCAACAGTTGTGAAATAGAAAAAGTTTGGAACTACAGGGACAGTACAACTTTTCTTTCGGTCAAAGTGAGTAACTGAGCAAGAAGGGCCTTGTTCAAGGAGTTGGGTCACTCTAGTAGAGCTTCAGAGGTCCTGGGTGAACCTGCCAGAGCAGTACTTCATTAACAGGCCTTCATGGTACAGTGGTTAGACAGAAGTCACTTTTAGTAAAACACACATGACAGCTTGCTTGGAGTTTTCCAAATAGCATTTGAAGAACTCTGAAAACATGAGGAAAAAGAATTCCTGATCTGGTTTGGCCAACTTGGAGCACTATGCCTGGCTAATACCATCCCTACAGTGAAACATGGTGGTGGCAGCATCATGATGGTGGAACAAGTTACCAAACTCTGTTCGATCTGTAGAGTCCCTCTCAGTCTTTAAGAAAAGCCTAAAGACCCAGCTCTTTATTGAAAAGTATATGTCTCATGTGGGTTTATAAGGTTCCACAATGAGCCATGAAGCCCAAAAACACTCTGTAAACCTCAACAATAGAACTGTGGTGAGTCATGAGTCAGGCCAATGGTACACAATAATTTCTCAAGCGCTGAGCATTCACAGGAGCACAGTGGCCTCAACAATTCCATAAATCCACCAAAATGCATTGAGGTTATTGACGAAAATGTGGTCCACTATGCAAGTGAACTGAGACCAGGGCAACATTATCTCCCAGCGCCATAGTGAACCCAAGCATACAGCCAAGACAACACTGGAGTGGCCTCAGGACAAGTCTCTGATTGATTTGACTGGCCCAGCCGAGGCTCAGACTTGAACCACGGAACATCTGTGGACAGACCTGAAGATGGCATTGCTGATGCTTCCCATCCAATATGATGAAGC
Organism: Dascyllus trimaculatus; assembly: GCA_024666655.1. Lineage (NCBI taxonomy): Eukaryota > Metazoa > Chordata > Actinopteri > Pomacentridae > Dascyllus > Dascyllus trimaculatus. The sequence continues at coordinate 35,156,920 of CM045447.1, read as the reverse complement.
TTGAGAGGATCTGCCAGGCAGAATGGGATAAACCCAAATCCAGGTGTGCAAAGCTTGCGGGGACTTACCCAAGATCCAAAGCTGTTTACGACTGCCAAAGGGACTTAAGGGTCTGGGGCCAGTTGTTCAAAAAATGTAATCCGGATCATTTTGATCCGGATTTGGAAATCCCATTTTTTGCTATCCAGGATCACGTAATCCGTCTTACTTTTATGCCGGTTTTTCAAAGCAACATTGGATTGGATCACCCTGATCCAGATACACAGTTTTCAAGATTACCAAATCCGGATTACCAGTGCATATCACAATGTGGGCTACCAGCAATGTAAAGAACAACAGGTAGAAGAGCCAACATGGTCACTTTAAGTGTTTTTTATTTTGAGACAAAACACAAAAATAACATAACTATTTATGATTTCTTTTATCACCACACATTTGAGCCACAACAAAAAACAAATATACATAAATAAATAATAATTGTGGATATTTTGAAAAAGTCTGAATTAAAAAAAAAAAAAAAGGCTAAATGTCCAATAGTTAACAAAATAAAGAATAATCAGGGTTCTTCATCCGAGTAGGAGAGACCAGCATTTTCAAGCCCTGCTTTTAGGAGGCGGATTTGAAGTTTTGCCCTGGTTTGCTGCAGTTTGGCCAGCTTCATTTGTTCCTCTGCCAGGAGTATCTGTGCTTCTGCTCTTTCAGTTTCTCGTTTAAGAAGTAATTCATAGGCATCACTTGGCAAAGGGCGCTTCAAGCTTCTTTTCTGAGCTCCTGTGACTGGTGGCTCTACCAGTGAGGATCCAGGTTGTTCTTCAGTAACAGGGCTGAGATCCAGAACAAATATTTCCTCTGCATCAGGAGGAACTGGCTCACATTCTTCTGCAACTGTAGACTCACCATCCCCAACAACACCTTGAATGCCATGCAGAGCTTTAGAGTTCTCACCGCCAACAATGTCCAGAACCACATCTGTGTAGTCACCTTTCTTAAAAGGTTTGTTGCCCGTTTTGGTGTTTTTTGCCTCAGCAAGGTCCTTTGTAGCTCTGGCCCGCAGATTCTTCCATCGGAATTTCACCTGCTCCAAGGTCCTCTTCTGCCCAGACCCCATTGCATTTACATTCTGGGTGATGTCAAACCAAATGTCTTTTTTCTTTTTGTTGGTCACCATTCCACCTGCAACAGAATTTCCAACTATTGAAGCATAATTGCACTTCACACCCTCCAGCAGTGCATGGGTTTCTGCAGCAGTGAAATTCGGTCCTTTTGCATCCATGGTTCCACCTCATCTGTTGTAGTGAGCATAGTATTTATAGGCCTTGGGCATGATTGACTTAATTGAACACAAGCCAAAACACATCAGCTGATGAGTGGGCAGGATTTGACAACCATCTTATATTAAGCCTTTCTCAGAGGACTAACAGAGAGGCACTGACATGGCAGGTATTGTCCATCGCTACCACGGTTTTGGTGGAAGAGGATACCGTCGAAGGGTGTATGTTGAACGTGCAAAACCTCTGGAGCAATACACCACTGAAGAACTGTACGCTCGCTTTCGGTTTGGGAATGCTGATATTAAGTACATTGCAGACCTTGTCAGGCCAAAACTTCAGCGGAGAACCCACAGGAGTCACAGTCTGTCTGTGGAAGAACAGGTCCTCATTGCTCTGCGATTCTATGCATCTGGGACTTTCTACCAGGTAGTTGGTGACAATATTGGAGTGGACAAATCAACTGTAAGTGATGTTGTGAAAGTTGTGTCAATTGCATTGGCCAGTCTGGTAAATCAGTTTGTTTCGCTTCCAAAGGATGACCAGATTGCCCAGACCAAGCACAAGTTTTTTCTTTTGGGGAATATGCCCAATACTATTGGGGTTATTGACTGCACTCATGTGCATATCCAAGCACCACATGAGAGGGATTGGGAGTACATCAACCGAAAGGGGAGGCGCAGCATCAACATCCAGCTTGTGGGCGATGCTGACCTCATCATCACAAACTGCGTCGTGAAGTGGCCTGGGTCTGTTCATGATGCACGTATCCTGAGAGAGAGTGCTTTATACAGAGAGCTTCAAACCAACAGACCGGATGGCATAATATTAGGAGACAGTGCCTATCCACTCCTACCATGGCTAATTACTCCTTTTCTTGCAGCAACCACACCTGCGCAGGAACGCTTCAACACTGCTCATTGCAAAACAAGATGTGCAATTGAGCGTTTAAATGGAGTTCTGAAGAGACGCTTTGCATGCCTTAACTACTTGCGAGTGGAACCACAGGGAGCATGCAACATAATACTTGCCTCTATTGTCCTACACAACATCGCTACCAGGCGCAATGTCCCTCTCTGTGATGATGTTTATGATGTACCTGAGCCTGTTGAAGAACAAGACCAACCTGTTGCATTCTGTCAGGATGAGGGACTGACTGGACGTGTAGTAAGGGATGCAATTGTTAAAAATTATTTTTGACAGGTTCATCTTTGATGATTGTTTTCTTTAAATTGATATACAGTGATGAATCACAGAAATATTGAATATATAATTTTAGTTCGTTATTCAAATCTGTTTGGGGGTTTATTGTCATGGGGACAAGATCTTTTTTTTTAATTCTATTTTTACTTTACTATTCTGAAAGGCTCAGAGCCAGTGTCTACTTTATCTATTTCATCACTGTAACAGCTGAACAAATCAAGTGCAAAATATAAATAAAAGCTTAAACACAAAATGATACGAATTGATTATTTGTCCAATTTTACAGTTTTGCTACATTTTCTTCCTGAAATCCACCTTGAAATCCTGAAATCCACCTTGAAATCCTGCCCTCTGTTGGGATCAGGATAATCCTGTTTTTTTGGATCAAAGTTATCCAAATCCTACTGAAATGTTTTGAACAACACAAACTGAAGGTTTGATCCAGATTCAAACTAGGATTGGATTACGTGATCCAATCCGATTTCAGAATCCTTCTTTCCCTTTTGAACAACCCATTTTCAAGATTTGATCCAATCCGATTACCAAAATCCGATCGGATTACCTTTGAACAACTGGCCCCTGGATATCTTTGACAATAAGAGATTTCTTTCCCTTCCATTTTTCACTTTGTCATCATGAGTTATTCAGATTATATTAATTTAAAATAAGTTGACAACATAATAAGTGTGGGAACATTCAGGGGGTCTGAATACTGCCTGAAGCAACTGTAATTTGGTGCTTTTGTGATACACTGTCTTCTATCAAGTCACTCCCATCTGTGTGATGAGTGTTCAAGATTCACTTTGATTAATATGCAATTTTTGTTGCTGGCACACTTCAGAAACATCCATTTATACCTACTGTTTGTAAAAGGAGTCATGAATGAAGGTGGTGATGCTGCTTACATTCATTCTTCCCAGATATGTAGCAGCTTTGTGAAAGTGGTAGAGACAGTGTGAGATGTGATGTCTCATAGGAGCTCACTTTCTTATTTTTCATGGCCAGAAATGACAGATACAATACATATAAAGCGATTGATTTTGCTTGTAGTTGTAAGAATAAGAAAGAATGTAGATGAAAAGTAGCCACTGCCGCCTGCTATCAGCTTCATGAAGGGTTTGATTTGTTCAAAAAAGTTCATTTTATTCAGATTTTTTGACCAAATGGAAGTGAAGTTTATGATGCTGTGCTGCTACGCCTTGATATGAAGGCATGAACAGGACACATGCTGGTATTTTCTATCAAAGTGAATAAGTGATGAATTTCCCTAATGCATGAATCATACATCAACTATAGCCCGATTTTACACATGATACATGATGATAAAGATGCAGAAAAACAGAAACGCATGGCTGTCAATATTCTAGAGACCCCCCAGAATTTCACAAGATCTTGTTTTCGGCGGTGTTCATGTATTATTAGGAGGAACCAGGCTCCCCCCCGGCTCCCCTGCAGTTCACACCCTCAGTGGGGAACTCGAACTTGGAGACAAAACAAGTGAAATGAAAGCTTGTGTCGAAGCACAGGGCAGGGTTTCTAACAGGCGGAGAGAGAAGACATCCTGAAGCTGCATGCGCACAGAAAGCAGAGGAGTTTTGTCCTGCAACATCAACCGCCGGACCGTTTTCAAAGTCTGTAGAACTGACAACAGATAATCTGGTGCAGGACTGTGGGTTAAAAAGCTGATGTGCTGTATTGGAGCTGATGATGAGCCTGTTTTGAAGTGAGGCTGCAGTTAACCAAAGAAAATCGACTAAAACTCTACCTGCTTTTCAGACAATCGATTGGTCGAATGGTGGAAAAAAAATCTCCAGCTGCTAGTTTGATTATCCTCATGAATTATAAATAAACACGAAAAACGTATATTTGCAGCAAATAAAACCATTTGAACCTGGTTATCTTACACTGAAATGATAGCAGCCGACTCAGAACAGATCACTGTACACCTTCATACTTGATTTTTAGAAACTTAACTATATCAGCTGATTATCCCAGCACAGGAACTATTGAGAAATCTGTGTCCATGTTGGTTGTTTGAGCTAAAACATTCAAAATTGTACTTGCAGGGTTTTTACTCTTTTGCTATCTGTTTGGGCAAAATGCAGCCAAACAGACGACTTCTTTGACATGGTGTCAGTTAGTTTGGACCACATTCAATTTTTAGACCTAAAAAGCAAAGACCTAAACCTGAAGCATTAAGAGTTACTTTCACAAATGTTTGTAGGAGCAGTCTGCATGGCTAGGTGCTTGATTTTATGCACCTGTGGCCATGGAAGGGATTGAAACACCTGAATTCAATTATTTGGAGGGGTGTCCCAATACTTTTGGCACTGTAGTGTGTGTACGTTGCTTTGGATAGAAGTGTCTGGTAAATGAAATCGTAGAACTTTAGAATGTGCAAGTCTAAAGTTGTGGAATCCACCCAAAGCAATAGATTCATCCTGAAGGGCTCTCAATGCAGCGCTTCTCCATATGAAAGAAACATTAGTGATTGCCTAACCAATGGGAGAGCACATTAACCAACCGACTGACTTGGACGCTGCAGTCCTGGAAGGTAGAAACCCTGAAGACAACAGCAGGACAGGGAGGGAGCGACAGGCTGGAGGGTGGAAGGCAAAAATTCCTGACTGGCTGTTGCCATGACAGGAAAGCTGCTGAAATATGGAGCAGATGATTTCTGTTGTGGATAACCAAATGTTTTCGTGCAAGAATATAATTTCATAATTAAGTTAAAGATTTTAACTTTTTTTTTTGAAATGTTTGATGTGGGCAAGCTCCATTGTTAAAGATATATGGATTTATAGTCATCTTGTTCACAGAAGATTAAAAACTTCTGCTGCTCTGTAGTTTCTCATTGTTCTCTATTGTAATTTTTCTGTTTTTAACTAAGACCCTTCGCTCCGCTTAGTTTTCTCCACGCTTTCTGTCTCCCCTCTCTCTCTCCTGTTTCTGTGTCTCTCCTCTTTTTCCTCGTGTTCCAAAATAGTAATTAGTACAGAAACACTCTGGCGCCAGAACACAAAACCACAGAAACATGGAATCTGAGGCTTTGGGGGCAGCTGCCTCTTCAACAGCAAGCATATGGCAGACACCCTTTTTTTTGTAATGCTGCACACTGGTTTGGGGATCGTTCCTGCCTCCCCTCCTCCTCTCCTCCCCCACGCTCACTGTGCTTTTTGTCAAATTAGCTCATGTTCGCATTCATCACCATAACTATTAGTTTTTATTTATAGCTCCCCATTAGGACAGTTTGTGCTGTGTGAGTGGAGAACGGACAGGTAGATGTACTTTCATTGACGTCTGCTCTGTCGGAGTGCTGACACGATTGTGAAGAAGATCAGGACACACACACACACACACATTGGATTGTACGTTCCCCTTGGCCTCTGTGATCGGGGATTGTTAATGAGTGGAGTAAACCTCGGTGCCATATGGACCTGCCACAGGAGCAGCACCAATCCTACTGACTAATTTAACTCAGAAACACACACTCACACAAGGCCACACACACCAACATCGGACAATGATTTTGGGCTACTCATTGTGCAAATGCGATCACGAGTTTGCAAAAATTAAACATCAGTTTTGTAAAAAGGTCAGCAGTGGTTTTGCATAATACCCCTTACGCAATCTACACTATATTGCCAAAAGTATTGGGACACCCCTCCAAATAATTGAATTCAGGTGTTCCAATCCCTTCCATGGTCACAGGTGCATAAAATCAAGTACCTAAGCATGCAGACTGCTTCTACAAACATTTGTGAAAGGAACTCTTAATGCTTCAGCAAACCAAGACATTTTGGATGCTCCCAATTTTGTGGGAACAGTTTGGGGATGGCCCCTTCCTGTTCCAACATCCCTCCTCACCAGTGCACAAAGCAAGGTCAATAAAGACATGGATGAGCCAGTTTGGTGTGGAGGAACTTGACCGGCCTGCACAGAGTCCTGACCTCAACCCGACAGAAGACCTTTGGGATGAATTAGAGTGGAGACTGAGAGCCAGGCCTTCTGGTCCAACATCAGTGCCTGACCTCACAATTGCGCTTCTGGAAGAATGATCAACAATTCCCATAAACTCACTCCTAAACCTTGTGGAAAGCCTTCCCAGAAGAGTTGAGGCTGTTGTAGCAGCAAAGGGTGGAACAACTCCATATTAAACCCTACGGATTAGGAATGGAATGTCATTAAAGTTCATGTGCATGTAAAGGCAGACGTCCCAATACTTTTGGCAATATAGTGTATGTGTGAGTTGAGTGTTGTGTTGTCATTTTGAAGCAGTTTTGTAGACATCCAACATCACAACAAAATGAAACTAATGTTAACTTCTATGTGTTTGGGGTTAAAGAATTTTAAATCAAAGCAAACATGGCCCATCCATGAAACATAGAGAATCTGTCCCGGATAAATAATAGAACTTTTTTTGCAGAACATTTGAATTTTTATGTCGAATTTGTAGTACATCTCCTCCTCTCCTTTCTTCTCCTTCCCAGTTTCTCTGTCAAACACTCCTAAGGCTTGGCGGGGGGCAGGTTACCCCTTAGCAGAAGCCAAACTCACACACTCCGAACACTTGCTCACACTGGCTTCGTGTGACTCGCTCAGCGTGACATTCACAGGCCTTAATGTGTTGTTTCGGTTGTGATCTAAAGATGTGTGGCTGAGAGGTGCTTTAGAATAGAGCCCAAAACGTTGCTCGAAAATAGCTGTTGGCAGAAAAGAGATATTGTCCCACTGTCATTAACAGGCACGGCCAATGGCTATTTTAAACTATTCTGCTCTGTTTTATTTCCTTGTATTTGTGGCCACGTACAAATCAGTTGTGATGCTCCTTTGCCACATCAAGTAAGCCAGATATACTGTAAGCAGATCATTACAACACTACAAGCATCTAACACTTGTCAATAAACTTAAACAACCTGGTTTGGCTTGTTGAATGGCACTAACACTACAGTTCCCATGAAACCACTGGAGATTCATGATGGCTTAGGGATCAGTCATACATCTGAGAAAATGGTGCGTTTGCTCAGTTACGACTCAATGAACTGTAGCCCACGTACGAAAATACTTTAAACAACCTGACAAACGTGACGAATCATAATGTTTTTCTCCCAGACAAAAAGCGACTGTGTTAAGGCGTGTTTTTTAATTGCTACCGAGGTGTCACCACAAGGCAATGAAGACCCCAAGACAATATATTCATTTAAGAATATTTAGTAGCATTGGATGATCAGAATGTATGCATACAGGTTCTCGCTTGATCTAGCTCAACATCTGCATCAAGCTTGTCACAAGGAAGAGAGACAAAGAAACCCTAACTTTAGCAGTATACATAGTTTTCTCATATGGAAATGTGCTTCTATCTGATTGGTCTATTGTTGGGAGGATTCGCGGTTTAGACTTGAATCCTCCAATCAGCCAGGAGTTCTTCATCAGTCCAGAGTCGTCTTCTTCCTGGAATCTGGTTACTTTATGCATATTCAACTCTAAGGGTGACTCCCTGCTCTGTGGAGAGAGTCTCTTTCTGTGCCAAAGGTTAAACTTCTATTTAGGATGAATAAAGTATGAATTATTTAATTATCTAATTGCCAGTATCTATAAAGCAGATTTGTTTAGCTTATTTATTTAACTATCAATGTACAGGGGCCTGATTAATTAATTTACGAACTCTTGCTGTTGTATCATTTATCTAATTTTAGTATATTGTTCAAATTAGTATTTTCAAATGTTATTTATCAATGTCTTATGATCATATATTTTTGGTTTCAATACTCCTTCTTCTAAGATATTTAATATTGAACATTGCTTATGCTTAAGCATGTTCCTTCGTCTGATCATTGAACTTTTAACCCTATGTTCTACAGGACTTGTGCTGTACCATGCTTTAGTTTTCTAAAAAATACAAAGACCCTTCTCTTCTGCTAAATGAACCGCTGCTTATCTTTAAGTAAGAATTACAACACCAGACGTGAGCAACCTCCCTGCTAGAATATATGGCTTGTCCAAACAACATCCATCCTGAGTCTCGTAAACTCCCCTCTCGGTTTTGTTGGTAAGGGTTAATGCTTGGTCAACTCTCCATATGCACACTCCTGCATTTTGTCTGTGATGGTCGACATAGATCCATTATTGGTGATAGCAATTTAATATAGGTATTGTAAGCGTGATTTTAATAAAGCAAGCTATGACTAAATATGTTTAAATGATGATTATATAAATTGTGATTAATATAGTTAGTAAATTAAATGTAATAATGGTTAAAGAAACAAAATATTCCCAACAAATCCCTCCTTTTACACCTTTTAAGGTGTAAATTCATCCTTGATTACCTTGTTCTTTAACTTTGGATCTGGAGCGGAAACCTGATTGGTGAAAGAAGCATGATCGTTCGTGCGATTATGGAACCTGTTATTTCTTCTAATGAGACTCTGGAATGTTTAGCTCGAAGTTGTGAATCAAACAATGGTGTTCCAGTGTTTGTGTTAAGAGCGGAGTATAATTTTAATTGATATTCCCATATTAGAATAGAAACAACAATCATCAGAGCCACAATTGTGAGAACACAAAGACGCCCTTGTGGCCATAGACACCTAGTCGTTTTTTGTCTGTCATCCCGGCCAGGTGCTAGGTTGGCCAGAGTAGGAGGCTGATTTCTACTTTTAGCCGAATTAATTTCTAATCAGTTGGAGCCTCCCCTTTTTCTACCAAATCGGTTCCTATCTCTCCTGAAATTTGAGAGGACGGTGCAGAGGGTACACAATGTGTGAGGTGGTGCCAATTTGCTCCAGCTTTTCCTTTTACCTGGACTGCATGTGAGGTACTCTCAGTTACCTGATATGGTCCAGTCCACCTGGGCTCCAGCCACTTTCTCTTGTGGACTTTCACCCGTACCCAATCACCTACTTGAAGCGCTGGAGTCTCTCGGTGAGTTGTCTCGGGCTCCGCTGACTGCACCTGTTTAGACAAAACTTAAACCAACTTAGTTAGTGCAGCCATGTAATCATCGCATTGTACCTGCCAAACATCCAGAGATGGCATATGACCCCCATCTCTGGGCGGGCCAGGCATTGGTCTGCCTGTCAGCAACTCATGAGATATCAAATGTGTCTTTGCCCCGGGTGAGTTTCTCATTGACATAAGTGCAAGAGGGAGAGCGTCAACTCATTTTAGTGTAGTACCATGACAAATTTTAGCCATCTTTCTCTTCTATGTCTAGTTTGCTCGTTCTACCAACCCTTGTGATGCTGGATGCTAAACCGAACCAAAACGATGTGTGATGCCTAGAGCTTTTTCTACTTCAGCTAACAGTTTCTTATTGAAGTGGGACCTGTTGTCAGATCTAATGTTTCTTGGAACCTCATATCTTGGAATAAGTTCATTTTTTAACCATTTAACCACTGTTTTTGCTGATTTCATTTCTACAAGGAACAGCTTCGACCCATTTAGTAAAACGATCAACCATAACCAGCATGTACCTGTACCCCATTACCCTGTTCTCAGCTCCCATGTCAGTAAAGTCAATGGTGATGTCATTGAAGGGGGCAGGCGGGACTGGATATCCCCCCATTGACTTCTGTATGGAGTCTTGGAATTATGAGCGTTGCAGGTTCGGCAGTCTGAGACATGTGGGGATGCCACCAGCACTTTTCAATGTTCATTAGTGTGGTTCTTCGTCCTTCATGTGCATGGCCATGAGCTTGCTTCAGTAACAAGTGACAAAGCGCAGTTGGAGCCACCAATCTCCCATCATAAGGATCTCCATAGTCCATCTTTCGGTGTTGCTCCCTTCTTTGACCACTCATTCTGTTCTCCAACTCCTGCTTTCTCTTGCATGGCTTTGATGTCTTCTTCTGTCAGTTCTGGTAGTTGTGTCTCCATTAGTGTCATTTGTTTTGCAGTGTAGCCTCCTGTTTCCTTTGCAGCTGCATCTTCAGCCTCATTTCCTCTGGCTACACTGTTGTCCAGCTTCTGATGTCCTTTGCATTTCATCACGGCCACTGCAGCTGGGAGATGTATTGCTTGTATCAGCTCCTCCAGTTGAGTTCTGTGTTTAACTGGTGTGTTGGCTGTGGTCAGGAAATTTCTTCTCACCCATTGAGGTCCATCCACGTGGACAGCTCCATATCCATAGGCTGAGTCTGTGTAGATGTTCACTCTCTTTCCAGCTGCTAGTTCTAATGCACGAGTGAGGGCCACAATTTCAGCCAACTGAGCTGATGCTGGTTGAGGAATGATGCCTTTGTCTCTCGTCTCATAAGATCCTGTCTGCTGGTTCAGTTCCACCACAGCAAAGGATGCTATGTTTCCTTTTTTTCTTCTATAGCAACAGCCATCCGTAAAGAGAATCATTTCCGGATTCTCCAATGGTTCTGTTTCCAGATCGACTCTTAGTTTGATGTCCAGCTTTGCTTTTTCTGTGCAGTCATGTGGAGTTCGGCTTTCATATTATCAAGTTTTGAGCTGTGATACATCAACACTCTTCTTTCTCCCTCCTTTTTTCTGAAAAAGGACAGCATTTTCCACTTTTCCTTTTTCAGAAACATCCAAAAAGAAGGTCTTGGTGTAGTCAGGGGCTCCAATCCAGCTGCCCGTGCCAGGGCTTGCTTAGTCTGTGTGATGGACTCTTCAGCAGCTGGAGTTATGGGTGGAGCTGTGGGCTTGGCCTGCTTCTCTGCGTTCTCTCTGTGCATAGGAGTTTCCTGTTTTGATGTCAGTACCAGCATAGCTCTCTCTGTGTCAGCTTCCTCCTTCGGTCCTCCTTTTTCAACTTGCACACATGGGTAATAAGGTTACACACTTGGGTAGTCACAACTTCTTATACTTCGACCCCCATTTGCGTTTGTTATCTTCTTCCCACTCAACCAACTTCTCATGACGCTCAGCAGCTGCTGGTGATACACACGACTGTTTGAGCACTGGGTAGTGGAGCACCAGGTTTGCTGGAGATTAACCTCTGTTTTTCCCATTTTCCCCACAACTTCAGAAAATACTTGCGTATCCTTTCTTTATCTTTACTCATCTAATCAGTTTTATTTTATATTATTTTATTATTATTTATTTATTGGTTTTATTTTAACCCCTATTTCAATAATCCCACCAAAAATAATAAGCAATTGTTACACTTAACCAGCAACCGAACAGAATCTTTACACACAGCTCTAATGACCTCAAACGGCTTTCAGCAGCGTCTACGTGTCTGGTATCTCTTAAAATTCTGAAATAATCCTAAATGAAATACGAGTCAGCTTCTTGTCTTGTAATATGTCGCAGTGGTTCTTAAACAAATACTTCTCTCTCGGTCTTCCTCCACTCTCATGTCAAGGAGAATATTAAAGAAGGTGATCAGGGAGACAAAAGACCAAGGATAACAAATGTTCACTCGACCTTCTTGTCTTCCAGAACCCCCTCTGGGTTTTTTTTTTTTCACTCAATTTAACTACACCATGTTTTAATTATTATAATCAATTTTAAACCTGTGTTTTAATCAACACAGGTTTTCAGCTTTTTACTCATTATTATTATTATCATTATTATTATTATTATTTTTAATGTTGTATTATCTTTTCCCCAACTGCAGCTTATTGTTACACACTCATACACACACCCCTCAACTTCACACTTTTCTTTCATTCATACAAAAAATGACGTCTTAATTCTGCCAACGTGTACATCAGTCGCAACCCGCAATCAATCACTCATGTCCTAAGCAGATGCCAACACTGTCCCTTTTTATCGAAATAAGTCCTATCACTGCTCAGGACAACAGCAATCTTGTCAGGACTTTATTACACAACTCGCCTGTACAATTTTAGAAATTTGCCCACACCATAAAATAAATTCAGCAAAAAATCACTGATCTAGATTACCTGTGGCACATCAAACCCTCCCTGCATACAGCTCACTTAGTGCTGCAGTTAAGCTTTAATGATTTAATCGTGCCACATTCAAGTGCACATATCATTTGCTGCACCAGGCTCTTTAAAGGATTATATAGTGCTGCCAATGCACCGACTTATTGCAATTTAAGATTGCAAATCAAAAGTCCTGCACTCTTTTCCCTTCAGAGATTCCTATTGCCAATTAATAACACTACAGCTTAAGGCTGCAAGGGCAGTTTATCGACACTTCTTTCCATTAACACTTATTCATCATCATTTCTGGCACAGATCAACTCAATATAAACAGCTGTCTGCCCACGTTACCGGTTTAGGTTTCTGATCATACAATGCAATTCAGTATCAACTCAGTTATTACTTATTTAAAATTGAAACAATTTAAGACAGGTCTCTCCTTACCCCACAGAACTCACAAAATTTAGCTGTTTCCAATATGCAGAATTTGGTTTCTTAAAACAACAGGTTTCTGCTCACCTTTTTTTCAGGCCGGCCTTGTGAGTTTTGTGTGGCTCAGACTCCCAGTCAAGTCCTCCCGAAAATCTCCGGTCCCAGACCTCTGCCAATCCTTGTCACTGTCCTCGTCAGTCGATCACCTCTAATAACATCACGTCGGGGTCACCATTTTGTTAAGGCGTGTTTTTTAATTGCTACCGAGGTGTCACCACAAGGCAATGAAGACCCCAAGACAATATATTCATTTAAGAATATTTAGTAGCATTGGATGATCAGAATGTATGCATACAGGTTCTCGCTTGATCTAGCTCAACATCTGCATCAAGCTTGTCACAAGGAAGAGAGACAAAGAAACCCTAACTTTAGCAGTATACATAGTTTTCTCATATGGAAATGTGCTTCTATCTGATTGGTCTATTGTTGGGAGGATTCGCGGTTTAGACTTGAATCCTCCAATCAGCCAGGAGTTCTTCATCAGTCCAGAGTCGTCTTCTTCCTGGAATCTGGTTACTTTATGCATATTCAACTCTAAGGGTGACTCCCTGCTCTGTGGAGAGAGTCTCTTTCTGTGCCAAAGGTTAAACTTCTATTTAAGATGAATAAAGTATGAATTATTTAATTATCTAATTGCCAGTATCTATAAAGCAGATTTGTTTAGCTTATTTATTTAACTATCAATGTACAGGGGCCTGATTAATTAATTTACGAACTCTTGCTGTTGTATCATTTATCTAATTTTAGTATATTGTTCAAATTAGTATTTTCAAATGTTATTTATCAATATCTTATGATCATATATTTTTGGTTTCAATACTCCTTCTTCTAAGATATTTAATATTGAACATTGCTTATGCTTAAGCATGTTCCTTCGTCTGATCATTGAACTTTTAACCTTATGTTCTACAGGACTTGTGCTGTACCATGCTTTAGTTTTCTAAAAAATACAAAGACCCTTCTCTTCTGCTAAATGAACCGCTGCTTATCTTTAAGTAAGAATTACAACACCAGACGTGAGCAACCTCCCTGCTAGAATATATGGCTTGTCCAAACAACATCCATCCTGAGTCTCGTAAACTCCCCTCTCGGTTTTGTTGGTAAGGGTTAATGCTTGGTCAACTCTCCATATGCACACTCCTGCATTTTGTCTGTGATGGTCGACATAGATCCATTATTGGTGATAGCAATTTAATATAGGTATTGTAAGCGTGATTTTAATAAAGCAAGCTATGACTAAATATGTTTAAATGATGATTATATAAATTGTGATTAATATAGTTAGTAAATTAAATGTAATAATGGTTAAAGAAACAAAATATTCCCAACAACTGACATTGATAAAAGCCTGAATTTCAACTTATATTTCCCCAAAAGGAAATCTTTCTCTTTTCTTGCATCCAGGAAATACATGTACTTTATAGGAAACACCTCTGTATAATACAATACAATTCAGCAGTACCACAAACTGCTCTTCATTTCATCTTATAAAAGGTTGTAAACCCACATCAACACTTCTCTAAAACCACAGCTGACTCACAAAAGGTATGTTTATATACGAGTAAAGTGCATTCTCATTTTAAAAGAAAGACATTTTCTTTCTGAAATGTGACATTATGACATAGTAGGAAATTCTTCTTGTTTGGAAGGTGGTGCCAAAAGGACTTTCACCCAGGAGCCTTCACAGCCCTTGTGGGACCACTATTCTTCAATTTCAGTTTTGCTTTTACTTGTTTATAGGTGTAGGCCCCAAACATACATGGTTAGCTTTAGGTGGGTTAATAGCATGTTTTGGGTTGAAATACAACCCTTTAACAGGGTGACACGTCCCACCCCTGTTTAATGTATGATTGGTTGGCTGAAAAGGAATGACAATAAAATCGTGAAATAAATGGCACAAAGAAATGTAATCTGCAAGAGAACATTTAATTATATAGAAATATCACTTTTAGGCTGCTGAAACTGCTTCCACAGCAACTGAACATGATGACCTTGTTGAAGATGTATTCCCCAGCTTTTAGACTGAAATATGCCAGAACATTGCTGCATAAAAAGAATGCAATCAAGGTCAATCAACAAGGCGTAATTCTGTGGTCTTACAGCTCTTCATGTGTAATAAAATCATGTTAAACACTGGTCTTTTCTGCTAATAATGTGTTTTTCTGGCTGCAGTAACAGAATTGTGGGTATGTTATTCTCCATGCCATGGCTGTATACTCCGATCAGCCACAACATTAAAACCACTGACAGGTGAAGTGAATAACATTGATCATATTGGTACTATGTGGTGTTCTGATGGAAAACCTTGGATTTTAACATCCATGTTTATCAGACTTAGACACCCAAATAAACATTTTTCCACAACAAACACACTCCCTCATGCTAATGAAAATCCAAAATGCCACTGGCCAACCCCACCACATGGCAACAACACCAACCAATCAGGAACATGTAGAGGAACATGACAATGGTCCAACATGTTGATTTGACCTCCAAACTTCCTACACCACATTCTGATCAAGCATCAACAGGATGCAGTGGAACAAGTTGGATTGACAGAGGCCCCACTGCACAAGCCAGAGAACCCAAAGGATCCAGTGCCCTGGTCCTGGTTCCAGACCCCATAGGACACCCTGAGAGGTCCTCTGGTCCATGTCCAATGGTTCAGAGCAATTTTGAGCACATAAGGGGGACCAACACAATATTATGCAGGTGCTTATAATCTTGTGGCTGATCGGTGTATATGTAAATTCACCATATCATAACTGTACTTATCCATATGTAACTTCCACTATGTCATAATGCACATCTTTATTTGTTAGCCTTCTTTTGTAAGTCTTCTTTTAGCCTTATCTGTATCCAGCTTCTGTAACATTTGAATTTCCCCGGTGAGGGAATCAATAAATTTTTATCTCATCCATCTTACCTTCACTGCAAAAAACCCATGACTGTTAACACACTTTTTTATCCCAAAGACTCATCAGCAGTCACGTGGGCATTTAATAACTATTCCTTGGACATAAAATTTAGTCTAAATCGATGTCCAGACAGGAGAAACTCAAACTCTTGATGCAGACAATGGAGAGGACTCCTCGCAAATTAGAGCCTTTGAAATTGCTCTCTTGTATAAATGTGAGACAGTCCAGGTAGTTTAAAACCATCGATCTCACAGGCCACTCCTGTGGGGCTGTTGGACAATAAAAATGGAATTGTTGGCTTTTTGAGGGTTTGAATCATGAATGGGTTCTCTTGGGCTGTTCAGAAATATGTAGGCAATGCACTGATTGTGTCACACATACACAATACTTTGTAAAGTATTATTGCATATAGTATATATTTTCTATTGCAGGCTGTGGAGTGTTTTATGACAAAACACGCTGACGTTATCAAAGTGGCAAACCGAGGAATCCACAGCGTCACCAGATGAAAACAGAGTGAAATACACGCTAATGCAAATGCAATCAGCATAAGCAAAGTTTAAGGCCGATCATTAGGGACCGCTGCTGGCTGGGAAAAAAAAAACTGCTGAGCTCTAATCATGCATTCATCCTGATGTAACAGGTTACACAGAGCTGGGGAATACACTGCAACATTTCTGCAAGTCAAATTTCTCAGAACTGCAAAAATATGTAAAACTGTGAGCGACGATTCGGCCCGTCGAGATTCTGTAATTAATTCTACTTTTCTCATTTCTGTTTCATGTTGTCAGGATATTTTGTCACTTAATTACACAGCACGGTTGCATTTATACTCTGCCCAAAACTTTAAAGCACAAAAGGGTCACTTGCAGATACCCAGAGGATGAATCCTAATGACTCTGGTGGTTCTTGAACTTTTCTTCCAGCTTCAGTAGTACATCAAAGTTTTTACTTATCCTGCGAAACTTCGCAACATACTGGAGGAATCAACCCAACCATTCATCCATCCATCTTCTACTGCTTCTCCGGACCGGGTCGCGGAGGCAGCAGTCTAAGCAGAGAGCCCCAGACTTCCCTCACCCCAGACACTTCCTCCAGCCCTTCCGGTGGGACTCAGGCGTTCCCAGGCCAGCCAAGAGACATAGTCCCTCCAGCGTGTCCTAGGTCTACCCCGAGGTCTCCTCCCCGTGGGACATGACAGGAACACCTCCCGAGGAAAGCATCCCGAAGGCATCCTGAACAGATGTCCAAGCCACCTCAACTGACCCCTCTCCATGTGGAGAAGAAGCGGCTCTACTCCGAGCTCCTCCTTGGTGACCGAGCTTCTCACCCGATCTCGAAGGAATCAAACCTTTCTCTCTAAAATGCATTGTCATTTATGTTTTGAGAGGTAATATTGTTTTGAAAGAAACATAATCGTGTAGAAAGATAGACTGTAATGTAGAAGGAGAGGCCACAGAGTTTGTGGAAGGAGGAAGGAAGCAACAAGGACTTTCACTGATCAGACAGAGGGTCAGAATCAGAAATACTTCACTGATCCCAGAGGGGAAACTGTCTGTGTTACAGTTGCTCCCATTCAAGGTCAGAATATAAATAATTTAAAATATACAGACAAACATAAGTTCAAATCCATCCATCCATTATCTATACACCGCTTAATCCTCTGTGAAGTCGGGGGGGGCTGGAGGCTATCGTAGTCGACTTGGGCGAAGGCAGAGTCGACTAGGGTAGACTACCCTGGCCAGTCTATCTGTCCAGGGTAGACTGGCAACCCTGGACAGGTCGCCAACCTATCACAGGGCTACACATAGAGACAGACAACCAAGCACACTCTCATTCACACCTACGGACAATTTAGAATAATTGATTAACCTCAGCATGTTTTTGGAGTGTGGGAGGAAGCCGGAGTACCCGGTGAAAACCCATGCTGCACAGGGAGAACATGCAAACTCCACACAGAAAGATCCCAGGCGTCCTAACCGGGACGCGAACCGGGGATCTTCTAGCTGTGAGGTGACGGTGCGGCCCCGTAAGTTCAAAATATGAACTAAAAATATAAACATAAGTAGAGAAAATGTGACCTAAAATGTAAACAGAAGTAGGATAGTATAGCATGTCTGAACCAAGTTTTACAGCAAACCCAACCCAACTGGTCGAGGCAGATGGCCGCCTTCCCAGAGCCTGGTTCTGTCTGAGGTTTTTTCCCCCCCTCCCTATCCTAAGACCTAGGGGGTTTTCACACCATCACTGACTGCTTGCTAATAGGGAATCTAAAAGCCACTTTAGATTGTTGGGTTTTCTGTTTTCTGTTTTTTCTGCTATATAAAGCGCTATGTGATGACATGTGTTGAACATATGTGCTATACAAATAAAATTGAATTGAACCTTCACATATTTGTTGAGATATTAAACTTAAAACCACAAGTGTGAACCTGATAGTGAAGCCAAAGGAAAAGTCAGAGGATCATCCAAGTTAAAGGGATCCATCCTCTGGGAACCACTGTGTCTCCTTCTCTACCAACAAATCAGTGGTTAGATGGGGTGTAAAGACAATGGAGGAGTAGCTTCAAACATGTGGTGAAATGGTTGTATTTTAACCCAAACTGTGCTATTTTCTGAAACCTAACCAAGTGAAAACTGAAAGTCAACAAGAAGCGAAAACAAAACTGGAGCCTAGGAATAATTCACACCCTATGTGGGACAATTATTTTTAGGCTTAAGCTTTGTTTTCACTTCTTGTTTACTTTCAGTTTTTTTTTAACCAGAACTACTTGGTTAGGTTCATGAAAATTGCACAGTTTGGGTTAAAATACAACCCTTTCACCATGTGTTTGAAGATACTCCTCCATTTTCTGGGTTACAAGGGTAATTCCACCCCATCTACAAATGATTTGTTGGTTGAAAAGGAGCAACGATAAAGCAGTGAAAAAGTAGGCAAATATACACCGATCAGCCACAACATTAAAACCACTGACAGGTGAATAACATTGATCATATTGGTACTATGTGCAGTTCTGCTGGAAAACCTTGGATTTTAACATCCGTGTTGATCAGACTTAGACACCCAAATAAACATTGTCCCACAACAAGCACACTCCCTCATGCAAATGTAAATCCCAAATGTCACTGGCCTACCCCCACAAGGAAAATGCACCCCACCACATGTTTGCAAAAACATCAACCAATCAGGAACATGTTGAGGAACATGACAATGGTCCAACAGTTGGTTTGACCTCCAAACTTCTTACACCCCATTCTGATCAAGCATCAACAGGATGCAGTGGAACAAGTTTGATGGACAGAGGCCCCACTGCACAAGACAGAGTACCCAAAGGATCCAGTGCCAACGTCCTGGTTCCAGACCCCATAGGACAGTGGTTCTCAACTGGTCCAGCCTCAAGACCCACTATGTCTCTATAAATAGCAGTCGCGACCCAAATTTTTGAAGTTTGCTGTTCCTGTTAAAAATTAAAGTGTATTTGGGTGAAGTCTCAAATTTTGCTAATTTTGATATATTTGGACGCTTATGTCAAGTTTGGGGCATATTTTGGCCCATTTTTACAGATTCTGAGCACATTTTCATATACTTTTGGATCGCTGTAGCATAAATTTCTCCAATAAGCTGGCAGAGCCAAATCTAGAGGTTATACCACTACTTTTTTGCCATGCTTCTGCAACCCTCTAAAAATGGCTTCGCGACCCACTTTTGGGTCCCGACCCACCAGTTAAGAACCCCTGCCGTAGGACACCCTGAGAGGTCCTCTTGTCCATGCCCAATGGTTCAGAGCATTTTTTACCACATAAGGGGACCAACACAATATTAGGCAGGTGGTCATGATGTTATGCTTGATCGGTATATATGAATATCCAAAATGGTCCCTGCCTCTATTGCCACCCACACCTCCACTGCCCACCTGCAGCTCGAAGACACTCACATCTCTATCGTCGTTCTGGGCCGTGTAACCAAACCCTGATCATCCAAAGCACCCATTGCGGCTCATTTCTGTTTTTCCGACAGTTTAGGGGGGACCAACACAATATCAGGCAGGCGGTCATAATGTCATGCCCGACTGGTGTATGTTGGTTAGAAAAGTATTTGTGGTTCATCGCAAACAAAGTGCAACCTGTCTCAAAACGTAATCCAGAATGCAAAGAGACTGGCACCAAAGTTACCACAGAGATTCATAGTTCCCAGAGGATGAATCCCTTTAAGCTGGCATCACTATGAGGTTTGTGGTTTTGAGTTAAATATCTCAACAAATATGGTTGCTGTGAAATTTGGTTCAGACATTCCTCTAAAGATGAATTCTAATAATTATGGCAGTTGCTTAATGTTCAATCTAGCGCCACCATCAGGCTGAAGTTTTCATTCTACTTCAGACTACCTGCATAACTAATGACACCCCCATCAGCCTCATTAATACTTGTGTTGACGGTGTGCTGTTGAGTGACAATGACACATTATCTGGTATGTTATCATGTTAAGTACTTGTGTCTCTTTTATTTTCCAACTGCAGGGGAAAAAATAATGAAACTCTCCTGTGATGCTCCAGAAAGATGGTGTCAAGGTAGATTTATTGAAGTAGCTTTTTCACTTAAGATACGTCCTACGCCCAACCTTCACCTGATGATAGTACACTTTTCACATCAATGTTATGAGACTAACTGAAGATATTAATACCTGCATTCAGTAATTTGTCGGCGCCTTCATCCTCCTTCCTTTTGTCACATCTTCTGCTGCTGAATCTTCTGCCTGTTTTTTTTTCCTTCTTCACACCCTGAAGAGACTTTGTGTCTGAGTTGATTCCCACTTGTGGATTATTTGCATTCCTCGCAGCGTGTTCGCTATTGTGTGCTGTTTGTTATGCAGTACCGCCGCGGCAGGAAGCATCCCCAAGAGTACGACTACACCGGGCTGGGCTCTACTGACGTCTCTGTTGTTGTTCTTTCAGAGCTGCTATAGGTGACGGAGACGATGATACCTGAAGAAAATTAATCACTTCTTTCACGGAAGAGACGCCTCTGTTCCTTTATGACCTTATTTACTTTCCTCAGTTCCTGGCTTCTGGTTTTTATAAGTCTTGTTTTTATAAGTCTTGTTTTATTTGTGAGATTTTATTTTACCCAGCAGAAAATGTACTCGGTTTTATTACTGACTAGTCTGTTGATTAATTTCTTCATAAATGGTTCGGTCTTTTGAATCATTAGAACATTTTCAGCCTCAGGTTGCCTTGAAGTTGCTTATTTTCCCTCTATTCAACAATCCAAAGCCTACATGTATTCAGTTTACTATCATTATATACTAGACTAACTCGCATTTGCAGCACTAGAACCAACAATTTTCATTTCATTGTATTTTATCATAACAGTGATTTAAAGGCGGCCTGTGGAGTTTCTCTGTAAACAAGCAAAAGCTACATTCAGAGCGCTAACCAACACACATTGAGTTTATCCTTTAGCTTATACAGTGAACAAAAATATAAAGGCCCCATGTGAAATATTGAAGCCACATGATGTGCACCACCCAAAGTGAGCGTATACTATGTTGTACTTGTACAAAATGGATATTTCTCTTGATGACTCCGGTCATGAGGGAACGTGCCATTGGCATGTTGGAAGCAGGAATGTCCACCAGAGCGTTCACTATCAGACAATAGGACGTTTGAGAGTTGGTTTCCAACAGACGGGCAGTACTGCAAATCCACCTCATCCACGTCGGCCACGTGTGACCACCCCAGCACAGGATGGACACATCCGGCTTGTTCACTTGCAGGATCGTCTCAGACCAGCGACATGTACAGCAGATGAAACCTCTGGTCTGACAACAGACGCATCACACCAACATGCCAATGACACGTTCCCTCATGACCAGAGTCATCTGAGGCGTTGCTGCTTTGGTCAACATGTGACATGTTGGGGTGGCTTTTTATTGTCTCCAGTATAAGGAGTGTCTGAGTACTGCTCATTGTGTTGGAGCAGCGTCTGGATATGCCACACCCATGGACTGAATGGAATTAATGCATCACTGAGGCAGTGGTGGACTCAGATTTGGGACACTAGTGAAGAGAAATATCCATTTAGTACAAGTACCAGACAGTATACGCTCACTTTGGGTGGTGCACTTCATGTGGCATCAATATTTCACATGGGGCCTTGATATTTTTGTTCAGTGTACATAAAGCACAGATTTAAAAAAAGAAAGAATTCAGTGTTGTTTACATGTTGCTGGAAGTCTCTCTCCCTGCTGTTGTTGGCACATCGCTATGTCTCTTGGAGCGTTACCACCAGCAGCAGATCACTGGAATAACATCTAATCATTAGTACGATTGTGTATAATCAAATGTGATAAACAAAACTCGCTCAACAGGAAGCTTTAAACGACAAATTAATTATCAAAATTGTTGATTACTTCAAGCAATTTACTCCCCGTCAGTGAATCAACTAGTCGTCTCAGCTCTCCACTCGACTGAATATTAATGCAGAAGAACAAAGCAACACTTGGAAGCTGCTGTTTATTAGTGAAAAACCTTATAGTTTTATGTCAGTGAACGAAACAGCATCAAGTAGTTTACACGGGGAAGACGAGGAGAGATGGCAAACGGATGCAGGGGTTTCAAATTAGACGAGGAATAAAATGAGAGAAAGGTTGAAAATTGAAATTAAAGATAAGGAGAATCAAAGGAGGGGAGCAGTTTTGAAGTGAAGGCAGATAGACGCACTGGCGCGCAATGCAAGAAACAAAGAGGATGAAAGGGAGACGGAGGGAGGATAGAAGGAGTGAGATTATGTTCTCTCTGGCTGTCACACAACCTGGCAGAGTTGCTCAGTCATAGGCAGAGGCTGTTCACCCATAATTCAGGCTGATTTAGGGCCGCGATAGAGCGCTGAGAGATAATAAGCAGTATAATTTGCAGGAAGGTGTGACCAGACTGGGTAAGTAGGGCGCTAATGTTTGCATCACGTCCCGTTGTCTCGCTCCTGCTCCTTTCTTTTTCAATTCAAAGTCAATTCAGTTCGCTTGTGTTGCGTTCGGCGGCGTCCAGTTCATCTCATTTCTTAATTAGCATTTAACACCAGATTAGTTGAGTTCAAGTCGGGTAATTTCAGTTCGGTTAAGCCCGGCACAGCTCAGCTGGCTCCAACTCAGTGTAGTTTCCAATTCTGGATGCACAGTTCAATCTAGTGGACGATTAACAGATAATAAATACGAATGTTCTCTTTCTCTTACAATCATTCATTTAATTTCACTTTTATTTTATGGCCATCAAATTGGATTCTGTAGTTTGTAAATCCAATTCCATTGAGCGGTGCTATGCAAAATCCTTTTCACCAAATTTAACACAAGTTTTACGGATCCCAGTCAGGATATGGGGCTGAATTTCTATATAACTCACCTGTTTAAATTAATATATGGCCTAAAATTATGCATAATTAAGGATGTGGTTGTTCTTAATAAAAGATCCAACTCTTCACTCAGCTTTTTAATTAGCCAGTAATTAGGAGAAGTTAGGAGCCAAAATTGGGAGGCCAGAAGCTCCACATTAAAATCGCTGCTCAGGAAACCTATGAGTGACATCACAGAGGGTTTATCCATCTTCAGATAAACCAAACAGGCATAACATCATGACCACCTGCCTAATATTGTGTTGGTCTTCCTTATGTGCTCCAAAATGCTCTGAACCATTGGACATGGACAAGAGGACCTCTCAGGGTGTCCTATGGCAGTGGTTCTCAACTGGTGGGTTGGGACCCAAAAGTGGGTCACAAAGCCATTTTTGGAGGGTCGCAGAAGCATGGCCCCCTTCCAAAGAAGTAGTGGTATAAAGTCTTTTATTTTAAAGTACATGCTTCTTATGACACAGTTTGCTTTCAATAGCAGGATATTTAGCGGTGGTGGCACCAGTAGTTGCCCACTATTAACCTCTAGATTTGGTTCTGCCAGCTTACTGGAGAAATTTATGCTACAGCGATCCAAAAATATATGACAATGTGCTCAGAATCTGTCAAAATGGGCCAAAATATGCCCCAAACTTGACAAAAGCATCCAAATATACCAAAATTAGCAAAAAAAAATAAGCCAAAATGTTCCTAAAATGCCTTGAGACTACACCCAAATACACCTTAATTTGTTAACAGGAACAGCAAACTTCAAAGATTTGGGTCGCGACCGCTATTACTAGAGACATAGTGGGTCCTGAGGCTGGACCAGTTGAGAACCACTGTCCTATGGGGTCTGGAACCAGGACCAGGGCACTGGATCCTTTGGGTGCTCTGTCTTGTGCAGTGGGGCCTCTGTCAATCCAACTTGTTCCACTACATCCTGTTGATGCTTGATCAGAATGAGGTGTAGGAAGTTTGGAGGTCAAATCAACATGTTGGACCATTGTCATGTTCCTCAACATGTTCCTGATTGGTTGATGTTGTTTCCATGTGGTGGGGTTCATTTTCCTGCAGGGGTAGGCCAGGGACATTTGGGATTGGCATTTGAGTGGAGGAGTGTGCTTGTTGTGGGACAATGTTTATTTGGTTGTCTAAGACTTTGTCCACATGTAGCCGGGCTTTTGTAAAACCGAATATCCTGCCCCCTCTGTCTAGAAAAAAAACTCACGTACACACCACCTTGCTTTAAAAAAAAAAAATCATCCACCCCTAACCACATACGTGCGTTTTTAAGCACATTCATCAGCATGCCAGACCTTTAGGTGGCAGTGGTTCCCCAAATCCTATCCAATCAGAGTAAGCTTCCGTCTCTCGAATGGCAAAGTGATGGAAAATAACCGTCCTTAACGTCGTCCTTCGCCTGTGTTGTTGAATGTGAAGCAATATCTGGGCTTGTAGAAACAAGCCTGTACAAGAAACAGCGCCAAAAGCCTTGTGAGGGCATCCATACTGTTTCCGAAAGTAAACACAGGTCGCGTATGTGACATAAGAACATATTTTGTCGCAGGCAGTGATGTTACGAAACGCAAAACTCCAGTTATTGATGTCCTGCAGACTCAACCTCCGACCAAAGTGAGGATTCGCAAATCCTCATTTTGGTCGGAGGTTTTTAAAAGAGTCGTTTTTAATGCTGTAAATCTGCGTTTTCGTGTGGATGACAGGACAAAGCGTAGAAAAATATCTTCGTTTTGTGAGACACCCGGCTACGTGTGGACAAGGCCTAAGTCTCATCAACACGGATGTTAAAATCCAAGGCAAAAATCCACAGTCTGCTAGCTTATTTTGGGAGGATTTATTGTCACTTCAAACATGATGGAAATCCTCAATGTGCTCGGACCGTTTCGCAACATGACCTGATGCTTTCTTCTGCAAAGAAAAACAATCTCAAGTAGAGCCACAAAGGATTTTTTTTTCCGCTCTTTATTTTGTGCTTACCTTTGAATGTTTCCCACCATCCGAACCACTCACACATCCCAGACTCATTTCAGGATAATTCATTAACTCCTCCTTAAAATCTCCCCCGTCGTATGATAAACTTCCCCTGGCATGGCCCAGCTGACTATCAGCACTTGCCACGGTAATTGCCGCTCGTTCAAGGATGGGACACAGCAATAAACTTGTCAGCACATATTACAATGTCGGATAGATGAGCAGGAAAGAGCATTCTGCCTTCCTGCCCTCTCATCTTAATGGCAGCCATCTCCTGCCTGGCATGTCCCCAGACAGACAACTCATTTCATCTTACCATTAATTCTGAACGGCCAGGGTGACATTGTGTCCGTCATGATGGCTTTATGTAAAACAGGAGCCTCTGTGTTGCCCCTCATAATGCAGACGTCTGTCCAGCTGATTGAGTCATTTAGCAAAGATAATCTGCTACGATGCTGTTCAAGATGATGCTGGGATATGTAATATGTGCCGGATAATTTTCAGAAAATAAATGATAAATACCAACGAGGACGGTGACAGTAAGAGAGCTGGAATGTGTGTGGAAATAGCTGGTGGATATTATATTTACCTCTGTATTTCATCCATCTCTGTCCCCTCAGGAGTGCTGCTTAACTGTCCAATGAGGCTCATACCCTCCTGTTTTATAGATGGCTCTCCCTGCCTTCAGTGAGCACAGTATCAGCACCAGGCCTCTGAGAACTCATTAGGGAGCACCTCAATCATACAGCCAAAGGGACAGGCAGAGAGGGACGAATCAATTTGGAGGCATGCAGGCGCAGGTGGAATTATCTGCCTGTGTGAATGGAAGGCTAGCCGGCTATCAGTATATTCTGTCATGGGCTCAACAAGGTGGTGGGAGGTGATTGAGCATTTTGGAGGTCGGCGGTTTGGAAGTCGAGAAGACAATGTCTGTTTGTGGAGGTGGGGAACAGCTCCACATCAACGCCGGGTGATGCAGCCGACTATCTCCGGCCTGCAGTGACGAGCTGAAGTTTAGGTCGAGATGTGGGTGACGCGGGGCGGCACGCACTTGCACCGCTCTGGCTGTCTGAGGTTTGTTTGCTATTTCAATTTTAGTGCAAGAAGAACACACATGTAGTTTTAAAAAATCATTTAAAAGCACAGCAACATTAGAGATCATAGACTGCAGATATTTTACACCATTATGAAAGAACTAATGGGCTGCATGGGGGCTCAGTTATTAGCACCGTCGCCTAAGATCTTTCTGTGAGGAATCTGTTCCGGGTTCCTCCCACAGTCCAAATATTATGCTCAGGTTAATTGCTGTGAATGTGAGTCTGCTTGGTTGTCTATTTCTATGTGTAGCCCTGCGATAGACTGGCAGCCTGTCCAGGATGTACCTTGTAAGGCTTGGATAGGCTCCAGCCCCCCTATGACCCTACAAGAGGTTAAGCAGTGTGTCGATAATGGATGGATGGAAGAAGTAAATGATAATTTTAGGTACATCAGTGGTGTTTTCTCAGCTCCATAGGTTGTTACCGAGCAGCATTCTGACAAATGAATCCAGTGTGGACGTCAAAACCTGCAGTTCCTTAAATGTCCACTTGAGGCTGGTTTCAAAAGTGAGTCGATCCCCATAGACTCCCATGTTAAAATGCTCAGCTTTACAACAGAGGTAAACATGTTTATTTGTCATGCATGCAATATGACATGATGTATATGCTATGTCTTCTACACACAGTTTTGCTTTTCAGGAAATAGTACATTACTAGTTCCTTGTTCAGCTTTCACATCTCAGCTGCAGCATTTCACATTTATTTATTATATTTTTGTATTTGGTCTTTTATTAATCTTGTAGAGTGGTTTGAATTTCCTTTTCTGACTAGGTGTTTTTACTCCAGTCCAAGAGAGAAGCCCTGCACAAGAATTCCAATGTGCCTCGACTGTCTGTTTACGCACAAATGGCAAATAAAAGTCTTGAATCTCGAATCTAACCAGTTTGCAAATAATGGTTATTGGTCTCTATAGCTAGTGATAGACGGGGAGAATTTTTATGTCAAAAATCACCTGTTTAAGTTGTATTAAATATCTACAAATCTGGCTGCACAGTGGCTCGGTGGTTAGCAGCGTTGCCTCACAGCTAGAAGATCCCCGGTTCGCGTCCCGGTTAGGACGCCTGGGATCTTTCTGTTTGGAGTTTGCATGTTCTCCCTGTGCAGTGTGGGTTTTCACTTGGTACTCCGACTTCCTCCCACAGTCCAAAAACATGCTGAGGTTAACTGATTATTCTAAATTGTCCGTAGGTGTGAATGAGAGTGTGCTTGTTTGTCTGTCTCTATATGTAGCCCTGCGATAGGCTGGCGACTTGTCCAGGGTGAACCCTGCCTTCACCCGAGTCGGCTGGGATAGTCTCCAGTCCCCCCGTGGCCCTACAGAGGATTAAGCGGTGTACAGATAATGGATGGATGGATGGATCTACAAATCTACAAATAACAGGCTGTTGTTGTTGTTTTTCTACAGTTCAGATTCACTTAGAGGATTGATCTTACTTTCGGGGCAGTGGTGGTGCAACGGTTAAGTCCCTGGGCTGCTGATCAGAAGGTCAGAGGATTGAACCCCAATGCAGCCATTGCTGAGCCCTTGAGCAAGACCCTTAACCCTTCTTGCTCCAGGGGCATCGTACCATGGCCGACCCTGCGCTCTGACCCCAACTGGGATACACAAAAACAACATTTCACAATGCTGTAAAAATGTATTTGTGACAATAAAGGTGTCTTGTTCTTCTTCTTCTTCTTCTCCTTCTTCTTCTTCTTCTTCTTCTAATGTTGTAGATAATTCATGCATTGGCCACTTGAGTGATCAGTGGGTGCGATCATAGGGCAGTTGTTGGCCCAAAGATGCTCTCATAGGCCGCCTCAGCTTTGTCTTTTTTCATATAAATACAGTCGATGGTTGGTTCCCTAAGTATTTACGATTTAAGAAAACTTCACTTTGATGGTGAGGAGTTGGTTAAAACCCATGCTGCTGTATCATTCCTTGCTTACTGCATTAAACCTCTCCAAGCAGAGATTTATTCCATTGTATTTTTTTAAGCCAACAAAAGTTGTAACCCAAAATGCTCTATATAAATACTCAGATTGGTTGTAAACCTTTTAGTGACCAGAGCACGGTTTATGAATAGAAAAGTCAGTCAGTTATTTCGTTGTTGTTCAGCTTTTGTTCAAACATACTGACAACTATTGATTGACTGCCTTGAACTTTGCTGCAGACACTGAAAGAGTGAATCCCTGACCATCAGTGGGTTCAAGTTTTTATTTATTCAGTGAAACATCATACATACATAGACTCAAATATCACAACAACAACAGGCAGTCGAGTCTTAAGTCTCGCTTTTAAATCATTGAAAACTTTACAACAACATGTCTAAAAGTTGTGGCCCCTGTGTGTCTTTTGTAACGTTTTTTCACTCTACTGGATGCCAAAGCAGAGCCTCATAGAAGACTTCTCTGTTTGGGTTCAAGCTGCTTTTAGCTGGCGGATGCAAAGCTGCCTCGAGCAAACTGTGAATCCCCACTATATCACAGCCTATGTGCCGGCAAACAATTCACAACAGGACAAACAGAGCGTCAGATGTGTGATTTAGTGTTCTGTGTGTGTGCGGGTGAGAGTCGTATATGTAGCAAAAGCTTTTCCCACTCGCAGTCGGGCGGCTTTATCCGAGAGGTTTACCATAACATCACCAACTGTCTGGTGTCGTCAACTTTCTCAGCACTTGTAGCTGCTATAAGTTGGGGGTCGATGATGATTGGCTAGGTCAACTATCAGATCTGATATCCAGCATTTTTCCATAAATAAATTTCGAAATTCCGAAGCGACCACAATGTCTGACCAACAGCACTATCTGATCGCTTACATGTCACGTGTAATGGACTGTTAACACTGGATAAACGTTGACAATCCTTTTGTAATTAAACAAATGTTACGGATAAATAAAGGTGTTTCAAAAACATTCAGTTTGTGCTGCTTTAAATTTTGATAGTAGAAAAAAATCTTAGTTAAATCTTAGTTATTTGTCTGCCCTGAAAAAAACATATCGGTCCATTTATGATGTGAAATCCTGAACAAATTGTCCAGATCAGCTGTATTCACCTTATTATCAAAAACAACCAACTACATGGATGTTGATTCAGATATGAGGGCGGCTGTGGCTCAGGTGGTAGAGTAGGTTGTCCACTGAGGTTCGATCCCCGGCCCCTCCACATGCTGAAGTGTCCTTGGGCGAGACACTGAACCACAAGTTGCTCTCAATGGCAGGCTAGCATGGAAGTCTGTCGCCATTGGTGTGCGAATGTGTGTGTGGATGGGTGAATGCAACACACACTGTAAAGCGCTTTGAGCACCACCAAGGTAGAAAAAGACGCTATACAAGTGCAGACCATTTACCTTTTACCATTTATGACATGATATACACAGTCTATTCTCTGCACCTTACAGCTCGTTTTATACTGCCATCGCTTTACAGCTCACTTTATTTGTTTTGATAGATGCATATAATGTTTATATATATGTAAATAATCTTTATTCTTTTCTAATGATAACTGCATTTTCGATATTTTTTTATTGTGTGTATTATGTATTTTTTTTTAGCACTGATGTGGACAAGACTCAAATTTCGTCGTACTGTTGTACAAAAGCATGACAGGAAAGATTTATCTCCTATCTTATATGATTCCTGTTGTGTTCAGAGTGTGACGACCTGCCCCCTCTGTCTACACACTGGCTGGGTGCCCTGGGTGGAGGCGGGGACAGGTCGTCAGGCCAAATTGTCTCACCTGTGGATATATAGGGAACTTTGTATTTAAGGGTGAGCGAATCGGGTGTGCATTCTCTTTGCTGCGTCCGGACTGAGACCTGGGTCCAGGTTTCCACCTGCCATGTGGGGCCTAAGTATTATTTCCTTTGGCATTCAACATTTCACACCACACCTTCCACTCATCCATACACTTCATACACGACTGACCCTCAACATTACATTTCATACATGCTTTTGGTTTATTTTGATCTAAGTTTATTTTCTAACCCTTAATTATGACCTACGTTCTACTTAAATGATTTAACCATTATTTACGTTCCAGGTAAAATGATTGATTGATTAATTTATTTTTGATTCTTATTTCATGTGTGGACTCCATTTTTGCCACTTACTGACCCAGTTTGTGACAAGAGGTAGACAGACAGTTTCATCTCATTTACCAATTGTAAGTGGTCTGCACTTACATAGCGCCTTCTTCTACCGTAGTGGTACTCAAAGCGCTTTACAGTGTGTGACGCTTTCACCATTCACACACCAATGGCGACAGAGCTGCCATGCAAGGTGCTAGCCTGCCACTGGGGGCAACTTAGTGTTCAGTGTCTTGCCCAAGGACACTTCGGCATGCGGAGGGGCCGGGGATCGAACCGCCAACCTTGCGATCAGTGGACAACCCGCTCTAGCCGCGCAAATGAAGTCCTGCATTAAAAAGGTGTAAAAAGGTACTGCGAACGACATGTAAAGTTTCAAAAGTCACAATATAATTGGTTCTTGTATTAGCCTTACTGTAGTGTATAGATTTGTCCCATATAATGTGTCTAAATTAGTGGAACATGGAAATAAATGCAGGTGCTTTACAGCATTGCATCCCAGAAATCTTACGGAAAAGCATAAAGTGTGAACAAGCATCCACAGTAGCAACAGTGACACTACCCTTTTAAGATCTAGCCTCAGGAGCCTGATCAATATCCACTGAAATGTATTTATAAATAATGCAAAACCTGTTAATATCCACTGACGTAAAAGCCTTTTCACACATCTGAAGACGGAAAGAGGTTCATTCAAAACCTTGCTTCAAATTTGGTGCTCGATGTGAAAATACGAATAGAACGACTTCACCTATGGGTTGATTCATATGTTTGGACCTTCATCCGCTCAGTGTCGTCTTTCCTCCTCGCAAGGGGAAGGGATGGCGGTGACTTCACTGCCCTGCAGGGAGAATGCACATGGAAATGTCATTCCCAATGAGATCTTAATTAACACACTCAATCATAATGAAACTGCAGCAGCCAACACAGATTCATTAAGAGTCATTTTGCTATTTAAATGTGGACTGTACTAAGGCATTTAAAAAGTAGCTCGTCATCCAAATGATGTGTCGGGTCTTGCTATAACAATTTGTACAGAGCGGTCGCGGGGCAGCTCCCATATTTCTTGACTGTATCCGCCTCTTGGTCATGTTGGAAGCAGGGAAGATGCATCATTTAAAGCATCTCTCCACTTAGCAGAAGTCACGGCCTCGGCTTGGCAGATTTTGGGGTATAGATGTCTTTTTTATTTTATGTTTACACCTGGGTTTTTAAAAAATGCTCTCCCTGCTGTCTCTTTTCTTTATCCTCTCTCTTAGGAATTCAACAAGGCAGGAAAGATTGATGTCCGGGAGCGTTGCGGGACTGATTTGTATCCCTTTCACAGAGCGCATGGATGGATGCCGTGTCGGCCGCGCTCATTTAGCATCAGGCAGCCTATTGTGCGCCGTTTATCTCGTGCAATCAATCACATGTACAGTATAGATTCTGAATTATAAATTGAAGCGGTTCCCATTAAGCATTGACCATTAGCTGTGGAAACAGACTCGGAAAATGTATGTCTCTGGCTGGTAATCATAGTGCAGTTACTGTGCGAGACAGAGACGCATAAACCTCTCAGCGCCTAATGCAAACAGGACGGCCTATAAATATATTATTTGTCACTTGTGTTCTGCAGGGCACTCATTAAATGTTTTATTCAGCCATGCCAATTATGGCAGACAACCCAGTTAGGGGACCTCCTGCTAATGAAGCCGAGTCTCAATCTAGACTGTCTGCATCAGATATCACAAAAGTTTTCATTTCCTCCCCGCTTGTTTCTCTTCGAACTTCCTCTCTGTCACTTTAATGGCACGTTGGGGGGGTAAAAAAAAAAACAACAAAAAAAATCTTTGTTCTCAGTTTTTGAGAGCAAGAAAATCGCTCTCGTGGTTTGTTTCGAGACGCATTAAAAGGCGGATGAAACAACAAAACGGCTCAGAGGGTGTAATTTATGATAAGGGACGGAGGAAGGATGCATGGTTATTGTTTATGGTTTGATTTTCAATACTTCCAAGGTGCGGTGTATTCCATGGCCTATGGGTTTGGAGCACGCTTCATAGTCTAAGAGAAAAACTAATAAAGGCTAGCTTTATGTCCTGTGAAATTAAATTCAACGTATAGCAGTATATTTTTTTTTGTCCATTTGTTTCGCTGCCTTCCTTTGCTAACCCCCCACCCTCCCTCCTCCTGAAATACCCATACATCACATTGCACCTTTGGATTTCTTTATCTGCTGTGCATATTTTGTTTTATGATCTATCCAGTGGCCTGCGAAACAGAGCAGTTAATGTTATGGTCCAGGAGTAGCTCGCTGATTTATGGGTGCACAATAGGCCCTTGTAGGAACGCCGGGGCTGTAAGATATTTGTTGTACCCCTGCTGTTGTGAGAGTCGTCGTTAGCTTAGGCAGAAACTAATCAGATGGTTGCCTTTGTAGCCCCCAGCAGTTCTCTCTGTCTCCCTCCTCTCTCTGCTCCTGATCAGGTCTTATCTCTCCCTAACATTAAAGCACTTTTTGTCATGAGACGTTGAAACCAAAGCCCGACCCAGGTCCCGACTCGTAATGAGTCCAAATGAGACTCTCTGCTCTGATCACACATGTATTTTTCAGTGAGTGTGAACTTTGAAGTGGAAGGAGAACCTACATGTGTTGTTCGTGGGCTGCCAGATCCGGTGTTCTCTATCTGTTTGGGTCTAATTATTCTCAGGTCTGTTTTGGACTGGATCTGTTTGTTTAACAGAACAAGTGATGCAAATTTAATGGAGTAATAAGGACCGAGACATGTACTGAGCAGGAAATTTTTACTGTACTGTAACGACACAGTGATGACATAGATGCACTACATTGTCAAAAGTATTGGGACGTCTGCCTTTACACACAGATGAACTTTAATGACATCCCATTCTTAATCTGTAGGGTTTAATATGGAGTAGGCCCACTTTTTGCAGCTATAACAGTATCAGCTCTTCTGGGAAGGCTTTCCACAAGGTTTAGAACTGTGTTTATGCGCATTTGTGAGGTGAGGCACTGATGTTGGACCAGAAGGCCTTGCTCTCAGTCTCCACCCTGGTACTCCTTTTCCACTGAACTGGTTCCAGGGCTAGTTTGGAGCAAGAGCCTGACTTAGCACCACTTCTTTGTGTTTCCACCACCTAAGCACCGGCTCCAGGTTCTATAAACTGATGCTTAGCAAACACCAACTCTTTGCTGGGCCAGAGCTAAGAACCGAGCTCGTCAGGGGCTTGGGGCGGGGTTATGGTGACCAATGATCAATGGTGGAAACACAGAAACAGCATTGTTTAAAAAAAAACAGTCGAGTGACTCGTTTAATTTTGTTGTAGTTTTTTTTTAAAAAAACATTTGAAAATGGACGATAAACTCAAACAGCAATGGTGGGAGGAGGAGACTCAGTGCTTCCTGGCGCTGTGGGTTGAGCGTTGCTGGGTAACCGTCTATATGTGCAGTGAAGTACTGACGTTTTACGGTGACGCAATGGCGTGGCTCCAACTTGTCTCCTTGCCAGTGGAAAAGCAAACAAGGTCTTAGGAGGAACGAGACCTAACTCCAACACCGAACTAGCCCCTGGTTCTTCTTGATGAAAAAGGGGTATAATTTCACCCAAAGGTGTTCTATAAGGTTGAACTCAGGACTCTGTGCAGGCCAGTCAAGTTCCTCCACACCAAACTCCCTCATCCATGTCTTTATTGACCTTGCTTTGTGCACTGGTGAGGAGTGATGCTGGAACAGGAAGGGGCCATCCCCAAACTGTTCCCACAAAATTGTGAGCATCCAAAATATGTTGGTCTGCTGAAGCATTAAGAGTTCCTTTCACAAATGTTTGTAGGAGCAGTCTGCAAGCCTAGGTGCTTGACTTTATACACCTGTGGCCATGGAAGTCACACCTGAATTCAATTATTTGGGGGGGTGTCCCAATACTTTTGGCAATACGGTGTATTTTGCCAACAGCACCATGCCTTTCGCAGGAGCTCACTTTTTTCAGCAGCATTTCTCCTGTTAATAAGAATATTATGGATAAGAATAAGCTGCACCACAGAGGATTAGATTTGTTTTTTGTTTTACAGCAGTTAACATCAGGAAAGTTGTTTTTTTTTCTGATCTTTCAATTAAAGTAAGTTTCTGACATTGCATCGCCATGCTTCGAAGGAGACGGCAGAACAGCACGCATGCCAGTATCGTTACTAAAGTGAACCAATGATGAATCACATGATGCATCATACGACAATAATAACCTCATTTTTAAACAAGATCCTCGATGATGAAGACAGAAAAACATAGAAATGCATAGCAAAAATAGCATACCCACCTCACAACTGTATAAGCTATGTTTTCGGCGGAGCTCAGATGGTAAAAGAAAATGTTGTTTTGTTTAAAAAAGTTTCAGTTTCCTTGCTTCCTGTTTCTCGCTCGTTTGATGCGATTCGACAGCACGGATTTATTCCAGTGTTAATAAAAGTTCAAATCAAGGTGCCTTTTACCCTAGGTGGCACACCAAAGCCCAACTCATCACGCTGCGTGGTGCAGGCGCTGTGACAAGTGAAATTTTTGTACGAATGATTATTTGCTGTCAAACATTAAAATGGAAAGCACAAATCAGAAAACTCCTGGGAGGGTGCGCTCTCCTTCCTCTCTCTGTGCTCTGTGCTGTGATCTGATGTGTAACTCCTAAGACAACTTCGTGTCGAGCTGCTTCTCGAGAACAAAAAACCTACGGAGGGTCTCTGTGGTGATAACACTCAAGCGGTGATACCTTACGGTTGCTTACATCTTGCCTTTGAAGTTGACCAGATGTGATGAATAATGCATAATCCTCGCCGTCTCTTCCAAAGACAATATTACCTTTGGCAAACTTCTGCCTCCGACTTCCTCCCAGAGGACAGGTGGAAGAAGTTTTTCCACTTTCTTTCGTACGTGCAGCACAGCGGTGTAAGGCGAACACAATTATTTTTGGAAAACTCTTTCGTGTAACCCTGGTTACCGAGGATCAAAGTTTCTCCTCTTTTTAATTTGAGCAGTTTTAACCTGTGCTCTCTCTGGGCCCGAGCTAATCCTGGGATGCAACTCTTGAAACTTCTCTGATTACGTTTGAGATACTTGGCAAAAACAATCTCACGAGCAAAGGGAACCCGGTGATCAAACACATTGTCATGCTCGGGAGCCTCAGTCGAACCTATGAGTGCGGAGTTGAGCGCTTAATATCCTGCCCTCATGTAGAATTTCACCACAGACTTGAACTTTATTGTGCTGCTGCTCTCCTCCATGCCCAGAAATAAAACTTGCGTGCTCATTGCTCTGGAAAAAAAAGGCATGATTCATCCTATCTCTGCAGCACAGCTAATTACAGCTTTGCTTGGCATGGAGATGTTGAAATGTCACGCCATCAATCAGTTTTAAAGACAAAGACATGATTGAAAATGTGTTTATTTCTTCCCCTATTCCCGTTGTTTCGGATGAAAATTGGACAGCTCCTCTACATCATTCCCGTTGCATCATTACTACAATTCCCTTTATGCCTCTCTGACATTATTAATAGCTGTGAGTTTGTTTACTCAGCTCATCTAAACATCCCGGTTAACAAGCTTGTGCCTGTGATGTTGAAATTTGTTGTCCTTCATGGCTAATTCTCCTGCCTTTGACAGAAGATACCATTAGCACTGTCATTATGGCCCCTCTCAGTGGGAAGTGGGCAAGACTGTGTGTGCATATGAGTGTGTGTGTGTGCGCCCACTGAGGTAAGTGTGTGTTGTGGTGTGCTCTGCCAGTCTGGCCATGCTTGTCTGCAATTACTCCCCTCAGTGGAAACATTAAAATCTAGTGCCATGGAAAGATGCCACGGCTGAGACATTCATGCCCGTCCCCACGTACTACAAAGGCCCTGGAGTGGGCTGGATTCGCCACATATGCATGTTCCATCCATCGGCTGAGAGGCAGAGCAGATGCCAAGATGGGAATTACTCCTCCAATCTGAACAAGTGGTGCAAGAATTCTGGGTGCAGTAAAGCCATGACTGCAGCTTTAGCTTATTGCAGCCTTGCGGGGTTTGTGTATTCAGGGATGTGCCAGTTTAAAAGCCCTTCAGATAAGAAGCACATGGGAGGCACATTGAGATTAGCTGTGAGATGAACAGGCTACGGATATTCAAATGTTGTTGTCTCTGAGCCACAGAAGGTCCATTTAAGAGGGCTGTTTTATATTTAATATTTTAGAAAGAAGAAAAAACCGATGAGATGTCAGCACATGTATGCCTAAGATTTAAATTTTTGTCATGACTGATTCAACAGTTTTTCTATTCCATGTCTTACGTTAGAGAGCAGAGAGTCATAAACAATTACATGTGGTTGTTTTTTATTCACTGGTTCTGATGCTGCTCTGCAAAAAGCTCATTTTCAGATTTAAAGTATCTGCAAAAAAAAAAAATGTAGGCACGCATTGATTTTAAAATCTTATTTCTAAGTCTTGCTTGAGGCTATGACTATATGTAACACACCTGAGGGATATTTGCTGCAGGTTTATGGCTTTAAAAACTGTCTAATGCAAACAGTTTGGAATGCCTCATATGGCCCTGAAACAATCCTCTCTATCGCTAAAATACTTAATCAATTAGTTGATTGACAGAATAGTGAAGCTCGCTGTAAACAAACAGTTATATTTACGCTCAGTGTTTCTCGCCTAAATGCACTGAGGGCTAATAAATGTATGAAATACGTTTAAAGTCCTGCATTGTTTGCGTACAAATTCATTAGCATGCAGCCTCCATCTTCATTGCAAATTGCTGCGTCTGTCTGCAGTCTGTCAACCAGTGTAGTGTGAAACTGGCAAAGCAAATGCGTGTTGCATGTGCGTGTTTTCTTTGTCTACAGCTATAATACAAAACTAAAGAAAACAGCGAAGGTATACCCTTTATTTGGCAACTGTGTTGATAGCCAACATTTGTCAACATTAGACCTGCAACCGCTGTTTTTTTTGGGCCACTTGTGTGCAACAGACACAAGTAATAAACAGAAACATCATCACTTCGTAAGTCGACGTGGCTCATATCCCCTTAGGCGCCTCTTAGGCAATGTTATTAGGAAACACTGCATAAACTCTCGTTTCTATGCAGATGACACCCAGCTATATTTATATATGAAACCAGATGAAACAAAGCAGTCAGTCAAATTTCAAGCATGTCTTGAAGGCATAAAGGCCTGGATGAGCTGAAATTTTCTTCTTCTAAATTCAGACAACATGGAGGTTACAGTATTTGGCCCTGAACACCCCAAAAACACACTATCTAAGCCGATAGTTACTCAGAAGTTTGGAGTTATTTTTGACCAGGATATATATATACACATCCATGCCTTCCTTCACCTGTACAACATTGTCAAAACTAGGAACAACATACTGAAAGAATAATCCATGCATTAGTTACTTCTAGACTGGATTTTTGTAATTCCTTATAATTAGGGTGTTCCAGTAACTTTCTGCAAAACCTCCAGCTGATACAAAATGCTGCAGTGAGAGTTCTGACAGGAAGCAACGAGAGACATTAAATTTCTTCCCTATTAGCTTCTCTTTATTGGCTCCCTGTAAAATCCAGTTACTGGCCTCACTGACCTCAAATGTGCTAATTGTTCTCTTAAGAATTGCTTGTCTGTTTTCTATCTGCTGTCCTGTTCTCTCTCCTCTTTAACCTCACCCCGACCGGTCGAGGCAGATGGCTGCCCCCACTGAGGCTGGTTCTGCTGGAGGATTCTTCCTGTTAAAAGGGAGGGTTTTTTTATGTATAACGCTGTAAGGTGAGGACCTTATCATGTGACGTAGGTTTCAAATTGGAGTTCATACAACTCAATTGAAATATAGTGAACTTGTTATGCAGTTATTTATTTACACATACAGCAATTATGGTTAGCCATTTGGAGTCTGACATCTTGCCGCCTGACAAATGCACATCTTTTATTTACTCTGATATCGCGTTGTTTTGTGTCATTAAGGCAAGTATCTGGCTGATTTTTACGACTAAACCCTCCACTATGTTCACCAGGTGGAGGGTTTAGTCCACAGTTAGCAGACAGGCACAGTTAGCAGACAGGCTAACTGTGCCTGTCTGCTGTTTAGCATGAGTAGATATCATGCAATGGCTTTTTCACTGGAAGCAGCGCAATGAGAGTGAACCAAAGCAGTGAAGTTGTGGACCAGACAGCCGAGAAATGAGCTGAAGCTCAGTATAAATCTTGGACAGTACTTCTCTGTTCGGACTTACAACCTCCCTAGCATTGTAGTGTATAGCTACTGGGTTTTGTTAATGTAGTAAATGATGGTATTATATTGGCTTTTCAATTGACATAGGCCTTTTCCACAAACTTTCTACTATTGTGCTAATTGAGAAAATAATTGGTAGATTCATGAATAATAAAAACATACTCAAGTTTTAACCCTAATCATGTAGAATTTATTCAGGTCACAGGTAAAGTATGGCAGCGCTGGTCTCAAAATGACGAAGCTCTCACAGGAACTTTATCAAAATGAGCCCCGATATACGGGTATAATTCACATTTATCTTCTTGGGCTGGTCCCGAGTCTCATTGGCCGGCTATCTCTGATGTGAACACGCCAACCACTGTTCACATGGATTTACTGAAATGTGCTAAAACAAGAGTGTGTGTGTGTTGTCATTAAGACGTGCATCTATTTTGCCGCTCTCATGCAGAACTTAGCTGAACACAGAAGCTACTGACTACAGATAAGACAGGAACTGCGAGCACTCTACTCCCTTTTCTTTCAGTTTCTTTATAACAATGGCGAACTGTCCATGGGAACAGGATAAGACGGAAACTGGGAGTGCAGTTTTTCCCGTTTCCATAGCAACAAAGATAAGGAGTGCAGACTGTCTGTGACCTCAAGGCCACATAAGGTTAGACGAATGATGATCAAACAGAGCAAATAATATAGCAAATCCAATCATGGTAGAATCAAGGAATAATATAACACTGGCGAGGGCGAGGTGTTCGCCGTTGGAGTCCGATGGGATGTCCTGCTGGCGGTGGCACGGCAACAGTGTTGTCGCTCGCCATGCCTTTCTGTTGGCTCATTTTCCACGTCCCAAACCGCGTGCTGCTGGTGCAGATGCTCAGCCAGGCGACGTTGGATCTCAAAATTATTATTCGGACACCACCACAACGACCTAATATTCGGATATTCAGATATTCAGCCCTACGATTGTCAAGACCGAAGTTATCTGTGTGTATTGTCAGTGTGAAGTGGGTTCTCATCGTAGCACATCCAGTCTGAAACACCACTTGAAGGCCAAACACACAGCTGATGCGAATTCTCCGCCTCCTCCTCTTCAAAACCAGGCGACAATGATGATAAGAGTATTAAAATGATAATTCAAGGGACATTTAGAATAGATAAAAAAGTGCGATTAATCTTGAGTTAACTTCGACATTCATGCGATTAATCGCGATTAAATATTTTAATCGATTGACAGCTCTAGTTATTAGCTTATTGTTTTATTGTGCGTTTTTTTCTTACATACTGTTCTTCCAGAATTCAGCAATAGAATCTGATAAATGCACTACAAAGGAGAAACTGTGTGACACTCTTTGTACGAGAACGCAGCTCCGTAGATTTACTGACTTTAATACAACGTCTTGAAGTCACTATACCTTCTGCAGTTTCCCCACAGCAGCTTCTGCACAGCTGAGCATTGTCTATTACACCCATTAGAGAAAGATGTTATCCAGCGAGACAAGCGGACAGATTTACAACTGTTTATATGAACTGCTGGTTTTCCTCACAATCTAAAAGCCGAAATAAAGGATTCTTGCTGTTTCGTTTATGGCTCGGCAATAAAATGCAGGCTCTTAAAAGCAGAGGGAGCATTTAACGCGACAGTGATTGCCTTGCGTGGTCTTCTATTTGCTTTTTCTGTGTTTAGGGCGGCTGCCCGCGCTTTCAGACTCTGTCCCGAACAATTTGTTGTCTTCCACATCACAATTATGCAGTCTATCAGCAAAGTGCGCCCACTTTGAAGCAGGCTCGGTTTCAATTTATGTTTTCCTGCAAACTTACAGTCCTCTCTCAGGATGTGTCTGACAGAGAAACGAGTTCTCCACCTCGAGGTGTAATTTCCGCTGAGTTGTGCCACGAGCCAGAACTCCTTAGTCACTCCTCTGTTAAAGCGATGACAGTCATACTGATGCATCCAGATAACGCTGAGTTCTGACTCTGCATCTCTCGCCTTTGTTCGTCAGAGTATGATGCTGGGTGCAGAAGGAAAACAGAAAGAGGAGATTGCGCAGATGTGTTTTGCTCTCCTTTCATGCTTAATTAAAACAACGCGCACATGCGAATGCAGTCGTGCAGCTGCTCACAAGCACACGAAACAGCATCTGTGCATCTCAACAGCAGATTAAGAACATGGCAGCGAACTGTTTGCTGTGTTTGTGCTGCACTTGATGGGATAAAGGAACTTTAAATGTCTGACTAAATGTAACTCCCCCACGTCAGAACGACTCATGTAAACATGGCAAATTTCTAAATAAATCATTTCTAACACTCACAAAAAGCCGTCTCGGTCTACGAATCTCTGTGCTGCCGATGTTATTAGAGGTTTTAATGCCTGACTTGAGTGGTTGAAGCGTCGAGAGGGAAGGAGGAAAAGGTCGCAGCTGAATTAGAGGTTTTAAAGCATGTAAACAAAAAGGTTTTTAGACTGTTAAAAATTAAAAATATATGAAATAAAACTGGAAATAATTATTAAGGGTGTTTTCTGAAAGTGTACTCAATGAAATAATTACTCATTTGATTGCATAAATATTATATAAATTATAAATAAATTATATAAATAATATATTTTACTTTTTTCCTATTTTTGACACTTTTGGTGATATTTTGCATTTACTGTTTCTCGTGTTTTAAATTTTTCTAGTGTTATGAACAGTGAGTCGATTGGTTCTTCTTGTCAAAACATTTCATTACATAGTTGACTGTGTGTTATCCTGCATATGGTAAATAAACAAATCTGAGTCTGAATTTGAATCTAAATCTAAATGGTAAATGGTCTGCACTTATATAGCGCTTTTTTCTACCTTAGTGATATCCAAAGCGCTTTACAATGTGTTTCTCATTCACCCATTCACACACCAGTGGTGACAGATGAAGCTAATCTACCATTGGGAGCAACTTTGGGCTCAGTGTCTTGCCCAAGGACACTTCGGCATGTGGAGGGGCCGGGGATCGAACCACCAACCTTGCGATCAGTGGACAACCCGCTCTACCACCTGAGCCACAGCAGCCCAATTAATTAATATAATCATTACCATTAACAGGACTATCCATCCATCCATCCATCCATCCATCCATCCATCCATTGTCTTCCGCTTTTCTGGGGCCGGGTCGTGGAGGCAGCAGTCTAAGCAGAGATGCCCAGACTTCCCTCACCCCAGACACATCCTCCAGTGGGACCCCGAGGCGTTCCCAGGCCAGCCAAGACACATAGTCCCTCCAGCGTGTCCTAGGTCTACCCCGAGGCCTCCTCCCGCTGGGACATGCCCAGAACACCTCCCCAGGGAGTTGTCCCGAAGGCATCCAGAACAGATGTCCGAGCCACCTCAGCTGACTCCTCTTGAAGTGGAGAAGTAGCGGCTCTACTCTGAGCTCCTCACCTGATCTCTAAGGGTGCACCCAGCCACCCTACGGAGGAAACTCATTTCGGCCGCTAGTATCTGGGATCTCATTCTTTCGGTCTTGACTCAAAGCTCATGACCACAGGTGAGAGTAGGAACGTAGATTGACCAGTAAATCAAGAGCTTCTCCTTTCGGGTTAGCTCCTTCTTCACCACAACGGACGGCTACAGCTACTGCATGACTGCAGCCACTGCATCAATCCGCCTGTCAAACTCACGCTTCATCCTCCCCAAGACCCCGAGATACTTAAACTCCTCCACTTGAGGCAGGGACTCTCCACCGACCCGGAGAGGGCAAGCCACCTTTTTCCAGTCGATAACTATGGCCTCGGATTTGGAGGTGCTGATCTTCAAGTTGCTTCACACTCGGCTGCAAACCGCCCCAGTGCCCGCTGGAGGTTCAGGCTAATTAGTCAACAGAACTAATTCGTAGTTAGTTTCAGTTCATGTTATATTTGAAGCCATTCATAGGGATCCCTTAGCTGTAGGTAACATAATTTACACACACACACACACGCTATCATTCAACCGAGTTGTCAAGACAATAGTTGTAGCATCAGTGACAGCGTTGCATATAACCGTGGGCTGATGGGAAGCTGTGATCGAATTGACAGTGTGAAAATTGCAATCCCCACGTATGCAGCCTACATTTATATCAAGCAAGAGGCACAGCTGCACTCATAATTGAGATATTCACATCTATTTTGAAAAACCACCAGAGAAACTTTTCTTTATGTCGAGTGTACAGTAAGGAGACGGATTACAAATTGGGGGTTTTGCATGAAAAATACATTCAGCTTATTGCTTCGGCGGATTAACAATGAAATGCATCTTTGCCCATGCCTCCGTTTGGCCCCAAGTATAATGATGCGCTTGTTTGTCTTGTGATTGGCAGAGCTGAAGCCATTACACGGATTTCCTAATAAAGATCATGTCCTTGTTTGTGTCAGGGAAAGGGCAGAGCAGGACAGGGAGCAGCGGAGCCATCAGGGTCTGTGTTGGAAATGAACTGGGCGATGGTGGTGCACTGAAACTTTTTGTTCCTGCAGATTTAACACCACAGATTCCTATGAGATCATTTATTTATTTATTTTAACAAGTAACAGATTCTTGGTGACATAGCAACATTCAGACATTTTGATTACTGGTCGGTTATTGTTGTTTTTGTCAACTAAAATGATGAATGTTGGGGCGCCCTGATAGCCTAATGATTATGTCGCGTGACCCAAGTGCAGAGGCAGTCCTGGGTTCGACTCCGACCTCGGGCGTTTACCGCATGTCCTTCCCTACTCTCTCCCGTTTCTGATTCTATCCACTGTCCTATCTAATAAAGGCACGAAAGGCCAAAAATAAATCTTTAAAAAAAAAAAGATGAATGTTGTCCTTGATACTAGTGGTTGCTCAACTTCAAGAGATACACCGATCAGGCATAACATTATGACCACCAGCCTAGTATTGTGTTGGTCCCCCTTATGTACTCAAAAATACTCTGAACCATTGGACATGGACAAGAGGACCTCTCAGGGTGTCCTATGGGGTCTGGAACCAGGACCAGGGCACTGGATCCTTTGGGTACTCTGGCTTGTGCAGTGGGGCCTCTGTCAATCCAACTTGTTCCACTGCATCCTGTTGATGCTTGATCAGAATGGGGTGTAGGAAGTCTGGAGGTCAAATCAACATGTTGGGCCATTGTCATGTTCCTCAACATGTTCCTGATTGGTTGATGTTGTTTCCATGTGGTGGGGTGCATTGTCCTGCGGGGGTAGGCCTGTTAGAGGCCGATATGTAACGACGACCCGAATTGAAATGTAATAACTGGTTGATCATGTAACAAAAGTTACATTTCTGGTCGTTGTTACACTTTGGGCTTCAACACAACCGTGTTTGCGGGAGGGCCGCTGGCGAGGGGTTAGTTTAATGGATAAATGATTGGGGTCAAGAATTTTCTGCCACATATGGCCGTTCATGAGGGGGCCTCATAAGAGGAGGACCACTGTATATATATACCTCTATATATGTGTCTGTGTGTTTATGACAAGGGCATTTGTGTATGATACTACACTCTACATTGAAGCAATAAGCCTTTAATCCATAACTTATTGACTCACTCTATGATGTAACAAAATTATTACACTATTATAGGAAAAGTTTTTTGCCAGCCCCATAATGTAATAATAATATAACAACAGCAAAAAGTTTTTACGATTTGGTTTCAGCATCTTGTTACATTATTGATCAGTTATTAGACTTCATGTTTTATTACATTTTTTTTTAAATAACTATTCAGGTCGTTGTTACATTTCGGGCTCTAACAGGGCAAGGGACATTTGAGATTTCCATTAGCATGAGGGAGTGTGTTTGTTGTGGGACAATGTTTATTTGGGTGTCTAAGTCTGATCAACACGGATGTTAAAATCCAAGGTTTTCCTTCAGAACATCACATAGTACCAATAAGATCAATGTTATTTACTTCACCTGTCAGTGGTTTTAATGTTGTGCCTGATTGGTTTATAGTTGCAACCACCATTTAAATGCAAAAGACGAGTGGTATAATGTTGATGTAACCAATCAGAATTCACAAAAGATGTCGTCTAGAAGCTTGTTTGCTGTCAAAATCCTGCTCAGTTAAAGTTTTTGCTTTTCTATCCTGGTTTCTTTGTAAGAAGCCACAGAAAAAAGTTCTCTCCCTTGGTGTGCTGGTGCTTCGGACATCCGAGTAGCTTTCGTGTAAGTTGGGCAAATGGGGAAGTGTGTCCTGGTTTCAGCAGCAGGTCCTCCATGGTGGGAATAAATAATAAATAGCAAGTGACTGCTTTGGCTGCGATGTGATTCCATCACATCATCAGACTCCAGTTTTAACCAACTGCAGTCGTCCAGGTCAAAAACTTCAGTGTGCAGAGTGGCGCTGATCAAGTTGAAAAGTACTGAATGTTCACCTCACTGCATGTTATTAGAGTAGCCTTGCATGCAGATGCAGCTCTGGGACGATCTGCCCCACC
This sequence comes from Dascyllus trimaculatus, assembly GCA_024666655.1. Taxonomy (NCBI): domain Eukaryota; kingdom Metazoa; phylum Chordata; class Actinopteri; family Pomacentridae; genus Dascyllus; species Dascyllus trimaculatus. The sequence goes on along the minus strand of CM045447.1, from coordinate 35,111,993 downwards.
AGCTACCACTGTGATGCTGTCATGGCGAGCGACTCCTGGCTGCTGGGGTCGGTAACAGTTTAATTCACAAACACAGCTTGTGCCACTGTGCTTTGCTCAAACAGCGACAGGAGCATGACGACTGGAGCTCCACCTGAGCTGGTTTGTTGGCTTTAATGTGGAGAAGTCCCTGCTGTTTCCTCAGGGTGCAAGGGGCCATGGCTACCTGGCAAAATTGACTGTTTCATTGATAGCCTTCATCACATCCAGTAAACCGGTCTTTATTGCCGGCTGCAGCTCAGAGCTTTGGGAAACATTTTACATCTCCATGGCTCGGTTCATTTTATTGGCATTATCATGGACGGTGCAAACATATGAAGGCCCCATTTCCTGATAATCTCAAATAGACAAGCTGCAAGTTGGCAGCAATACGTCTCTCTGGCATCATCGATGTACACAGGGCTTTCAGCTTCCATCCGGTGATGTAGTGAGCAGTTATCATAATGTACAGATCCGCGGTGAAGGATGTCCACGGGGCAGTTGTTGGCTGGTTGTTAGATTTTCATTTCTTTCACAATATTTTCATAGAGGCTGTCGTCGTGGCGTGTAGCAGTATACCCATCTTAGGTGTGTTGTAAGATGGGACGCTGTGACCACGTTATAAAAAATGCAGTATTTCTTTGAAGCTTCTCCCAAACACTGCAGCTAAAGGTGGAACGTCGTTCGCTTTGCACTAAACTCACACCCTCTATACATTCTTCCTTTACTCCTGTCCTCTGGGGTCCTCACTCTGTGTACTGTCAAGACTTCTTTTGTTCCTGTGTTGATTATTTGTTTCCAGTTTTCAGATGTGGGATCGGTTGTTGGGAATGACACGGCATGTTACAGCACTCTTATAGGATTCATATAGCACTGCCTGTCTGTACCCTCCCTGTTCGTCTCCAATTCACTGAGGTGCTGCACTGCCCCCTCTGGCTCAGGATAGGAAAATTCAATAAAGAATGACAGCTTAGCTCCCAAGAGGGGCCGGTGATGGTCTCGCACACGCACTAAATATTAATATATTTTGCTGCAAGACTAGAATATGCATTGATCTCATTAAAGTTGACTCCATTGCGTGGTGTTAAAGATGAGTATAAAAGCAGACAAAAAAAAAGGTGGAACATCATTGGTAAATTTGAGATTTGCAGCCGAGTTTTCTCCGATACGGCAGGTTGTTTGTTGAAGGCGCTGGCTGACTAGGGTTTGGCTCACTCCACGGCGACTATTACTGGATGCCTTGTGCGTGTGTGTGTGAGCGTACATGGCACTTGTTAGAGAAGTATTTCCACAAGCTTGATGAGCTGCTGCCTGTTTGCTGCAATGACCCAGCGGCTTCTCACCTGTTGTTTCCTGTGAATCATCCATGTTGTCAGTGTCATAATCGCCTGGTGTCGAGCGGCTGAGTCGACTAGTTTACACCTCGGGTGAAGCTAGAAAGTCTCCAGACCACCTTTAAATCCAGATTTGAGCCCTCATCATTAACCTAAACGCTCCGTGTTCTTGTATTTCTGTCTGAAGTTTATCCATTTCTTTTCGGTTTCAGTGATTTTAATTAGCATTTTAATATTTTAAGCTTTTCATTCCTTTTTTTTTATTTTTATGGATTTTATAATGCATTTAGAATCGCCCTTTTGTTTGAAATGTGCTTGTACAATTAAACACCCCCTGTCTTAGAGCTTGAGACGCTCTACTTAAACATGGAGAAATAAAAAAAATCAGGTCTGCCGTGCTATTATTGGACAATTACTGCTTATGAAAGGGGTTTAGCAAATGGATTAGTCGATGTAGACCTTCAATAAGCTATACATAACGGCTGAACTAGGATTATAGAGATCATGTGCAATATTAGAACAAAGCAAGATATTGAGAGAAACATTAACAGCAAAGCCAAGCAGGTGTGTGTGTTCATCTGCATGCGGCCGTAGCTCAGCACCGATGGGTTCATAATCATCTTTTGTGCGGACAGGAAGTGTTAATACTCGGTGTTTTGATTCACCGTCTGAGGCCTGCAAAAATGAGTACGCAATGCATTTGGCTTAGGAACGCCTGCTGCTCCGTCTCTCCACCATCCAGCGACGAGCAGAAGATGAAATGATTCATCACGGCAGAGACAGCTTCCGCAGAACGAGATGAGATGAGAGTGTGGAGCGGTGTCGTTTTATATCTCCCAGAGCACTGCAACAAAGCAAAGATGAATTGTGTCTGCTGGAAGCCAATGGCGCGCCGACGCAGGCCGCCGCCGCCGCCGCCGCCGAACCTGGCAGCGCTCCACAGGTGCGATGGTGCTCCGGTGTTTGTCCAGCCACCTGTAATTAAAGAAGCATTACTCCCCTGACGTCGCCCTCCTCTGTCTCTCTCTGCTGCACAGAGCCGGCGATCGGGCAAACTCAAGGTCAGCGAGCCTCGGATGGGAAACGCTGTAGATCTTAGCAGGCCATTCTGTCCCATGAGTGCTACCCCATATCTCAGTATAGGCTAACTGTACCCCAGCTAGGCCCGGCGTATTTATAATTCAGGAAGGCCAGGCTTGTTTTTTTCTCGAGGTTTTGGATCTTTTTTTTTTTTTTAGCGAGATGGCAGTAAACACCACATGGAGGCTCCAGGCATCAACAACGCATCACTGCTTTTCTGTTTGCTTTCCATCCATTTGCGCCTAATGCAACACAAAATGAGCCTCGTAATGAACTGAGTGCGGGGGGCGCTCGCCGCGTTTTGTTTTACCATCGAAGAAATGAAGAGATAAATTTCACATGAGTCCAAACCGGATTGCGGAAGCTGCCCTCTAGTCTGTTCCATTCGTTACGGCATTCCTAAAATATTTAATTCCCATGCACGCGTGTCTTTGAGAGGATTGTGGTTAGCTGCGTTTATAAAGCTAAAGCCGTAATAATTACTTCACTAATTTGCAGCATTTGTGCTAAACCGATAAGACGGGCCTCTTCCATGGGATTCGGAGGCTGCCATCAATAATGTGAGTGCTTGGGGTAAAAGTGATTTAAAGCCCATTTCACACTTGGCTTCAAAAAGAGAGTGAAGGCTGGGCATTCTCAGATCCGCACAGCTGCCGTCGCGACACATCCCATCCACCAGCTGTGCATTTAATGCCAACAAACAAACTTGGAAGTTGTTGGGGGGGGGGTCTCTGTCAAAAGTTCTCTCTGTGTCTGATTCCTTTAGTTAAAGCGATAGAAGATTTGTGTCAGTATTATTTCAGAAGCAGGCTAGAAATTCAAACCATTCTGGGATGAGCTGCAACCTCGTGATTTTTGCCCACCTTGGAAAATCTCAGTGTTTCCATGGATGAGAGTAAACCCAGTCATGTAACAAGCTGATTTGTGGCTTTGGTAAACACTGATGGTCTGGAGATGCAGCAGCCAAAAACATAATAACATCCAGTAATGTATTAAGTTGTTACGTTAACGGCCTAGCATTAAAAAACCCTTTGAAAATGTAATAACTGCAGCCGATAATGTAATAACACATCAACAGGACTGCATTTCTTGGATATAAAAGGTTTTGTTTGCAGTTTTTGTTCAATTTGCTCATCAAAAATAGGTCTAGTGGATGGCATAGTGGTCATATTCATCCATGTAGCTCTCACTCTCCTTAATCATGATTGTAAGAACCAATCTGAGAATTATTTGTTGGACAAAATCTTCATTTAGAATATTGTTTACGTGCTTAGATGTGTAGATTCATCATTTCATGTCAGTGTCTCTGTTGGATGTTTCATCGTCAAATGAATTTACCCCATTTTTTTTGTGGAAAACATTTCATTAACCGCTTAAAACCGTGGTGTTCGCAAATTTGCAACGTACCGCTGCAGCCGAGATAGCGTATGCATTCCCCTAGTGCTGGTTCGTGCATATTCAGTGCATACCTAGGAACCTTTTGCAAGCACTGGTTTCTCTTAGGACCGGTTTAAATGGCATTTATGGTATCAATACATTTTTTTTTTACCATTAATACCTGTTGCATTACACCTTTATGTCTATTATATGTGCTATAGACAAATTAACAACCTCCTCTTAATTTAACATCAACTTGAAATCAAAAACACATAATTTTTTTAAAATATAATTGTAAATAAATTCAGGCGTCAAGGGGCTATAACCTTTGTTCAAACATTTCTCAGGAAAAATGATTCAGTCCTCACTTCAAACTGTATTTAAATAACTGGACTGGCTCTATAAAGGCTCTTAACTCCAATATACAACATATAACATGAACACTTGAAGAGTATTATGTATGTTATTGGCTCAACAACTTTATGATATTATCGGCAAGTTATTCCGTTATTGGCTTTATTACATTTAAAATGGCCAAAATTATGACGTCATTGGTTGCTGCAAACCTCCCTAACAAAAGGTTAGCTATCCATGTTTTGAGTAAACGCTCATAAAACAAGTGAGAAGTAACTGTATGTGCTGGATCTGCTGAAACCTCTCCAGAATGAACACGTGCTAAATGAAAGGGTATCTACATCCTCTTAGGTCAGATTGTATCTCCCGTGTTAGTCAGACACTTGATCCATTGATAACTATCTGAACCTGAACACCAGCTAGCAGGGGCTTTCTTTGCTCCATCATAGGAAACTGTAAAAACTGTAAAAACAGTCAGTGCGATTCAGTCAGTTGTCTAACTTTATCCATACGTTAATAACAGCTCATTTTAATTTAAGTTCAATGCCGTAGCGTAAATGTAGAAACTGCAGAAAATGAACTTGCATGAACTACTACCTCACTGCATTTACAGTCGGAACAACAAAGGAACGTGTCTGAGTGGACGTATACGCCCCCGTGATGTCTTCAGCCACAAGCCGGAGGGTGACTTCATTAAAGGACGGATGGCACTCCGTGGAACGCTGAACACTGATGATCAACACGGAGCTCGGCTGATTAAAGTCCCATCCCCTCAGCGTAAGCACCAATTATCCAGACTGACATGCCACTATAGCTCCTCTCCTAAGCCGAGAGGTCTCTGTCCTGTCTCTGGTCATGCGCATAATGGATTTCCACCGTGCAGCCAGTCGATGTAAACAGTGAGAATTCGATGCTGTTATTTCAGTGAGACGGTACCTGTGTGTTTGCATGCAACAAAAATCACAGTAGCCCTTGTAAAATATAAGATTTTGCACGTCATCATTACTACAGGTTTATAAAATATTCAGCTGCTGTCATACTTCCACATTCCCTCTGTTACAAGTGAAATTACCTCCGTCCTTATGGATTTAGCAACACACCTCATTAGTCTTCCAGAAAGTCGACTCGCCAACTTCTAGAAAATCTAACGCCGCAGAATTTAAAGCTGCTCTTGCTACATTTTTATTCTCACACTTCTATGTAAACAGAACGTTCAATATTCTGCCAAGTGCCCACAGATGTTGGCAACACAGGAAAAAAGATAGTGGCTCTACATACTTTAGGTGTTTTACTACTTATATGTTTAATTTGTCTCGTATCTGCTCTGTTAAAATACAGTCCGCTGTCATGTGACTGTTGGTTGAGTCACTAAAGAGAAGTCACGGGCAACTTTTGTGCAGAGGAGCTCAGAATAATCGAATCTGGTTTTTGTGAATGGTTTAGTTTTAGTTTTCTGAAAATCACCTGAACACGTGCCGGTTGCAAAAACCAGGGATGGGAGCGGAGAAACACGCCTACCTTCTGTGACGTCAGCGAGCAGCATGAAGCTTCCCAAGGACCCACCCAGCCCAGACAACAGCAACACAATGAAAAAACTGCCATCGCATGGGTGAAAGCCGCTCAGCGCCACTGTTCTAGGGTTAAATATCTGAATTCTTAGCTTATGTTTAGCTGTTTCTCCAGATAAAACCAAAATTATTACATGATGAGTTCAAGGACCATCAGAATGTTGAAAATCATTTGCTATAGCATGAAAAAGGAAATGATAATAATAATAAAAGGTGTCATTTTGTTGATTTTAAAAACTTTTCAAACCTGCCAGCTGGTTTTTGGGTCTTTGGGTTAACAATGGATCAAATTATTTTGTCTGACTGTGGATGAAGTCATGCATACTGACAAGGCCAGACAGACTTTAACTGCCCCGTAGTTCCCCTTGGTACTAACAAGCACTGTAGTATCTTTCAGTTTATCGTTTTGGCTCTACAGCCTGCAACTTAAAGGTTTTGATAGATGATTAAAAGCCATTTTGAGGTAACTGACACTGGATGTTGACTGGCTTGACATCGACCAATTACCGGCTCACAAGGCCGGTAAACTGTCCACAGACACGGCTGCAGGCAGCCTTGTCAGTGTGGCTGCTGTAGAACAATGTTAGCGCTCCCCTTGTGCCAGTGTCACCATGCTACGTGCAGGCATCAGTGGTTGCTGTGAAACAGTGGGAAGCGTGCCAATGCGAATAAAGTTAGTTAGAAATTGGCTTCCCGGCTGCGGGGGACCTGCTGGGAGCTGGTTAACAGGCTGCGTTGGGTCGACTCCGGGTCCCGACTAGCTACCTCATCTAATGGGTTGTTTTCCAGAGTGCAGAGCCGTGCCTCTAATTCACTAAGCCTTGTCTGCAATGCCGTGAAAAGACTACATGTTTTTACCAGTATAATTATCAGATGGTGGAGGAAAAACTAAACATGTGGCACACTGAGCTTTTTTTGTTTAACTGTGGACATTTGTTCAATATAAATAAGTCCAGTGAGCAGAAATAATGCAGACAATAACAGTGTTAAATATTCATGTAGGTTCATCAGTTATGTCTTTATATATAGTGTTTATACATACATTATATTAGCACATGTTAACATAAATGTTTTACTAGATGCCAAGAAAACAAAACAGCATGATATAGGCGTTATTTACTGACCGTAGCAGTCGAACACTAGTTTTGACTGAGACTCAGGTTCCTATTAACCTTCACTTCAGCAGCAGGAAGCAGATCTTGTCCACTAAAGTGAACCCACTGTAGGCTACCTTCCCATCCTCAAACAACAGACTGACAGTGTTTGCCACTAGCTGGTGAACATAGCAAGCATTTAACAACTAAAGAGGCAGATATTTCCCCAACAGAGCTAAAAGGACAAAGAATATTGAACTTAGGTTAGTCTGGTACACGGAAACATCGCTCCAAACGAATCCTCATCTTGATTTGTGACAACTGTTTGCTCACACATTCACCATATTAGAGCAGATTTCTCTAAAATCTGTCTTTGCAACATAGCGAAAAACAAAAACAACAAAAATAGCCAGAAAATATCAACTTCATAAGCTGATATTATATCAGTGTCGTATTGACTGACAGTTCTTTTAGTTTTATGTCTTAGTTCTGTCAGATCTAAGTGTCATTTGGTGCTACATCAAAACCTGACTGCCACAGCTCTTCCTGAAATTAGCTTCGGAGCTGAAAAATCCACCTTTTAGGACATTTTTGGGGTTCAGGTGGTAGAGCGGGATGTCCACTGTGGTTCGATCCCCGGCCCCTCCGCATGCCGAAGTGTCCTTGGGCAAAACACTGAACCCCAAGTTGCTCCCAATGGTAGATTAGCACTTTGCATGGCAGCTCTGTCACCATTGGCATGTGAATGGGTGAACGTGAAACACATTGTAAAGCGCCTTGAGTACCACTAAAGTAGAAAAAACCAAAACAGTATTGGGGGTTTTTATCAGGAAGGATTGTTTTGATTTCTTTGAAACTTGAAGGGAACGTCTTCATATCCACTGAAAACATATTAAAACACTAAAGATGCCATATTGCTCCTTCATTATTTAAACATTTTATGAAATGACATATTTTGGGGTTTTTTAGTGGCTTTAAAATCACATTTGGTGGCTTTAATTGTCAGGTTAATATTTGTATTATGTTGATTTCAAGGTTGCATGTCTGTATGGTACCTGTGGAGCTGTTTTGTCATTAGTAGGGCCAGAGGTGAGTTGCCATGGAATGACTCATTCAGAAAGCAGTCCATCCATCACATACACTGCTTAGTCCTCTGTAGTGTCGCAGGGGGGCTGGAGCCTATCCCAGCCGACTCGGGCAAAGGCAGGGGACACCCTGGACAGGTTGCCAGTCTATCGCAGGGCTACACATAGAGACAAACAATCAAACACACTCTCATTCACACCTACAGACAATTTAGAATCATCAGTTAACCTCAGCATGTTTTTGGACTGTGGGAGGAAGCCGGAGTAAGTAGCTGCATGGGGAGAACATGCAAACTCCACCCAGAAAGATCCCAGGCGTCCTAACCGAGATGCGAACCGGGGATCTTCTAGCTGTGAGGCGACGCTGCTAACCACCGAGCCACCGTACAGCCCTCCTGCAAACATTTTTAAAAATTTAATCAAATGTTCTGTAAAAATCCCAAACGTTTAAAACATCTTTGAAAAAAAAACTTCTTTGGAAAGACAGAAGAGATCAGACCGCTGTTTTTCTTTCCAGGACAAACTGTGGGAGCTGGAATCAACAGCAGACATCAACCTGGGATGTTAATTGAATGACCTCACTGATGCTCTGCCCGGCCCATTAGTGTCTGCGCTGCCTTAAGCTCCATCAAGCAGACACGATACGGCATCTTTAGGCCGTAATGTGTTGGAACCCGCAGAAAACATTTAGATTGTATCTTAACTCGGAAGCAAGAATGACTTTCTAGAATTGCTGATGTATAAATACAACGATTATCTGTGCATATATAGTTTAGATAATGGCACAGGCCTGTAAGGAAGAGATAAATAGAAAGATACAGCACAAACATGAGCTTTGTGTAATTAGATTATGTTCACTCGGGCTGATTGAATTTGGTTCCTTCAGGCATCAGATTGGTTGAATGTCTTGTAGCCGAGATGCTTTTTTTCTGTTCTGTGATCACACAGCGCTGTACAGCACAACGTATCCGGAGCCACGGCTTTCTAAGATTATAAGAAAGTCCCCCTTCATTTCCTTGAACCCCTGATGGAATATGCGAGCCTTTGAAGGTGTGTGTTTCATCAGACAATGAGATGAAAGGGCATCGGGCCCGGTGGCAGGAATGGAGAACTCCTCTTCCTGGACATGTCTGAGTGCGTTGCGGGCTGAAGGAACACAGAGACGATTGATAAGCTGATTAGACATCCATTATTCCCTCGCAGGGACACGGCACCAGCATAAAGAATTACTACAGCAATCACAATATCTGCTTGATCACACCCAAAACTGCATTCCTGTGCAACTAAATTTCATTCTTAATTAAGTTATGAGGGAAAAGTATTTTGCTCTTGATTGCGTTGGATGATTAAAATGCGTGGCATCATCTTGTATAGCTCTCCAACTGTTGCTCCATTTTAGCCAACCATCTCTATATTAAAAGGGGAGGGACTCATCACCATGGTTACCAAGAATATGGAGGAGACGTGGTGAAAGATGATGCTGTATTCCTAGCCGAACAGATTCACTGTCTAAACTAAACGAAGCTCCTAACGTGTGAATAATTTTGTGAAAAGATCAGTTGGTGCCAAAACCTCAACAAACAGTGAGTGAAAATGAAAGTTTATCGCGCACAGAGGCAAAAGGTAATATAGCAAATATAACAAATGATGAATTTGATCAATCCAAAATAGTAGAGACAAGTTGAACAAAGTGCACAAGAAATTTTGACAAAAGATAAGAAAAATAAAAACTTCCTAAAGATAAAGTACGCGTTAAAATAGACAAAATTCACTAAAATTAAGTCAGTAGAGTGCAGACGTGTTTATAAAAGTTCACTTTTATAACTTATAACTTTTAAAAGTTAAAGAATGCAGAGGCAAGTCCGAGTGACCACAACAATGTCTAACTGAGTCTCTCCAGTTATGTTTTGAAAGAGCTACATTTTCTCCTGGTATTTGACTGTATAGGAAAGTTGTGTCCACATCTGTAAATCCCATGTTTACCCTTGTTTTAGCTTTGTTTTGGTCTCCACTATCTCCCGAACCGAAGATCCGGCTCTTTATGTTTACCAGCTACTTGCTAACATTGTTTGCATGTTGTTTGGTGCCATGAGCTGCAACACAATCTACACCGATCAGCCACAACATCACGACCACTGACAGGTGAAGTGAATAACATTGATCATATTGGTACTATGTGGTGTTCTGATGGAAAACCTTGGATTTTTACATCCGTGTTGATGAGACTTAGACACCCTAATAAACATGGAAATCCCAAATGTCACTGGATGAAAATGCACCCCACCACATGGAAACAACATCAACCAATCAGGAACATGTTGAGGAACATGACAATGACCCAACATGTTGATGTGACCTCCAGACTTCCTACAGCCCATTCTGATCAAGCATCAACAGGATGCAGTGGAACAAGTTGGATTGACAGAGGCCCCACTGCACAAGCCAGAGCACCCAAAGGATCCAGTGCCAACGTCCTGGTTCCAGACCCCATAGGACACCCTGAGAGGTCCTTTTGTTAATGCCCAGTGGTTCAGAGCATTTTTACATGTGAAATATTAAATCCTTAAATGTGAGTTTTTACAGTAAATATATCCACGTGTATTACTGACAATATGGAATACTGATTAGAAGAGCTTTAGAGACCCATATCCAGTGAAAATGAAGTGTCTTTTTAATAGACTTCATCTTTGTTCATACAAAACAAACCTAAAGACCTCATTCAGCCAATTTGCAGGGTTAAGCTTTCTGTCTCATTTTCCTTCTTCAGAATCAGTTGAATGGTTTTAACATGTAGAGCCGAATTACTCCAATACTACAACTTCCCATGTGGAGTGTTTGAGCAGAGCTGGTGTGCTCGAGCTGGCCTGCATAGGTCTTTCTCAATGGGACTTCCTGGCACGTTCTAGAAGAGGCAACTGTGCTAAGAAACACCATTTTAGTGCAGGAAGGGATTATTTTCATGGTAAAAAAACAACTTCTAAATGTGTAACTCTGATAAGCAGGGATGAGTGTATTTAGGGACTGAATGGAGCTTACAACAAAGACAAAATAGACAAATTAGGGCATAGAAGATAAAACTTTTGTACGATGAACGCGTCTTAAAATCAACATCCTTCTAGTTGTTTGGATTAACAAGCTTTTTCACAGCGGCGATCCAGCAGTCCTGCTTTTATCTGATGTTCACATGATTATGGGGCTCTATTCAGAAAAAGCTGAATGAAGGAAGTTATGTATCTTAGCAAACAAGAAAAAAACCACTTGTGCTTATTGTCAAAGAAACCTGACTCCTTCAATGCCGTTTGCTTGCGATGCCAGAAGATCTGCTTTTCTGTTTTGCAGATAAATGCTCTTTAACAAGCACTAAAATACCTGAGAGAATACTGTTTTCTCCACAAATTGTCCTGTGAACTGAAGTGGAAGCATCATTTTTCTCTGCAATCTAAATCGGGATGAAAGGGAAAAACTTTCCTATTGTACCTGAACACACCGACGCTTCCTTCTCGCGGTACCCTGGGCCTCATGCAAGAACAAGTTCGCGCTGTTGCTCTAGAATTCTTTTCCTTTCGTGAGGTTTGCTTACATAAGTGTTTCGAGAACAATTCATCAAACTCCGTGAACTGCACAAGCTCGGCACAAATCGCTCATGAGGTGTTTTCGGGTTAATAGGTTCTGCTTTTGTTTACAGGAAAGTTTCACTCTCAGAAAGGAGAATTTCTGCTGCCCTTTAGTGCTGTTATTACCCAACAGCAAAAATAATAAGGCAGTAACCTCTGAAACGAGCCTGACGCTGCTGTCAGTTTGTTTGTTTCCTAGTTTTCTTTCTGTTTTAAGTGCTGGAGTCCACTTGCTATGGAAAAACACAGCAAAGGAGTACTTCAGTGTTACGACCCAGCCTCTAGGGTCAGCCAGATGTCATTGGTTGGGGTAAAGTGGTTCATTGCTTAGTGATGAAATTAACACAAACGATCAGTGATAATACCAAGAAAACAGCTAGTGGGTGTTGCTGGAATCAAAGAACCGAATAAAACCAAGCAAAGGCCAACAGAGTTATGAAAACTTACTGAGAGAAAATAACACCGAAAACCCCTAAACTCCCCAGTCGCACTTAAACACAACAGCAACACCCACGCCAGACAGAAGGAACAAACGAGTGCCGAGTGCACGGAGCTAACTAAACCAAAGCAGGTGCCTCAAAACACACATTACAATAAGACACAGGACGTGAATCACCACCTGTCAGTGGCTACCAAGCACGTAAGACACTACTAGCTTCTCAGCGAATTAGCAGCTGCTAACCGAAGCTACATTTCCAAACAACCACCTCTCAGTGGCTACAGAAAACACAAATGGTAAATGGTCTGCACTTATATAGCGCCTTTTTCTTCCTTAGTGGTATCCAAAGCGCTTTACATTGTGTTTCTCATTCACCCATTCACACGGCAATGGTGACAGAGCTGCCATGCAAGGTGCCCGCCATTGGGAGCAACTTGGGGTTCAGTGTCTTGTACAAGGGCACTTCGGCCTGCAGAGGGGCCAGGGATCGAACCACCAACCTTACAATCAGTGGACAACCACCTGAGCCACAGCCACAAAGACAAGCGGCACCGAGACGAACTGTTACCGCTTAATCCCAGCTGCCCTGACTGTGAAGCTGGTTGTGGGTTTATACTGTCCAGGTGTGATGATGGCTGCAGTTGGTTGGGTGAAGGTGGAGGGAACCAGGTGGCGGCCCAGTCAGGTGAGTCGGGAGGTGGAGTGCAGATCTTCAGCTCCAGGCTAATCAGCAGAAATGACTGGCAGCTTCAAAAGTCCACCACAGAAATGAGACGGCACACAATCACCAGTGGCTGTAACACTCAGTAAACTGGCAAATGATGATGATGATGATGATGATGATGTGGTGAACAGAATGTGACTGTATCTGAGGAAGGCCCTATACACTGTGAAGAAAGTCTTTTCCGCTCATGATTTGTCGACAGGTCTGCACCACTCGTGAATTTTGTTTGCACCCAAGACAGACTCTTAAATATGAGATTAAATCTGTCCGTACCGCTGGTTCCTGCATGAGGCCCACTGCTTCCAATAAAACCCTCTGACCAGCACCTCGCTGAGGAGGAAATATATCAGAGGAGCAGGTCTGCTCTCTCTCTGCACCAGCAATCATAACACAGTGAAATACACCGGCTCCAAGCCCAAGGGCCAGGAGAAATTTGTTACCTGTGATCATATCATTTATTCACCTGACAATGTGTGCTTGGCTTTGTTTTTTCTCCCTCTCTCCCCCAGTCTCTGTCTCTTACTTTTTTCCTTGTTCATTTGTGAGAAATGCTTCTTCATTTGTTTACCGCGATTGAGACGGGAGTCGGAACAGCCTTGGGTAAGAGATGGAATCCGGTCACAGCTGGTGCGTCGCTCTCCCATAATTAGCAAACGTGACAAAATGAAAGTGCGCGGCGTTTTCCACGTGCCAAGCCCTGGCAGGCACTTACAGGAGAAAGGACAATTTAAAGGTATTCATGTGCCTCTGTAATTGCTGGTGGACATGAATAGAGCTCCTATTCTTTTCTGTTTATGAGCTGAAATCACTGACAGTTACACAGTTGACACTCTCTCCCAAAACTCCTCTCCCCCTGTGTGAGTCACATGAGATAGTGATTCACAGGTTATTATCCAAGAGAGCAGACATGCCTGTCAGTGGACCAGAAGTGGTCAGAGGTGTTGCCAAACTGTATCTGAGGAGCCAAGAACTCCACTAATTTCCATCCTCTGTGAACAGGAGTAATGGGGCTTAAAACCTCCTCCAGCCAAGGGCAGAATATATGTTTTGAGTAAGCAAAGAAATGTGCAGTAAACAGGATATATATCTTGAGCCTGACTCCCAACTGATGGAAGAAACTTGTCCTGTCAAAGGGGGACGTGACTTTTTGGCGTAAATACAGAACTTTTCCTCTTGCATCTGTTGGAGGTCATTTCAGTTCTTTCATGCAACTCTTGGATGTGAAGACGATTGACATGTTTTCTTAAATTAGGGCTGCAAAACTATGGAAAATGAATCATCACCATTGTTCTGGTCCATATTGAGATCATGAGTAAGCCTTTGCATTAAAATAAAACTGGTCTTTGTTGAAATTGCATCTCCGAGAAGCAAAATATACCAGCAGAATTAAATCAACAGAGCGCTGCTTTCACTTTTTTATCATGTGAGATGCGGTGACGCTCTGTATGGCAGTGCTGTTTTATCTGATCTGATGCTTGAAGACAGGATTCAGTAACAGGAACCTTATTCTTCTTGGTCTTTAATCATTCATCATGCTGCAGTTTGTGGTGTTTTTCCAGGTGGTTGTGTTTGCAGCACAGCAACAAGTCTCACGCACTCTTTATATATGACTTGTTCTTTCTTAAAACCACCTGCCCTGAACTCAAAACAGATTCGGATGTTTTTACTTTTTGCTCCAGACATCAGATATTTTTTTTGTTGATGTGCATTTTTATCTATGTTTGACTTTTAATTATGTCCCCTCATTATTTTAATGTCTGCTGGTATACTTTGCCCACATGCGTTAACAGGCTCACCTCCACCCTCAGGCCCAAACCCTCACACACTTTGCCGTTGTCACAGCTGTAGTTTAATTTGCAGTTTAATTAGCCGCTCAGCTGATCCTTCTGTGTTTGTGACGTTACAGTTGTTATACGTTTTATTAAACTAGCAGAAGTCAGGAAACCCGTGAACAGCTGGAAATCCAATGCAGACTGAAAATATCAACAACTCTACAACTGTGCCATAAATAACCCCGACAGCAAACAACCAGATGCTGGCATTTACAGATAAACTTCACGGTGGATTTGTCTCCTTAGACCATCCATGCCAACGTCTGTATGTCGCCAGTTTCACTATGAACTATTGGGAAGTCCTTCAGAAAAGTCTGCAGATATGCAGAGTTACAAAAAGGGAGAATAGTAGCATTGAAAAGTCCCACTCAAACACTTAGCAGGGATGCACCTCAAAGTTTGTGAGTGTGGAGGTGGGGACTGGGCAATAGAGTCTAAGTGAAATCTTCCCATTAGGACAATAAATTATATTCACCAATCAGGCATCACATTATAAGCACCTGCCTAATACTGTGTTGGTCCCCCTTGTGTGCTGAAAAAATCCTCTGAACCATTGGACATGGACAAGAGGACCTCTCAGGGTGTCCTATGGGGTCTGGAACCACGATGTTGGCACTGGATCCTTTGGGTACTCTGGCTTGTGCAGTGGGGCCTCTGTCAATCCAACTTGTTCCTCTGCATCCTGTTGATGCTTGATCAGAATGGGGTGTAGGAAGTCTGGAGATCAAATCAACATGTTGGGTCATTGTCATGTTCCTCAACATGTTCCTGATTGTTTGATGTTGTTGCCATGTGGTGGGGTGCATTTTCATCCAGTGACATTTGGGATTTCCATTTGCATGAGGGAGTGTGTTTGTTGTGGGACAATATTTATTTGGGTGTATAAGTCTGTCGAAGGTTTTCCATCAGAACACCACATAGTACCAATATGATCAACGTTACTCACTTCACCTGTCAGTGGTCGTGATGTTGTGGCTGATTGGTGTATTTTATCTGTCTGTCAACTCTAGACTGCAGCTGCAACGTCCAGGAAATGCTGCTGCAGCCTGTTTGTGGGTATTATGGCACCCTAAAAGTGAAGTCAAAACATCTTAACGGTTCCCTGATGACTTTTTGCTTCATTTGATATGCGGCAGTTTTCTATAAAGAGCATGCATGTCAAATGTCAGTATTGATCATTTAATTTCGGGACGCCAAACTTGTGATCAAGATTAATATTCGATTTACTGATTAAAATATCAAACTGTTGCTTTAATTCGATGAGACGGATTTTCGGTTTAGAAGCGGCAGTTTTAAATATTTTTAAATTGTTGCAGTGTCCCAGTCTCTGCTGCAAGTGGTTGAATTTTCCCAGTAGTGGACCACGGCTCAAGCAAACCTGCTTTATCTCTTACAACATGTTACAAAGTGTGCAGGAAACCATAATGCCCCCTGCTTGCCTGGAAATTGTGTGGCTGGCCAAAAGGTGGTTCTCAGCTTTGATAGCAGTCTGAGCTGCAGTGAGGAGAAAGAACAAAACTGCAAAATCCCCCCTGCAGTTCTTCAACTATCTTCTCTCTTCAGGCGTCCAATACGTCAGAGGATGGAGGAAGTAAATTGCCATAGGTGGATGCAGCGCCGCAGACAACACAGGGAAGAGCTGTGGACGGTATAGATATGCAAAGAGGGGGAACGAGGCGGAAAATCCACAGACTGCTCCTTTAAAAGCTCTCGCCGATTTCTGTGACTCTTAGGGAAATTTTTCCGGATACTTCTCGTAACAGTTCCCCTTTAAGTAATTTGCATTTTCATCTTTTGCAAGGAATCTACAGATCAAAGTCCCTCTTTAACTCATTAGTGGGTGAGACGGAAAATAAAACTCCCTGAACTCCTGTACGTAGCTTTCTGTGATAGCTCCTATTAGCAAATGGTAAAAAGGCCAACACAGTAATAATTGCTCAGCTTAATTTCTGAATGTGCAACTTAGTGTGATGTAAGCTCTTTTCTTTAAGCCTCCGCTGAAATGTGAGTCAGAGGCACAGAAACCGATACTGCTATTCAATTAACTTTCGCACATCTCGAGCGCCGTTCCTACGCAGTTGCCTGTCAAGTAGCTGGTGCTCGAAATAGCCAAACAGCTCAGCACCTCCAACAATAACATTACTTAAAACTCTGAAATTAAAAGAAAATAGGATCCTCTCTGCCACAGGCTCCTCTTAAATTTCTTCCATAGCTTAAGTAAATTCATTTCGTGCATTCTCCGACTCATGTATCTGTTTTTTCTCTGCACCTCCGAGCGTGCGTCCCTCCTCCTGTACTCAACGCTGCTTTCCTGGAAACCGTGCACCAAGCCTCTCGTTAGATTCACACCTCGCACTCCCCCACAAACACACACGCACAGTTCACACCAGTAAATATCTCATTGGGAGTTTTACCATTATGATTAGATTGGTTTTTCGAATATCTCCGAGGAAATGAAACTGGAAAAACAATATTGATGTTTCTGTCCTTCTGCTCGTGCAGTGGAGTCTCTGCTCGGCTCTCTATAAATCACTAGAAAGAAAATCTCCTTGCTCAGCTGTCACTGTCATGCGGTACATGAGTGCCGGTGTTCAATCTCCACTTTGCGGTACATTACTGAGACCTCTCCAGTACATTATACGCAAACAGTTCGGCCTTTTTTTGTACACTCCTGTATTTTTCTCAGTGTAAAGGAACATTAGTTGACAGCACTTTAGTGATCTCACGCTTCAATCATTGGTCTAAAGGCACTGTGCAATTTTGTGCTGCCTGAGATGGGAGTGAACAGTTGTGAGCGAAATGTTTGAAGTGAGACGTCTTTATTGCCAGTTTGGAGTTTTGATGACCGAAAACAGCCTGCGGCAAAATGCAAGTAGTGTGACTGCTGCCAGGACCCGCAAATACAAGCCAACCAATCAGTTCGGTCTTTATTTACATCCCGTATGGGCCTTTATGTGACAGCCAGACAGATAAACATATAAAAAACAACAAACAACACAGGAGATAAACAAATGAATACATACAATAAATACATTTTCATCACATTAGAATGCATCTAAACCCTCATGTAGTCCTTAATCTTATTGCACTTGGAATGTTTGGTAGTCTGAAGGTGTGGCTTTTTATGTTTTTCATAAAGTTTAAATGCCGTTGGAATTGTTTTGTTGGTGCATTTGCATTATTGTCCTTCGCCGTGTCGTCCAAATTCACCATTTTCAGTGGATTAGCTGCTGCTCAGAGGTGGTTGTTGTTGTTTTTGTTTCCCATAGTGAAGGTTTGAAAACTGCAGCACACAGATAATGGAAGGAGAGGAGAATATTACTTTAAATGTGCAGCAGAGTCTACATCTGGTGAGTCAGGCTACATGTTAGAAGACCCGAAACGTCCGATGACCTCAGAATTTATCACTGATCGTGTGTTCAGGTGCATCTTAAGATTTACACTACATTGCCAAACGTATTGGAACGTCTGCCTTTACACGCACATGAACTTAAGACATCCCGTTCTTAATCTGTAGGGTTAGTTAGGTGGAGTTGGCCCACCCTTTGAAGCTATAACAACCTCCACTCTTCTGGGAAGGCTTTCCTCAAGGTTTGGGAGAGTTTATGGGAATCTTTGATCATTCTTCCAGAAGCGCATTTGTTAGGTCAGGCACTGATGTTGGACCAGAAGGCCTGGCTCTAAGTCTCCGCTCTAATTCATCCCAAAGGTGTTGAGGTCAGGACTCTGTGCAGGCCAGTCAAGTTCCTCCACACTAAACTCCCTCATCCATGTCTTTATTGACCTTACTTTGTGCACTGGTGTGCAGTCATGTTGGAACAGGAAGGGGACATCCCCAAACTGTTCCCACAAAATTGGGAGCATCCAAAATGTCTTGGTTTGCTGAAGCATTAAGAGTTCCTTTCACAAATGTTTGCAGAACCAGTCTGCATGGCTAGATGCTTGATTTTATACACCTGTGGCCATGAAGGTGATTGGAACACCTGAATTCAATTATTTTGAGGGGTGTCCCAATACTTTTGGTAACATAGTGTACCTCCCACCTGAACATTGCTGCAGACCAAGCACACCAAACAAGGCAATAGTACTTCCAGACATCAGCGGCCTCCTTAAGCAGTACAATGCACAAAGCTACGCTCCAAAAACCTTTCAGGAAAGGCTCAAGGAACACGACAAAGAACTCATGGTGCTAAAACAGCCTTTAAACTCCCCAGATCCCAATGTGCACTTGTGGGATGTCCTGGGAACACCTGAATTCAATCATTTAGAGGGGTGTCCCAATATTTTTGGTAATATAGTGTATTTCGTGAACATGGCTGGAATTTTAGTTGTAATTAGTACATAAAAATTCAGTTTTATGTTTTCCACAACCTGGATGTTCTGTCTTCACTTTGGTTCTCTGTGCTTTTGTAAAAAAGATGCTCTTTGTTGCTAAGCTAAGTCACTTTTAAGCAGATTTCTGTTTAAAGCTTGTTTATTGGCGGGTGTTGTTGTCATTATCACTGCCTTTGTTGTCCAATAACCTTTTCACAGTTGCTTTCAGTAAAGACTTCATAAGCCAGCTGGGGTCTTCAGCTTTTATGGGAAGTGTGTTTAGCTCATTGCTTAGCTCTGCAAGCACAGTGAGGACAGAAAAAGCAAATGAATAAAAATGTGACTGCTGCATCGAAATCGTTCGTTCCAGTGAGCGATCAGTCGTTCTTTAAGTGTTTACGTTTAATTGACAATAAATTCTCCGAGGTGCTTCGCAAACTGGTCTGCCATTATTTCCCAACTGTAATTTCGACACTGTGTTTATGATTGTGATCACACAGATTGTGTTATTGGTCTTTGTTACTGACAAACTTTGCCCTCATTATAAGGGAGGGGGAAAAAAAAACTCTTCCAGGAGAAAAAAGAGATAACAGGCTATTCAGTGTGGATGCGAGAGTGCAGTGTTTTGTTACCTTGGAAACTACAACACAGTATAGCAGACAGCACTTCCTCCCATAGACTGGATAGGTACTCATGTGAAGGTCAGTCCTCTGATGTCAGCGTGACTCACTTTATTTTTCATACAACATCTGCACAGGCGAATTTAAGTAACCATTCTGTGCATCTTTTGCATGTTTGTATTAACAGATACTGAAAAACGTGTTACGGAGGTGTGCTAATGTGTCAGGTCGGACTTAGATTAAAGCTCAGCCGCCTCATTTTGATATCAGCATCGACAATTTGGCATGTTCTTTGGGAAAATTAGGTAGAAATGGATGGTTGCAACTGATTTTTCCACGCAGCACCACTTGGTCGAAGATTTTTGCAGCAGATTTGCACTCCTCATTATGAAATGATCAAATGCGGGCTAATGCTGGAGCCCTGGAGGAGTATGTTGGGTGTGTGCATTTTATACTTCACTGATAAAATCTTACTCTTACTTGCACTAATGATGCAGTTTTACAAAAGAAAAAAACCTGTCTTCTTTACCCAATGTGTCACATTCAGAACATCACTACCAGCAGGGGGATAAAACGCTGAGCCCGTCAACTCTGTCCATAGCGATACTAAATTAATACCATTAGCAGGTTTCTGTAAATTGTCTAATTCAACATTCACAAACCATTTTAACAAAACAACGCGAACTGCAATGTTTAGTTGCCTTAAACCAAAGCTTTTCACAGCACTGGATGAGAGGAGCGCTGACAGACAAACACCAGTGCAGGAACTAATTCGTGCTTGCATGCTTTCAACAAGAAAAACAAGCACACCTACAATGTTTTCGGGAAATGGGGCGTTGTTGGAAAGATTGCATGTATCGTAGGAAAAACACATCAAAGCAGAAACCGGATAGCAGTCTTCAGATGCAACAAATAATCCCTATCTGACATGTAAAAGGAGGAAAAAATCCCTACTAGTTCGGCCAAGGTGTTGTACTATACCGTGACTATCGCTAAGGCAGATAACTTGTCCTTTTATAATGTTCTTGCAAAGCTATTAGGGCTGTCAGATAAGAAAAGAAGCTGATACGTACCTACTTGTATGACATCAAAATAGACTCAACACTGAAATCAAGACTGACCCGCGGAGGGCAGGAAAGTGCTTCCCTGTGTCCTGTGTTGACACATCTGGTAATAATGATCGGCTGCACCAACTGACAGAAAGCCATCACCGTAATCAATGTGACAGGCGAGTCAGTCAAGGTTACGCTGGCCCCAATCAGGCTCCGCTTTATATCCTTTTAAATCCTCCTAATTGAACAATGATTTTCAAAATTGCGACTGAGACACCACATTAGAGGAGGTGACATTAGCTATTGAGACCATAAATTCAAGTGAAAAGAATTTTATTGAGGTTGTGTTTCCAAAGACATGGTCTGGGTTTTCCTCTTTTGGAACCAGTATTTAGGTGTCACTGGCAGCCTAAGACTCATGCCACAACATTAAAACCATTTGTGAGACACTGTGTCAGGCCCCTTTGTGCTGCATGGACACAGGACATGTTGGGGTTTCCTGTGGATCGTAGCATTGAGGGTAGAGTTTCAGGTTTGTTCCGACACATCCCACAAGTGCACATTGGGATCTGGGGAGTTTAAAGGCTGTTTCAACACCTTGAGTTCTTTGTTGTGTTCCTTGAGCCTTTCCTGAAAGGTTTTTGGAGCGTAGCTTTGTGCATTGTCCTGCTTAAGGAGGCCGCTGACGTCTGGAAGTACTATTGCCTTGTTTGGTGTGCTTGGTCTGCAGCAATGTTCAGGTGGGAGGTACACTATGTTGCCAAAAGTATTGGGACACCCCTCCAAATATTTGAATTCAGGTGTTCCAATCACTTCCATGGCCACAAGTGTATAAAATCAAGCACCTAGCCATGCAAACTTCTTCTACAAACATTTGTGAAAGGAACTATTAATTTTTAAGAATACCAAGACATTTTGGATGCTCCCAATTTTGTGGGAACAGTTTGGGGATGTCCCCTTCCTGTTCCAACATGACTGCGCACCAGTGCACAAAGTAAGGTCAATAAAGACATGGATGAGGGAGTTTGGTGTGGAGGAACTGGACTGGCCTGCACAGAGTCCTGACCTCAACCCAATAGAAGACCTTTGGGATGAATTAGAGTGGAGACTGAGAGCCAGGCCTTATGGTCCAACATCAGTGCCTGACCTCACAAATGTGCTTCTGGAAGAATGATCAAAAATTCCCAAAAGCACACTTCTAAACCTTGTGGAAAGCCTTCCCAGAAGAGTGGAGGCTGTTATAGTTGCAAAGGGTGGAACAACTCCATATTAAACCCTACGGATTAAGAATGGGATGTCATTAAAGTTTATGTGCATGTAAAGGCAGATGTCCCAATACTTTTGGCAGTATAGTGTACGTGTAAAACATCCACATTAATGCCAGGAATCAGTGTCTCCCAGCAGAACAATGCATTAAATTACATGATCTATGTCATCCACTTCACCAATCAGTGGTTTTAATGTTATGCCCGATCAGTGGAAGCACTGAATTACGTTTTTGCTTCTTAACAAAGTTCTCTGTGAGCCTGTCTTTCCATAAACTTAAAAAAAAATTGGATGAAAGATACGTAACATCAGAGCTGATCAACAGGCATCGGCATTGTGATGAAACCCCTCTGAGAGTTTGAGTTTTCCCTGAAAAAACGAGGTAGTACTCTGCATGTAACCTGGTACCGATGGGAGGAATGCTCTGATTACATGCAGTATCAAACAGCAGCAGAGGGCTCCAGCTGTCTTTGTGTCTCCGGTATCGAGGGAAGGTTGGAGATAGCAACAGTTAAATGGCAGACAGGGGTGTGGTTCTCCTTTCTTTAAAAGGGGAACAAGATGAATGGGGCTGCTGGTGATTTTGCTTTTAATCTGCGGAATATTCCATCGATTAATTGAAGTTTGGTCTCTGAAATGTCACAAAACAATGAGAAATGGGCATTAGAAGTTCACTGAGTAAACTGAAGTGAAAAATCAAGAACCTAAAGATGTTTAGTTGATGAAAACTGAGGAGAAAAGCCACAGATTTTGAAGCTGGCTCAGATCAACTAATTTATTAAACTGTTCGAGCTGAAGACTTGAGACTTATCGGTTAAAAATAGCAGGCAGATGTACCCACAGATGCAGGAACATATGAGCACAATGAACGAGACACTAATCACAGTGTAATTACCAGTCAAAGGGGCTTTTGTGCGTTTGAGAAAAGATGGATTTGCATGTTTTAGAACTACATTTTACAGTAGACAGAACCCTCAGCAGCGGAGTTATCAGTGCATGCAAGTACTAAGTTGGCCAAGAATGTTAATAGGACATGGCATTCAGAGAAACCACAACACAAAAGACAGTTTTACAGAGTTGGCATGTGTGACTTTCTGTTGGTGTCTCTCTGACTCTTATCTTACTTCCAGCCTGGGTAAGCAAACCTTTTTTTCAAAAACATAACTGCATTAGGATTCAGTGTAAGTACTCACATGAACATTGTCTCTTTCCAAATAAAAGTCACAGCTGTGTGCACAGACAGTTCAGTTTTGAGCGATGAGTGCCGAGCCAATGTAAGTTTCTGCAGCCCAAAAGCTACTGACCCGCTCTGTTTGTTCCAAAACCAATTTGAAACCGTGGAGTTTCTGTTTTCTGTAGCCATAAAGCACCAGACATACGAGGAAAGTGGGATTTAGAATACTGGTAATAAAGCAGGTGTAAAATTGAGTGTGATAGGATTGATAAGAGAATGACGGACACAGTGTTTTCTTTATATTTATTCAGGTTCAAATGAGTTTGCCTGTAATCTGCAACTTCACCCAAACTCCGCGCCATGAATGAAAGTAACAGAGTGAAATCATCCGTGCACGGAGTCTTCCTCGCAGGAGCTGATGGGATCTTATCTTCTGCAGCTTCCTGACTGTTGCTGCTCGGATACTGGCACCGCTGGCAGCACCTTCAGATAACCGCCGTCACAGAGCATGTGCTCTCCCATGTAACGTGAAGCTGAATCAAAGCTGCTCACGACATCAGCACCACCGGCTGCATGTCTGCACACATTAGTGATGGCTGAGGGGAGGAGATGCAGAGGAGATAAGAGCGGGAAGATGAAGACTGAAGGGGCAGATAAGGTGTGGAAACAATAAGCAATTTATGGTTGTGATGTTCTGGAAGTGGGTCAGGGAAGTGGTGTTTTTGTTAGTCATTTTAGAAATGGTACAATTAATGACTTAATAATAATTACATTAAAATAACATCATCTCACATTTATCAATTAATGTAACTGTTTTATCTCTACATTATGATTTATTTGTTAAGTCTGTCAGGTATGTACATTGCCATTAGCATGTTGGTGTGATGCGTCTGTTGTGCAGACCAAAGGTTTCATCTGCTGTACGTGTCGCTGGTCTGAGACCATCCCACAAGTGAACAAGCCAGATGTGTCCATCCTGTGCTGGGGTGGTCACACATGGCCGACGTGGATGAGGTGGATTTGCAGTACTGCCCGTCTGTTGGAAACCAACTCTCAAACATCCTATCATCTGATAGTGAACATTCAGCTGCACAGCGACCGCTCTGGTGGATATTCCTGCTTCCAACATGCCAATGGCACGTTCCCTCATGACCGGAGTCATCTGAGGCGTTGCTGCTTTGGTCAACGTGTGACATGTTGGGGTGGCCTTTTATTGTCCCCAGTATAAGGAGTGTCTGAGTACTGCTCATTGTGTTGGAGCAGCGCCATGGACTGAATGGAATTAATGCATCACTGAGGCAGTGGTGGACTCAAATTTGGGACACTAATCAAGAGAAACATTCATTTAGTACAAGTACCAGACAGTATACGCTCACTTTGGGTGGCGCACTTCATGTGGCGCACTTCATGTGGCATCAATATTTCACATGGGCCATTTATATTTTTGTTCAGTGTAGTTCAAGGTGAGAATTTCCATTAATTTTAAAAAAAATTTTTAGCTCCACATTACAAGATAATTTCTCCAAATAAAAATTAGAATATCTCCAATGTGTGTGTGTGTGTAGATGTGCAATGTACATTTTCCTTTGAGTCACTAAAACCTTCAAATCCACAGACATGTTTATTACATGGCCTGGATGTCTTAAATGGAAACTACAGTCATGACGGTGTGTTCTTTCCTCAAGACAAGACCTCAGATGAGATTCAAATTTTAAAAAAAAATCCAAATTAAAAACAAGACACCCATTTGATGTAGAGCTGAGTGATAGATCTGAATGTTTTGCTAAATGAAATAACTGGATACAGATTGTGCTCAACATATTTTAATAGGGGAGGATTTAGACGGCAGGTTCACAATAGTTGCACAGAGAACCCCTGTGAACATCATGTTAAGATAAATGTGCAAGAATAAATGGGAATATTTTCTGCCTGAGGTACAAATTAAAACTAATAAGGTTATCTGGAAACACCACAGAAGAGATTTCCATTTAACTGAATAATAAAGTTATTTATCTGCTAAATTCAGTTTATTTGTACTTCTGTAGCAGTCCAGGTTCATTTTGGCCTCAGGTTGATCTCCTTGCAAACATAATCATCGGCTCGCTCATGAAAAAACCGGGACCATTAATTAAAATGAGCCTGGTGTGCAACTATCTTGAAACGTGCTAAATCAACAGAGTCAGCACCTGTTCTGTTTGTCCGACGCTGGCCGACGTTCCCACATCCATCATGCTGGCGCAGGCAGGACTCCAGAGCTGCGTCGTTGTTTCACTGTTAACACGGCCGACAGTGATTGGCAGGCGCGTGCAATTACAGCCACGACTGGCCGACACCAGCGCAGGTCATCAGATTCCCATTTGGACTCTATACAGATGTCAAATAGTCCCATTGATCCACGAGCTGATCCGCAAGTTGTCTATTGAAAGCTGTTACTCACTGTGTCAGGAGAGACGAGGCTGGATGGGATCGATTAATGATGCATCATGGGAGATTGACATGAGTAGCTGTGGTGGGGAGAGAAGTCTTGTGGTTGCGTTTTGCTATGCAGATTTGCGCATTTGTCAGAGGGACTGCGAGAGAAATGTGGACCAGACTCCTGCATTATCTAAGATAAAATAACAGTCCCAAAGAGGGGAAAGTGACGCAAGACTATGCGAATATTAAATGTACTCTACCATGAAATCAGCCTTTATGATAGTTGATTCTTCCACATGACTGGACAAGAATCACTGGGCAACCCTGCCAAAGAAAATTAGACACTCATAAATGGTTTTGCTAAATAAAACTAAATTAAAGTGGACATTGTGTTTCTTTTTATATGCTAATCAAAAAAATGTAAACACAGCATGTACTGTTGTATCAGACCCTATCTATTCCATCATCATGAAGTACCAAGTACACGCTACTGCATATTGGAAATGATAACATGCAGATAGAGAGTGGACTCATAAAACAGAAATGACAAACCAGTAAAGAGTCACACGTCTACAATGCACAGAGTCAATCAGGTTGTCAGTGCTGATGTTCTCCAATGCTTCCTGAAGGGTTTGGTGAAGTTGGGAGATATTTTGCATGACAGGATCACGTTGTTGGACAAGAGCATCATGTGGCAGGTTGTCTGATTTGTTTTTAGATTAGCAACACAATACATGCGGGATACACCGATCAGCCACAACATTGACAGGCGAAGTGAATAACTTCGCAGGCGAAGTGAATAACATTGATCATATTGGTACTATGTGCAGTTCTGCTGGAAAACCTTGGATTTTAACATCTGTGTTGATGAGACTTAGGTATCCAAATAAACCTCATGCTAATGGAAATCCCAAATGTCACTGGATGAAAATGCACCCCACCACATGGAAACAACATCAACCAATCAGGAACATGTTGAGGAGCATGACAATGGTCCAACATGTTGATTTGACCTCCAAACTTCCTACACCCCATTGTGATCAAGCATCAACAGGATGCAGTGGAACAAGTTTGATTGACAGAGGCCCCACTGCACAAGCCAGAGTACCCAAAGGATCCAGTGCCAATGTCCTGGTCCTGGTTCCAGATCCCATGGGACACTACTACACAATGACCAAAACCACTACAAGCTGGAACTTGAATTGTTTGTTTCCTGACCTAATGACAAAATAGCTGAACAGGCACCATACAGACATATAAAACCTTGAAATCAACATAATAGAAAATATTTATCTGACAATTAAAGCCACCAAATGTGATATTAAAGCCACTGAAAACTACAGAAAATGTGGCATTTTCATAAAATGTTTATATAATGATGGAGTCATATAACATTCTTAATTACCTCCACCAAGGAGGTTTGTTTGCTTGTGTGCAAAATAACTCGAAAAGTAATGGACGGATTTCAGGACATGTGTGAAATGTGACAAGGAACAAATGATTCAATTTAGGAACTGATTACTGATCCGGATCACCGTCTGGATCCAGGATTTTTTTTTAATGGAAGTGTAACCTGGTGGACAATTAAATGCAGTTTACTCTAAAAGCCACCAGAGGGCACTCTTGTTTTTGGGGTAACCCCCTGTGACAACATGACATTTTGGGTCTCCACGCACAGACAGCGACAATGACAGAGTTCTCTTTCCTTCCTGAGCGACATACGCAGTTGGGTCGGCATTCTTATCTCCTGTTGTCTAAGAAGCTAGGAGGCTGTTAGGAGCTGCCGCGCCAGAGGCCACGCCTGTTCATTAGGTCGGATGGGGTGAAGGCCGCATTGTTGGTAGGACATTTGAACTGTATGTAATTACATTTGTATCTGTAACATTCCATAGAAAATATGTGAATTGGGAGATTGTGTTGGGGGTGAACTGAAGCTCCTTAGCCGAGGTATGTGCTCTCTGAGTGCTTTTCTAGTTTTTAAACATGTTTTCAATGGATGTGAATAATTCCCTTGAAAAAATTTCAAAGAAATCAAAACAATCCTTCCTGAAAATAATCCTGTTAAAATGTCTTTAAAAAATAGATTTCCAGCTCCAAAGCTAATTTTATGGGGCAGTCAGTTTTTGATGTAGCACCAAATGACATTCAGATGCCCTTTAAAGCCAAACCTGACAACAGTTTAGATTAACTCAGTGGTTGAGAATTTGTCTCCACATCTCAAAACTTTTTGAACACGATCCGCTAAATTTAACCGAATCACTTTTCTCCAAGTCAGAAAAGAAGACGATTTGCATGCTGCGTTGATATTTTTGTTCATAGTGCGTATTCGTTGTTGTAAATTCTCCACATTTATCTAATTTTGGTGGATTTTTTTTCTCCTACTGACCTAATGAAACAACCCAATTCTCAAATTTAGTTTGAGCACAGCAGAAGCGAGTGAAAATAAGATACGATGCTAATGCATGAAAAAACAACACTGACTGCTCCTATGATTGATATGAGTCTCATACAGGTGCCTTTAAAATAGCAATTTTACCAAAAAAATCATGGCAAAGTAGCAGCAATCGAGCCTAAACTTCAGTTCAAGTCTCTAACTGAAGTAACTACGCTTGGCTGAATAATGACACTCTCCTCCTCACTGTGGATTTTCGTCCTCTGGTGAATGGAGTGGAAAGAAAAACATTGATATTACAATATTAATGCCAGTTTTTCCATTTCATTGAATCCTGACAAGTACAGCTTCACAGTAAATTGGTTTGATGACTTTCAACCCCCTTTTGTTTCACATTAATGACTGATACGAGCGAAATCATTTCTGCTAATCGTATTTATTTCCAATTAGCCGCAGCCGTGTCGCCCAAACAATTAGTCAGGCGCTGCGAAATCGCTGGTGGAGGAATGTGCTCCGGCTACGTCTGAATGTGTGTCTGCTCATGCACGTGCGAGGTATTCGTTAATGAGGGTGTTATTTTGTCCTTTCCAGTTCAGCAAAAACCACGAAGAAAACATACAGAACTACCTCGACTTCTGGCTTAATTACATTAAAGTCAGCAAACCGCTTTGATGTATCCCGCATAAACAAGATTTGGAAGCTCTTCAATGCACAGGAGTTTAAAAAAATCCCATAAAAGATTGAAACCACAAATGAATAACTCACTAAACTGGCACCAGTATGGATTTCCAACTGCACAATTTCCTCGTGATTGATATCAGTAAATATGGCGACTATGCCAGAGCACTCCGCAAGAGCAGTTCATTAGTAAGTTGGAAAGCCATTTGCAACAAGTGATTAGCTGTATTTATTCTGAGTGAAGATCAATAATCTAGAATCTGTTGAGTATCTCGCTGCAGGAGAGTGTAATGATATTCATCTTGAAAGGTCCTCCATCAAATGCAAGCAGCAAATCACTTCCCCCATCTTACCCCAGCAACCGAAATAACCCCAAACCCTGCCAGTGTAACTCGCTGATCAGTCCGGCATTTCCAATTTACATTAAAGCTGCAGAGGAGAGAAGTGCACCTTTTGGACCTGATCAGCGACACGGCGGTTGGTTACGTGTAATTCGCCGGTCTTTAATAGATGGCTTAACAAAAGCTGACGGGCTCCCGAGATTATCTTCCGTCGTGACGCTGGAATTCGGCGGATCACGCACACAGCAAACTCAGCTCTCCGTGTCTGTTGTTTATTTAGAATCATACAGGAGAATTAGTCGTATCAGTGCACCATCCAGGACTTGTTTATTTCGGGGGATTTGGGAGCTGCTGTCAGGGAGGAGTGATGTCATCGTACCGACACCTCATAAATTTCACTACAATCACAAATGTACCACTTAATCTTCATCCTGTACATACATTAACATGCTTTTTCTTTCCTCCCCCCCTGAACATTCACATTTATTCTTCTATGTTTTTCAACTGACACATCCGGGAGAAGTGGCTGGGCTCTGTTTTAATCAGCTGGAAGTGCAGGAGTGCAGGTTGAGGCGATTAATAAATGCACTATCAGCCAATCACAGGGGGAAAAAAATGATGACAACAGCCGAACAGATGGAAAGATGCTTCTTCAGGAAATCACATTGTTGTCTGCATGGTGCAGAGCAGCATGACGTGAGAGCACAACCAACTCAAATTTGCAGCCAGAGGCAGACAGTGTGTTTTTTCCCCAGTTAATTAGTACAATGACGACAGAAATGAACAGAGAAATAACTTGGTGAAGCATCAGTCTACGCTCTCCCGCTCATAATTCTACTCTGTTTCACTTTGCAAAATGCTGATATCATGTCTTAAAGTGCGATTCAACAGTTTGCCAGGATAAAGGATGCAGTGGATTAATGAGCTCCACACATAAACTGCAAGAATGGTGAGTTACAACCAGCCGGTCTGATGTGTCTGATGCGTGTCGAGGTGTATGGGGGCGGGGGGTTACTTTATCGCAGCCTGGTGTCATTTTGCACGTGATTTAATGAAGGTAAACACTGTGGACGGCTGTGTTTAATGGCACTGCACTCTGACTTGGCACTTCCTCAACCTGAAGACTGCAGATATATCAATACATCCGTGCTGCTGCCTTCAGATGACTGCAGGGATTTAATGAACTGAGGGAGAAGCTCTTCATACGGTATAAAGCAGCTGTGGACAACAGACACTGTAAGAATCACTCGTATGGATTTATAGGTCAGCGCAGACTGGAATGCAGACGTTCTGCTCGAAGTACTTTAAATATAATTTTTGGTGATAATTTAAATGTGGTAACATACTGGGGAGTGTTTAATTAACCATGTGAACCAATGGTTAACCTAAAAGTCCCTTAAATAACTCATAAATACCCATCTCTATGTATCAAGGTTACATATCAGCCACAACATTAAAACCACGGACAAGTGAAGTTAATAACATTGATCATATTGGTACTATGTGGAGTTCTGATGGAAAACCTTGGATTTTAACATCCGTGTTGATCAGACTTAGACAATCCCAAATGTCCCTGGCCTACCCCTGCAGGAAAATGCACCCAACCACGTGGCAACAACATCAACCAATCAGGAACATGTTGAGGAACAAGACAATGACCCAGCATGTTGATTTGACCTACTCCATGTTGAGATCTTCCTACACCCCATTCTGATCAAACATCAACAGGATGCAGTGGAACAACTTGGATTGACAGAGGCTCCACTGCACAAGCCAGAGCACCCAAAGGATCCAGTGCCCTGGTCCTGGTTCCAGACCCCATAGGACACCCTGAGAGGTCCTCTTGTCCATGCCTAGTGGTTCAGAGCATTTTTGAGCACATAAGAGGGACCAATACAATATTAGGCAGGTGGTCACAATGTCATACCTGATCGGTGTATTTACAAGTTTGTTTCAATAAAAATAATCATTTTATGTCTTAATTCCTCGCCTCTGTCTCCACCCACCCGTCTGCTACTCGCTACATCTTAAGCACACCAGCTCACCCACGACTCTGCTCAAGCACTGCTAAACTACTCTGCGCTACACAAAGTTGTAATATTTGAGTATTTCTGTCACACAAGTTTGAACCAGCTGAATTCTGAAGAAGAACAATGATGCAGAGAACTCTCTACAGTTTGACAGGTGTGGTTCCTTTGATTTGTTACGTATGAAACTCTGGAAGTCTGAATCCATCCCATCATGACATGTCTGACCACCTCAGCTGACCTGTCTGGACTGTCGGAAAGAAAAAAACCCTCCATGTTGGCACTGTGTTTTGGTAGTAAAAGAAACTGAAGTATTATTTCCTGGTGTGATTTTAGGATGAGAGTTTGCCCCTCAGTGCTCCATCATGTTGCTCTATTTCAGGATGGGGATTTGTACCTAATAAATGTTAAGCTTGGTTTCCATTACAGATTTTGCATTTGCCTCATTTACACTATCTAAAAAAATATTCTACTTCAACTTTGAATGGCCATTTAAAAAACAGAGAGCTTTTTTGGGGAGGGGAAGTAATGCAGATGAGAAGTTGATCCATTTGTATCACTGTATTCTAATAATGATATTCAAGCTTTATTCTAATCGAGGTTTAAAGACTGTGTCTCTGTCTCAGTACCTTTCAGTACATTTGACATTCTACAGCATGCAAACATGAGGGCAATTAAAATCACAGCACCCTGCATGTATGTTTCTCAGGAAACTGGAGCAGATTCTACCCGACTCGCGTTCCAAATGTTGTCAGTCAGGTCGTCTATCTTTTTATTCCGCTGTGTCGTTGCACACACAGCAACAGCATGGTGAGCCATAAATGTTAACAAACCTAGTCTTGTCTCCAAATTATCCATAACAGAAATAGAACAGAGCGAGGAGCAGGGTAATGTGCGACCTGTGTTTTCACCCTTGCTTCTGTTCCCTGAGCTGATGCTCTCTGGCCTCTTCAGCCCGGCACTGCCGGCTCTACTGTCGTCCAGTATTTTCATCACTTTGGCGGACAGCGCTGTCAGGAGCCCAGCAGGAAGAAACAGGGCCTGGGACTATTTGTTACGAGAGGTAAACACAGATCACGGTTCAGTGTGTACCTCAGTTTTGAGGTCACGCTCCGTTACAGGAAATGAAAAATATGTAAGAAGTTTGTTTTTTTTATTTTTACCCACGCCGATGGAGTGGGCAGTGGGTAGGGTGGTCACGGCCGTCTGTCTGTCTGTCTGTCTGTCTGTCTGTATGTATGTGTGTGGGTGGGTGGCTATGTCTGCACGATAACTCAAGAACAAATACAGATAGGATAATCAAACTCAGCACAGATGTTGATCTTGACCTACCCTGGTCACCCATTAGTTTTGGGGTCAAAACATCAAAGTTCAAGGTCGCAGGGCTACTTAGTGCAAAATCCCCTTGTAATCTACTATATAAGCTTGCAATGATGAACTTTGGTATATCTAAGGGTAGGACTACCACACTGCACCTCTTGGCCTTGAACTTGACCGTTGACCTTGAACTTACTGCTGTCTAGCTGTACGTATGCATGTGGTGTGTGGGTGTGTATGTCTGCACCATAACTCGATAACAAGGACAGATAGGATAATCAAACTCAGCACAGATGTTGATCTTGACCTACCCTGGTCAGCCATTAAATATTGGGTCCAAAGGTCAAAGGTCAAGGTCACGGGGCTACCTGCATGGGTCTGCATCTTGCTTGAGTGCATTCCAGTGAACCCTGGTTTACTGAACAGACTACAGATTTCTTAACCCTAGAACACTAACGCTGGGTGGTGTTCACCCAATGCTAGTGATTGAGAATAAAATATTTTTCAGGTGGAATGTCATGTATGTATATATATCTCTCCTACAGTTGTCCATGATGCAGGGAGACTGTGCCTTCACTGGACAAATTCCCAGCTCCATTATTTAGTTTTTAAAGAATTTTTTTGTTATGATTCCCTAATTTTTCACAAATTTTAGAGCCTTTTTATAAAGTCATCCCATAATACCTTTTTTAAAATTTTATTAGACGTTGTATGGGGGAAATAAAAGAAGAAGACTTCAATTTTCCATGTATTGTTGTACTTTAATATAGTTTAATGAGAAGTGCTTATAGAGACAGGTGTGTGCCTTTCCAAATCACGTCCAATAAATTGATTTTACCACAGGCGTACTCCAGTCAAGTTGTAGAAAAATTTCAAGGATGAAAAATTCTGCTAAATTCAGCAGGAATTGAAACTCTTAGTTTTAGTGAAACACCAATAAATTATAACTCAGTAGTCAAGGTTTCAAACAGACATGTACATTACTGAGGGCGTCAAACATGGAACTTGACTTATTCAGCGATCCAGCGCACTCTGTTGATACAAGCTCTTTCAGTGATCGCTGTTTTTGTGACTATGAGCCAACAAGAAGAGGAAGAAGTTGAACCGCAGCTCCTCAATGCTGATGGATGAGTGCAGTAAATAAGCTCATTTGACATAATCACCGTGCTCCTTCTTGTCGCCTTCAACACGTCACTGGAAAAATAAATCGCTAGCTTTCTTTTTCTGAGCGAAACATGTCGGCTATTTCTTTCACTTCATCTAATTTTATCACTGCGCCCTCTAATAACATAAGTAGCATTCAGTTTTGCCTGGACAGTTACATGGACTAGAAAACCTTACATCCAAACCAGGGAGCACTGAAGTAAATCACAGTATTGTCTGGGTAACGCCACTGTAACCGATAGGATCTCAAACAAATTTTCTTTTTTCCACATTTTTTTTTATCTCTGTGTAAATTATACAGCTAGATTTAACCTGACAGATGGTTGGGCAGTGTCAGAACCTCAACCACCACCAGCTCCACCTTTCTGAGTCCAGATAGGGAGGTGGTCTGTCTCAAACAAAGCATTCAGTGATGAGCCTATAAAGTCAGGGAAGGATTTTATCAGATTCAAAGAGGACATTGTATTATGGGTTTTTTAAACTACATTCAAAGTTGTTGATTTTCTTGTTTTTCGTCAAGGAAAATTCAATTTAACTGCATTTTCGTGGATCATTTTTTTGGTATTTTTGGTGAAAATCTGTAGGACAAAAACCAGAAACTAAACAAGAATTTATTATCAGAGAAAACAATGCTTTCTTTGCAATTGTGCATATTTTAAATGCAGTAATCACTGGCTGTCTGGAAGTAACTGTGAGTTTTAGTGTCACAAATGGCAGGAGACTCATACACAACTGAGTACTGTGCAGATTAATGACATTACATTAAGTGATTGTTAATGCCAGTAATCCACAATGTGACAAAGATATCAAACACCCTAAAAAAGAGAAGTCTATTTAAAGACATTTACCTCTTGTTCTAATTTTCAGTCTTCCTGAAATCAACCCTCTACTCCAGAATTAATAACTGCTGCTACAGAAGCTCTGCAAATAATATTTCTACAAAACTATTGGTTAAGATAATGTCATGATCTTTCATTTTGCTGGAGTCTGCATGTAGAAGGGCTCCTGAAGTTAAATCTAAGCTGTCATGAAATGACTGTGGACCTTGTTTTTCTACATCCATCCATCCATTATCTATACACCGCTTAATCCTCTGTAGGGTCGCGGGGAGCTGGAGACTTTCCCAGCTGACTCGGGCGAAGGCAGGGGACACCTGGACAGGTCACCAGTCTATCAAAGGGCTACACATAGAGACAGACAACCAAGCAAACTCTCATTTACACCTATGGACAATTTGGAATCATCAATTAACCTCAGCATGTTTTTGGACTGTGGGAGGAAGCTGGAGAACCGGGGAAAACCCACGCTGCACAGGGAGAACATGCAAACTCCACACAGAAAGATCCCAGGCGTCCTAACCGGGATGTGAACCGGGGATCTTCTAGCTGTGAGGCAACGCTGCTGACAACCGAGCCACTGTGCAGCCCTGTTTTTCTACATTATTAGCATAATTAGCCTTATGGCATCCAGGCTGTTTTCTCCTGACTAGATTCTTGCTTGCGTTGGGTTAGGCTTAGATGTACGTCGCTTTGGATCAAAGCATCTGCTAAATGAAATTGTGGAATTGTACATTATTAGCAGTTAAAATGATTCAAATCGACCTTTAAGACCAGGGGTGTCAAACATACGGCCTGCCAGAGGTTCCAGTATGGAAGACATTGATTTTGAATTATAAATTTGTAAAACTGTAAACTTAAAATCATTTCTAGATCTTGACAAGTTGTAAAATACTATATCGTTCAGCTCCAGATGCCTGTGACTAAATGCTGTGCTTTTGTTGGTACACTGTGATCTGTAAGTTGTAATGCACATGTGTGAATGATGAGGTGTTTGTCATCCAGTTTAGCTGGATTGAAAGAGGCTATTCGTTGCCTGCTGATCCGGTTGGAGTCCGGAGGGCGACCACTGCAGCTGTTGGTCGGTTCAAATTGTTACTGTGAGACCGCAAGCAATTGGTCTGTGCATGTGACAGCGAAGATTGATAGGAAGTCCAGTACGTGGCCTGTTTCTTGGAGTGAAACAGCAGATATTGCGGGTAGGGTTTGTGCAGTGTGCCAACGGACTGTGCACAGTCGTACGCTTGCGTCCTGACTTGTCTTCGCGCAGCAAACAACTTGTCAGAAAGATCCAAGTGCATGATAAGAAATATTTAGCAATGTATTTGTATGCTGTGCAATGTTGGGGTGGTAAAAAACTGTATTTTTACTGTATTTTAATGCTTTAATTGTTCTTATCTTGTAATATTGTGGATGTTTCTTTGTTTTAAAGGACTTTGAGCTGCAAACCTTGTATGAAAGGTGTTATACAAATAAAGTTATTATTATTATTATTATTGTTATTATTATTAATATTATCATTATTATCATTATTATTATTATTATTATTATGAACTGAGGCATAATACTGTTGAATTTGCACTTATTTTTCTTAAGATATTTAAGGTTGTTCATAATGTTTTTAAAAAAATGTGGATCTTTTCAGAATGTACTTTTTCGCACTAAAACAAAGGGAAAAATATGGAGTTGTTGTTATTTATAGGTCATTATGATGTGATTTTATTGGTTCCGCCCACTTGAGATCAAATCGGACTGTATGTGGCTCCAGAATTAAAATGAGTTTGACACCCCTGTTTAAGGATTCAAGGATTCAAGGTTTTGTATTGTCATAGCAGCACATATGTAAACATTAGACCGCATGAAATTGACACTCGGGTCCTGGTTAAGTGAAAAAATAGTAGTAAATACATCAAAATAAGAAAAATAAAGAAAGATAAGTGAAATTACAAGCAATAAAAACAATATATACAAAACAAACAAAACCTCATACAGTTGATTTGATGATCATTAAACTTTCATA
The DNA here is from genome assembly GCA_024666655.1 of Dascyllus trimaculatus. Taxonomy (NCBI): domain Eukaryota; kingdom Metazoa; phylum Chordata; class Actinopteri; family Pomacentridae; genus Dascyllus; species Dascyllus trimaculatus. The sequence goes on along the minus strand of CM045447.1, from coordinate 35,075,858 downwards.
ATTAAATTCACCTTCCTCTCTCTTGTGCAGCGTGGAAGTCATTTTATGACCTGGTTAACAGCAGCAGACATGTAGTTACTTTCATTTTAATGCACGTTCATTGTAATGTACCAACTATAACCCCTTGACGCCTGAATTTCTTTACAATACAATAAAAACAATAATTTTATGTGTTTTTCATTTCAAGTCGATGTTCAATTAAGTGGAGATTGTTAATTTGTCTATATCACATATAGTAGATATAAAGCTGTAATGCAACAGGCATTAATGGTAAAAAAGTTTTTATTGATGCCACAAATGCCGTTCAAACCAGTCCTAAGAGAAACCAGTGCTTGCAAAAGGTTCCTAGGTATGTATTGAATATGCATTAACCAGCACTAGGGGAATCCATACACTATCTCGGCTGCAGCGGTACGTTGCAAATTTGCGACAATCGGCATTTAAATTTTTCCCAAAAATAACTCACATCCTCCCTCATCATGGTTTAAATGGCTTTAGACAGTCCTCAAGTCCTTAAACTGAGCCCTGGTCCAGTCTCTTCGTCTCTCTAGTGCCTCCTCTAAAGGTCATGAAACAGTCCCATGTATCTGCACAACAAAAGGTTTTCGGCCTGTAATAAAACATACTGAAGAATACAATCTATAAGTTAGAGCTGAACTTATATTTGGACTAAAGGTTTAGAAGCAAAGGATCACAAAAGGTGATGAAACTTCCCTCTCTACTCTTAACTCCACCAGAGAGCTGCGTTCATTATCGAGGCCGTTCATTCTTCTATCTGTGCATCGACCTATGCAGTCATTCTGTTTGGTTGAAGGCCGCATCGCCTCTTGACGCACGCATCTTTAAAGGCAACTGATAAAAGTAATTGAAACTGAGCGCCGCTGCCCGGCACCCCCTCTGTAATTGACTCGCTACACCTCAGAGCAAACACGGCTCGTACAATTCGCAGCAGACGTCTTGGATCGCAATTTCAAATCCATCTCATTTCAGTCAGTCGGTGAGAAATCAAACCAGTTTGTGCTTCGAGCGTACAAAATCCTCTCCAAAGGACTCCTTCATGTTGAAAGAGATACGCCCTTAATGCAGCACATGAAGGGTGTTGCTCAGCGTGTTTGAAGAGGAACATTAAGTAGGTCAATAAAGACAAAAACAACTGTAAAACTAAAAAGGAAAAATCCTCAAAGCGGTTTTAATTTGAGAAGTCTCTGCCAGAACTTTGGTCTGTTCCTGAAACTTACTAAGGATTGTGACAACAGTGGTGGAAAACCATTTAGATTCTTCAGTGAATATTCTTTTCTGAGCAGACTACACTTGGGTAAATGTTATATTTCATCAGTTATTAACAGTTAACCTAAATATGCATAAGTCCTGTCATGCAAGTAGGAGTGGAGAGATTCAAACATCCCAGTGTGTTCTCTCCAAAAATTAATCGAATGTTCAAATTTACCAAAGCATGTGATTGTTTTCAGTCACTGCATCGACATTTGCAAATGTAATCAGCACAGACTAGAGACAAGTGAGAAGACAGAGCTGCTTGTGACTCGTGGAGCAAAGATTTAGGTCAACAGCTGAGGCAGCAGCTCCGGAAACAAGAGCATTAAACCATTTCAAGTGTTTTACAGTGAGTGGAAAGAGCTAATAGCTAGTGGGAGGGCCACATTAGGACAGTTAATAGATGAGTTAAGTCAGTAAATCAACACAGTTAAAGTCAACATTAAAAAATCAAGGCAGGTTGTCCAAGTACAAGGGTCATTTACACCAATCAGGCATAACATTATGACCACCTGCCTAATATTGTGTTGTTCCCCCTTATGTGGTCAAAAATGCTCTGAACCATTGGACCAGAGGACCCCTCAGGGTGTCCTATGGGGTCTGGAACCAGGACCAGGGCACTGGATCCTTTGGGTACTCTGGTTTGTGCAGTGGGGCCTCCGTCAATCAAACCTGTTCCACTGCATCCTGTTGATGCTTGATCACAATGGGGTGTAGGAAGTTTGGAGGTCAAATCAACATGTTGGACCATTGTCATGTTCCTCAACATGTTCCTGATTGGTTGATGTTGTTTCCATGTGGTGGGGTGCATTTTCATCCAGTGACATTTGGGATTTCCATTAGCATGAGGGAGTGTGATTGTTTTGGGACAATGTTTATCTGGGTGTCTAAGTCTGTCCAAGGTTTTCCATCAGAACACCTCATAGTACCAATATGATCAATGCTATTCACTTCACCTGTCAGTGGTCATGATGTTGTGGCTGATCGGTTTACGGGTATATAGACAAATTCACTCAAATTTAAAGATCACCAGTGGTGGACCGATCACATACCTGATATTTTCTAATCAGTCTTAAAACACACTGAGCAACTGTTTAAAAGTTTGATCAATCAAACAAAAACAATTCCTCAGCACTCTGACGATTTCTTTTAAACGTACTTGACTTGCAGAATGTCGTTTGTTGCCTTATGTGCAAACACGACTGATTCTAAAACACACAAATGTGCCTTTGCTGTGGCTAAAGATGCTCTCCATAAGGGCTGGTAGCTAAAGCTGCACCTGTCAGAACGCCTTTATTTTAATAGAAGTTGCTTGTTTTCCTCGACAGCTAATGGAAACTGTGATACTTGCAGGAAGATTTCACACTGTAATGATAAAGCAGTAAATTTGTCTAATGGCTTCCACATTAACTTGGCCAACTAGACCAGTGGTTCTCAACTGGTCCAGCCTCAGGACCCACTATGTCTCTATTAATAACAGTCGCGACCCAAATTGAAGTTTGTTGTTCAGGAAAACAAATTAAGGTGTATTTGGGTGTAGTCTCAACGCATTTTGATACAAATTAGGAAAATTTGGGCTTATTTTTTGCTCATTTTGGTATATTTGGACACTTTTGCCACATTCTGGGCATATTTCGGCCCATTTTGACAGATTCTGAGCACATTTTTGTTCATTTTTGGGACGTTGTAGCATAAATTTCTCCAATTAGCTGGCAGAGCAAAATCTAGAGGTTAATAGTGGGCTGCTACTGGTGTCACCACCACTAAATATCCTGCTACTGAAAGCAAACTGTACCATAAGAAGCGCGTCCTTCAAAATAAAAGACTTTGTACCACTACTTCTTTGGAAGGGGGCATGCTTCTGCGACTCTCTAAAAATGGCTTCGCGACCCACTTTTGGGTCCCGACCCACCAGTTGAGAACCACTGATCTAGACTATTAACCCTTCCATGGAGCAGCCACTTTGGGGAAGCTGTGCATTTAGGTTTACAATGTCAGAGTCCACAGACGACAAGGAAGACATCTCAACCATCCGATGCAGCAAATTAGCTCTCAGTTGTTCCTCTGTGTGGACTTGGATCTATAAATCGGTGATTTGCAGATAGATTCCATTCATCTTGTGTTTTCAGTTCAGGCTTCATGTCATACTGACTTCCCAGAAAAACACTGCAGCCTTTGAACCTTTTAATAAAACTCTGAGTGTACAGTGCACTTCTAAAAGCACTGAGGGATCTGTCCTGCAATAACATCCTAACCTTTAGTCGAGGACGTCACACAGTGCTGGAAAAATTAGATGGTTTTGTAAACATGATAAAGCACAACAGGACGTCTGTGCAAAAAAAAAGAAAAAAAGAAAAGCCCATTATGTGGTGTTTGACGTTCATATTGACCTTCGCTGTCCTTCGGTCAGGCCTGCTGATGTCTGTTAGAGGCCGCACACGCACACGCTCGGTGTGCTGCCGGAGCGAAACAGTGATCTTCTGCATGAGCAGCGATGGTTATGCAACGCTTTCACCACAGCAGGTGCGACACACTGACAGTGGCGTGTTGTGAGAAGTGAGGAGGGAGAGGCGGACAGCCAGGGCTATTTTTAAAGCCACTATCGGCGGCATCAGTAAGGTCGGCTCGGATGCAGCAGTATTCCGCCGACTCCTAGGAGCGCTCTTTAGGTTGTATTTTCACCGCTGCAGCTTCGGTGGCGAGTGTCGTGTGATGAAAATAAAACGCATATAGATGAATATTTGAAAAGAAGTGTACTTGGAGGAAAAGCGCCGAAGCTATCTGGAATGAAACACTTTAAAGCTTCGAGTGGCGCTCTGAGGAGAAGGACAAGATTATGCTGACTATAATATTGTGCTGCAGACATAACCTTTTTTTTAAGATGCCGCATAATATATACTGGAGAACCATTTGTTCCAGGCATAGCACGCTCATTTAGTGTATTAAGACTATCAAACATCTGTATGTGCTGCACTTATCCATCTTCTCACCCTGTAGCCAAAAGCAAATCCAGCACCTCACCGAGTTATGACCATTAAAGTTTCCTTTTGTACGACGGAGCGGTTGATTTACTCCCTTATCTGTGCCGAGCCGCTACTAGCGACCATGCAGCATCTAATTTCATGATCACTTGCTCAGTGGGTGTAACTGTGCGCCACTGGCTCCTCGATCTGAGCCCAGCCTTAGTTGGAGTAACCTCAGTTGCCTCATGCTCTGCAAGCAGCAGCTCCAGCTAAGGACCCACTACTTTACATCCAGCACCAAATTCAATTAACTGCCCAACTGGAAAATGAGTGTTTGGGGAAATAAGGCATGGAACAAGGAGGCAAAGAAACAGGGGCATTACTGGAGATGATGTTTTCGTGCACATTTGTTATGACTTGGTGGAGCAGAGAAACAGGATGTGTTCAGGGCATTTGGCTTTAATGCGAAAAACCAGAGGACGGCATAATAGAGTTCAATATGAAAATGAAAATATCTGATAGGAGCAAAAAAAATACTGAATAAATTATTTAAACAAAGGGTTGTAAAATGATAGTGAGCCGGTGGCTTTAGGCAACAATATGTTCGCTTTAATAAGATTGTTGTGTCCCATTAGAACATGCAGGAAAAAATTGCCAGAAAAAGGCAGAATGTACAAAAAGCTTCTTCCTGCATGTTCCTGCATGTTATCTACAGGTTAGAGCTATATGTCAGTGTTATTACACTGAGCAAAAATATAAAGGCCCCATGTGAAATATTGATGCCACATGAAGTGCACCACCCAAAGTGAGCGTATACTGTCTTGTGCTTGTAAAAAATGGATATTTCTCTTGATTAGTGTCCCAAACTTGAGTCCACCACTGCCTGTGAGCATTTGCTCAGTGATGCAGTTGTAGTGAGCTGGTGTGCTGAGCTGCAGGGAGTGCGTGTTTACAGATCTGCACATTCCAGAGGAAGCAGTGTTGTACATCTAAGCTATTTCAAATCATGAGGGGAATTATTTTCATGGAAGAAAAACTTCTAAATGCTTAACTTTTAAAGACAGAGATGAGTTTTAAGGAGTTTTATCAATGACCAGAGAGTAACTTTAATCACTCCGCTGTGTTTGAAGCAGGAATATAGAGAATATGCGTCATTTATCAGAAGACTGGGTGGGGTCAAAATAACACTGGTAAACAATCGGACTGTATATTATGTACCAAGCAACACATCTTTTTCCTTCCTGTTTTTAGCCTTTGTTTACATTTTGACGTCTGTATAACAAAGTTATTCTGCTTTGCTGCTGGTGGTTGTCGCATCTCACAGAAAGCTATACTGGAGAAAAAACAGATGTTTTGAAACAGAAAAAACTGATGTTTTTTCTGTTTCAAAAACATCCTTTGGGTATTCTGGCTTGTGCAGTGGGGTCTCTGTCAATCAAACTTGTTCCACTGCATCCTGTTGATGCTTGACCAGAATGAGTTGTAGGAAGTTTGGAGGTCAGATCAACATGTTGGACCATTGTCATGTTCCTCAACATGTTCCTGATTGGTTGATGTTGTTTCCATGTGGTGGGGTGCATTTTCCTGCAGGGGTACTCCAGTGACATTTGGGATTTCTATTTGCATGAGGGAGTGTTCTTGTTGTGGGACAATGTTTATTTGGGTGTCTAAGTCTCATCAACACGTATGTTAAAATCCAAGGTTTTCCATCAGAACACCACATAGTAGCAATATGATCAATGTTATTCACTTCACCTGTCAGTGGTCATAATGTTGTGGCTGATCGGTGTAAATTTAGGGTTGGTTTGCAACGAACAGTCAGTTTTATTACCAATCAGCCTTTTCAATTATTTGACATAAGTCTATAAAAAAATCAGAAATTAAATCATTAAATTACTTGAAAATCCCCAGTTAAGCTTGTGAAACTATGGAGTGTTTGCAATTTTGGCTTGATGGATTATTGAAATATTTTCTGATTGTTCTTCTGATAATCACCAAATTGTTGCTGCTCTAACCGTCTTACAGCCCTGCTGCAGGGGAAGAGAGTCTCTTCATCCACTTGTATGAACTTAGCTAAACACTCAAAACCGCCCATGGCTATTCATTAAAGGACACACCCTAGAGACGGTAAACAAGCTCCGTCCTGGCAGCGCAAGTGATGTACGTTACTGTAGTCTGCAGCATCAGTGGCTGCAGGTGTTCTCCCCTCTCTTCTCGTATCCTCCAGCAGGTTTTATCTTGTGAAGAAGTGGTAATGAAACAGGAGTGAAGTTGTCTGAGGTAAAGCTGTTGATAGTAACACTGAAAGCAGGGACTGTGACATGATTCCTCCGAGGGTTCTGGCGACAGCCGCCACAAGCCGGGGACAGTTGTAAAGGATGCTCAGGAGCAGAGATGCACGGAGAAATCGAAACACTATTCTTCCTATCCGGGCCTCTATGTGTTTTCCTCTCCTAAACCGTAGAGTTTTGGAAAGGCAGCCAGCTGTGGGCTTTTTATTGTAACCTCATGGGACGATAATGCCTCTATTTTGTCTGAACACTTCAGAAAATCTGAAAATCTTCCTCCCTCTCTCTCCTCTCAGTCTGCCTCTCTCTCCTTGCTTTCTTATCTGTCTTATTGCCCTCATGGTTGACCAAAAGAAAATCTCCTACTGCCAGAGGAACCACCCTAGCTTGTCCCAAAGCAATTACAAGCCTGGCTATTTCTTACCCTCAGCTAAACATATTGCAGACTGATATTGCATGACTTCCTTCTCCTACCTCCTAAACCCAAAGATAACAGTGAAAAGTACACTCATACTGCGGTGAAATCATCTGGGGAACTTCTCAGAGACATTTCCTCTGAAGTTAAGCCTGTGGAAAAACCACTCTTTAATTGCAGTTTCAAATTAACAGCCCTAACTGGCAGTCGTTGTGGAAAATATGAAGAAAAATCAGACAGTGCTGGTAACATAAATAGTCAATAGTGGTGTTTAAAAGCAAAGGGTTTGCTTTTATGATATGTGCTGACAGTTTTACATGTTGCTTTCATGTTTCTTTAAGCGCCTGAGTCTCTGTTTCATACAATCTGACCCGGTGAGAGCTTGTGATGTTTCTGGAAACACCTCAGCCTAGTTTAATTCCCACATTAAAGCTTTCCTAGTTTTTATCACCACTGGATCACATGAACACTCACAGAAAGCCCACAGAAAATTACCACCTGACAGTGCAGCTGTTAAGCTCCACAGCGCATTTTCATTTTCACTGTTTTGTAGCTGACCAGGAGGCTGTCCAGTCGTCAAACCAGCCCAGAAAATATATTTAACACTTGTCTTTTAGCTTATTTAGCATCTAAAGAACTATTTTTCTTAAGCAATCTGCAAACTGAATGCTGGACTCCTTAGGTGGACAGAAACATGACTCTAGAATGAAAGAAAGTCTCTTGTACCCCTTTTCCACCAAGAAGTACCAGGTGCTAGTTCAGTGCTGGTGCTTAGTTGGTTCAAATCTGGTTCCTCCTAAGAACCTGTTTGCTTGTCCATTGGCAAGGAGTCAAGTTGGAGCCACGACATTGCGACTACCTTTGCATCGATTACATAGCAGTTACACAAAGGCAATAAGTTGATGATAATATCTATGTTTATCTCTATAGATGGTCTTAAGGCTGATTGTGAGGTGGAGGTCCTCCTGTTGCCTGGACACATCCGTGATCACGCTACTGGTGGGACACAACTGTAGCGGATTTCAGCGTCAACAGTTTGTGGTAACCTTCTATGCATCCTGGGAGTCATTCTAATGCATCTGCGATCGGACCAAGGAGGTCCTGGAGAAAAAGGACACTAATTACCGCTTGTGTGTCCCTTTCCACCGTTGATGGTTGGTCACCATAACCCCGCCCCCAGCCCCTGAAGTACTTGGTGCTTAGCTCCGACCCAGCAAAGACTTGATGCTTGCTAAGCACCAGTTTTTAGCACCTGGAGCCAGTGCTTACGTGGTGGAACACAAAGAACTGGTGCTAAGTCAGGCTCTGGCTCAGAACTAGCACTGGAATCAGCTCGGTGGAGGACGTTGGCACTGGATCCTTTGGCTACTCTGGCTTGTGCAGTGGGGCCTCTGTCAATCCAACTTGTTCCACTGCGTCCTGTTGATGCTTGATCAGAATGGGGTGTAGGAAGTCTGGAGGTCAGATCAACGTGTTGAACTAGCACTGGAACCAGCTCGGTGGAAAAGGGGTATTGGATGCTTAAACAGCAACTGCTTACTAACTCATTACTGGTGTCAACTGGACTGAACTGGACTAAAAAAGTAATTTAAATGTCATCCACAGCTTTAAGAAACCTAAAAAAAACCCAGCTAAATTGACTATTTTAGTTGTTCTCTTGTTGTGTAAGGATCAGTTTTAAAAATGTGCTTTTATTAGATTTTTTCCCATCTCAGCATGACCTGACAAAGTTACAAAATGCTCCCAAGACAAGCGCGATATTCATTAGACCATCCGCCCCCTCTCGCAGCTTCCAGTCATGCCAACTGCTTACAGCACGAACATCCAGCAAAAATGCTTCATGTGAGCAAATTAGGCGAGTCACAACCTGACATCTTGTCGTCTTTATCCCCGGTTCTGTCAGACGGTACGAAGACGGCAGCAAGAAGCCTATAATTGAGCTAATAAATGATCACATTAATGGGAAAATGTTTACAGAGCTGGTGTGAAGCGTCTCTGGTGCCCATGATGTTCTGATATGTTATGGAGGTGAGCAGATATTTTTTATTCTATTGCAATAAACACATTTTATTTTCCAGCAGCCTGGGGGGAAAACAGAAAATTCAATTTGCTTCATATCATTCCTTCCTGCAGGGCAAATATTGTGTGAGCATCGCAGCTCTATGCATAATGATCTTGTCATGTTTGAGGATGGTAGAGCATTTTATAAAGCCTGAACATGAATGATGTTTTCCATGTTTTGAAATAGTGTCTTTTACTGTAGCAAAGACAGAATGTGTGAAATGTCTTTTTAGCACAGACTCTGACAGTCAGCCCACCTTTCTGCTCAACACAAACTCTGTATTAAATCCGTCGAGGGTCAGCTGTTGCCACCTTTTCTTCATTTTCTCTGCGACTAAACAAAACTATAATTCGTCTCCTGTTTCCTGCCGCCCGACTTATTGTTCAGGAAGACAGTTTTCCCCTCGGGGGCAGGGGAACCGGGTCAGCTGCTGTGCCGAGCCGGAGAGCATGAAAACGGAGGTGACAGGATGTTGATGAGGAGGCCCGAAGCGTTACCTCCAACCACCGTGCCCTGGAGTGCTCCACTCTGCCAGCCGATAATGAACCTGTGAGGCTGCGCTCCGCTCACCTGTCACCCAGTCGCCCAGTCACTCCTTACCAACCGCATTTTCACCCTGAAGACAGACGGGAACAGGTAAACACACACAGAGCGCTCAGTATTCGGCATTAACCATCAGACGTGCTGTTTGTTTGCAGGCAAACAACACATTTTGAATGCTGCCTGAGTCAGTCAGCGGCTGATTAGATGACGCACATACATATATATATATAAAATAACAACAGGAGACATGGAGGCAGTGAAGAGTTCAGAACTGTGAAGTGAGAAAAGCATCTGAGCGAACAGCCAGAAATGAGTAAATATTCGGAGAAGGTGCAGGTGTGAGGTGATAGAGGTGGAGGTGTGTGTGCCCTCGAGTATGTCGCCCGGCAGACTCGGCCTCCCTCTTTTCTTCCTCAATCCCTCAAACCCACTGATGGAGAACGCAGCCTCGATATGTAAGCTGAGAGAGGATTTTCGCCGCCACTCCATCTCTCTTCCTCAATATTCTCTCTCCCCCTCTCATTCCAGTTTTTCTGGTGAGCCATAAAAACTCTGAATAATTCCCACAGAGCAGCAAAGAAAGGGGAGTTATTTCTGGTGTCCAGGCTTCTGGAAGAAGAAGAAGAAGAAAAAGTCCTGTCCTCCTCATTTTCTTGCATAGATAATATGAAGCCACTTACGGCTGGAGCTTTTCCAAGGCCTGTAAGGACGCGAGTCTCTCCCTGTTGAGTCATCAGTCCTGAAAATGAGCATCTGCGCTCGGAAATATCTGGCTCTTTCATAAAAAGTCAAAGGTACAGGCCTGTGTATATACAGACATAAGGAGTGGTGTCAGCTGTAACTGCCAGGCTGCATTTCTTTCTCATCCGAGCTAAAATAAGTTTCCTAATTATCGCCTTCAAGCTGAACACATCTGAGCATTTTCTGATTCCGTGCACCTACTTTTTGTTTCGTCCACTTTTGTGTCATAACAGATGGCCGCGTCTCAGGGGGAAATCGTTGCCATTATCTGTTTTAAAGGATGATCTTTGGAATCAAATGTGAACAGTTTGGGTTTTGTGATCTGCCACACTGCTGGAGTTGAGACGCATTACGGCGCTTCCACAAAGCGCTGCTTCTTCCTTATTTGTTTCCGAGATACAACAGAAGCATAAATCGTCTGAGGCATTTTCAGATAACTACCATGTTATTGTATTTCTGGACATTTTAGATGTTGTATTAGAAAGCCAGCGGCAGAGAAATGGCAGGAAATGATGGCAGGGAATGACATGGAACAAATCAAGGCCGGACACGAATCGGAGATGTTGTGGTTCGTGTTGGCGTCTGAACCCGAAGGCCAACTCAGTGCTTTCTTTGTGTGTGTTGTTTATCTGGCGAGGACAGTCTCAGTATTTCACCAAAGAAATAACCAACCACCCGTCTTTAATATTCTGTCATTCGCAGCGACCTGGTAAAAGCTGTCTAATGAACTTAAAAATTTTGGGTCGGTGTTGTTTGAATTTTGTAGCTGTTGTTTTGTTTACAACTGCAGCAACAAATCATTCTGAATTTGTGCTTCCGACTGGCGTCTTCTCCATAACGAAGGCTGCCGGGGCTCAGGAGACAGCAGCATGGGGAGGCACGGAGACAATATTAAAAGAAAGCCATATTCTCTGCAGCTCTGTGCTTCACTTTCTTTCCAGTCCTTTTAACCTCATCGGGCTGATGAGATCTCATCTATTTGAAGTGAGTACGTAATAGAGGAGAAAACACACTGTCTAGGCCAGATAATCTTTGTTTTTCCCGCATTTTCCTTCTTTCATTCTCTCGCGTTTTAACACCAGACTCTCATATTTGTTGTATTAGTATCAAGGTCTGCTTGAAGCCACATTATTTTATCAGCATGGTTGCTCCTGGCAGCACTTTCACCCACAGTGAAGCAATTGATGAAGCGCCGTGCACGGAAAGCAACTTTTGGCTCCGGTTGGAAATGTTTGCCTTTCCATAAAGCATTTTGCTCAGACGAAGTGAAATGGAATATAAATTAGCGCACGCCCGTAGATGCAAAATGTGACTGCGAGGTGATTTAGCTTCGTCTCAAGAACAGTCCGGTTCACTGTCGGTGTGATTTAACACAGCACTTTATCTGTATTCCATCAAGCGGGATAATTGAAACGTATTTTAATTAAAGCATTAGCCATCAATCAAAGGCAATCCATCCAACAATAAGACTGATGGAATCCCATTGAGGTGTATTAGCGTCTTCCACCGAGGTTCTGTGTCGTAAGTAACATTACACGGCGACATAACTCCTGAAATGTTCTGACAAAAATTTAATTCAAAGTGCGCTCCCTCCACCTCATCAACGCATGTAGGGCCCGGACTCAGCACAACAGAGGTGTTGTGTAATTTATGGTGACCGCTTTATTAACAGCAAACACAGCAGCATCTGTAGCAGTGACAGGAACGCCAGCTCAGGGCCGCAGTGTCTTCCCATGGTAATATGTGGCACTAAAACGGAAAACAATACGTGCATTGGGAGCCGGGCCAGGCGGCGGGCTCGCTGGAACCAAAGGTCGTTGTCTTTCAATAAATCAGTGCAGGCAATAGCAGGGATGATTGTATAGGCTGGCGGTCATAGTGGAGCTATTACTTATCCCCCTGTCAGTGTACAGGGTCCAGTCATTGTGTTCAGGCCAGCAGCAGGTCAGGCAGAGGAACAGGAAGAGCTCAGAAGCATACAATATAATATCTTTGTGCACGTGTGCAAAATACACCCTTTTACATGCGTAGTAATAGGATAAAAATGGCCATTACCACTGTGGATATTTGCAGTAGACTGTGTGTGTGTGTGTGTGTGTGTGTGTGTGTGTGTACGTGCACGAGGCTTGGCAGTTTGCTGCAGTTCCTCCTGACCTTATAAGGCTGCAGCTAATCTGCAGTCAGGCTGTGGTGCCATTCGTCCTGTCATTTGTCACTCTCCTCGCAGCTCATACGGTCACATATTCATCAATGACTGTCTCACAAACGCGCGGCTAATTTGCAATCATGATGCAATTATGAGACTGTATTGGTGTGATTAAAATTTAATACCTCGCTGCTGGACAGGGCTGTGAGTAGTTGTTTAAACAATGCTGACGGTAGGAGAAGCATAGAGGGGACGTAGTTGCACCTTTTGACTGGGACGAAGTAAAGAAATCACTAGAGAGAGGAAATTAATGACGGGACACACTTGGGGAGAATATGAGTATCAATCTATAAAAAGGACAGTCACCTTCCAATATTTTTGCTCCTCGTGTTCCTGCTCGTTCTGTTTAAAGTGTCCTTGGCGAGGATCTGCACCGTGAGGCCGTGAAGTCAAGGTCAATCCTGCTACATCACGGTGATTCAACACCAATAAAAGCCAAACACCCCGAGAGCCTCAGTTCAGAACTGAGAGGCTGAACATGATTTGTTTTCCACTTGCCGATTTTCGAGACCGTTCAGAGCCCACTGGACACCACCTCTCTCTCTATATATATATAAACTATAGCACTCAAACAGGACTCTGCTGGGGCGATGATATTCTTCAGTTTCCCTCCGTCTAATATTATTGATTGACTAACCTACCTGAGCCCAGTTCAATATTACTTTTTTCTGTACGTGCACAGCCCTTGAGCTTGTTATTATATCTGTAGTGAAAACCTCGTGACGTTTCTGTTATTAGTTGCATTGAAAAACAAGTCAGTTTGATTGAAAATTAACCAATTAAACAAACAGTCTGGGTAAATTAAGTCATTCAACAAGCAAAAAGTCTGTAAAAGTTGAAGATCCCTTAGTTTCAGATGGGCAATTTGTGATGGACATTATTTTTTTCCATTTTAAAGTGAAAATGACAAACCGGAATACATACGAGATAATAATCATGACAGAACTTCATCTACATACCTTTACAGGATATTACCTAAAGGTTCTATATATATTTAGAACTTTAATATAGCATTAGTGTAGCAGAACAAGATCTTAATGTAATCTGAGCTTGGTTTTAGCAGCTGATCCAGCCGTGCATTCATGATGGTGCATGTGAGTCCCTCCCGTTGAAACTGTGACCAGATGCTGGTTCTGAATTTATTATTTTTGTCATAGAGGAGCATAGCATTCAGTCAGTCAGTGGTCTGCACTGGAAGTCAGCCAACACAGACACCAACAGCAATTGCAATTAATTTCTGAGGGCTGAAAAATATCCAAGAAAAAAAACCCATTTTGTTATATTATATAGCTTTTTTTGGTCTGTACCAAACAAGCATGTTCTCTTACTTCTGAAGAATATACACTGATCAGCCACAACATTCTGACCACTGATAGGTGAAGTGAAAAACATTGATCATATTGGTACTATGTGGTGTTCTGATGGAAAACCTTGGATTTTACCATCCATGTTGATGAGACTTAGACACCCGAATAAACATTGTCCCACAACAAACACACTCCCTCATGCTAATGGAAACCCCAAATGTCACTGGTCTATCCCTACAGGAAAATGCACCCCACCACATGGAAACAACATCAACCAATCAGGAACATGTAGAGGAACATGACAATGACCCAACATGTTGATTTGACCTCCAAACTTCCTACAGCCCATTGTGATCAAGCATCAACAGGATGCAGTGGAACAAGTTGGATTGACAGAGGCCCCACTGCACAAGCCAGAGTACCCAAAGGATCTAGTACCCTGGTCCTGGTTCCAGACCCCATAGGACACCCTGAGAGGTCCTCTTGTCCATGCCCAATGGTTCAGAGCATTTTGGAGCGGACCAAGACAATATTAGGCAGGTGGTCATAATGTTATGCCCGATTGGTGTATATAAGAGGCAATAATCATTACAGAACTTCATCTAGGTTCTATAAATATATTAAACTTTAATATTGCATTAATGCAGCAGGATAACATCTAAATGTAATCTGAGCTTGGTTTTAGCAGTTGATCCAGCCGTGCATGCATGATGGTGCATGTGAGTCCCTCCCTTTGAAACTGTAACCAGATGCTGGTTCTGAATTTACTATTTTTGTAATGTAAAAAATATAATGTGAATGATGTGGTTATTGCTGAGGTCTGTGCCAAACAAGCACGTTCCCTTACTTCTGAAGAATATGTTGTAGGCTGGAGCATCTTTGTAGAACCACAAAGCTTCATTTATATATGTTGTGACACATTTTACCTTTACAGGATGTTTCAACGACTCACATATACAACAGAAGTTTGATCTCTGGCAGCATCTCTGGATAAAAAAACAGTGTAGCAGGGCTCTGCAGAGTTATAAATATGCCAACCACAGATTCACTAGCTCATTTGGAAACTTTGAGCAACTATCCATCACCCAGCAAGAGTTACCGTCTGTCACTTCAGATAGTGATGCTCCAAAATAAAACCCAATAAAAAAGTTCTAGCACAGTGTCATCGGTGGCATCGGAGCGCCGTAATGAGCGTGGCACCAGCCGTCATTTTTTGTGGTATTACAAACCTAAAATAGACGACGCTATTGACTGTTATCGCATCCATCAAAACAAACACAACCCTGCTCTGCTCCGGAGCTAGACGTCTCCATAACATAATGTGAAATTACAGATCCAAAATTCATCCTGAGGAGACGAGGGAAGTTTTTCCCACAAGAATTCTTCATTACTTCTGTTTTGGAGTTTGTCTCTGCTGCACATAGTTCCTTTGTCCTAGAATGTAAGGGAAAAAACGTTAATATGTAAAACCATTATCTGATGAAAGCCTGTTCAGCAGCCTGATAATAAAACTACTTTCACTTTGCTTCAACAATATTTGTTTTCTTGGTTTTAATTTGAACTAACCTCTTCAAAAACTCAGTTGCAGTTTCCGGTCTTCATCACCATCATATAAATTATTCCCTGTGTAAGATAAATATGGATAATATTGCAGATAATATACAGTATCTTCCTTAAAGGCCTGGCATAGTTTTCTATGCATAAGCACGAATACTGTTTGCATTTAGTGCTACTCATCAAATAGCATTGCAGGTATTCTTTAGGCCCAATGACCAATGTTCATAAAACTTGAAATTTTGGAACCTGCATTGTCACTTGCCAGCTGTCCACTTCCCTCCACCATTGATACTCATTATCAGGCGATTAATGTGAAACTACTGGCGCATTAAAGGTGCTATGAGTAAGAATGAGCAAGTAATTTACATGTTAATTGCTTATTTTTATTGCCAGTGTGTCCCCTTGTTTCTCAGATGTCTTTGCCAGCTGGTGAACTGATTTCAATGGATCAAGGATAAATTTTGCAGACAAACCAAAGGATGCACTGTTGATGCTGCTCAAATACAGCACCAACAGTGTGCAACACTTAAAAATAAGAAGTCTGCTGTCAACAATAAATGCCCAGATTCCAGGCAGCACAACACAGACGCCTACTCAAACTCCACATGAGCACAAATAAAAGACAAAAGCCCGTCCACCTTAAAGGGAATGTGAATGACATCAGCACCAGCAGGTCATTTGATTTATGGAAGATCAAAGCCGGGAAAGAACAAACTGTAGTCTCTCACAGCCAGACTTTTTACACTTTATTTTAGTGCTATGCCAGTGCTGGAGAATCAACTAAAGTCTAAAGTCTCAAATAAATAAAATAGCAGTGCAACATTAGTGTCCATCAGAGTGAGCAAAGGGATGCTTCCACTGGTGTCGATGGTTTTCACCTAGGGTTTTATTGAATGTTACACAGAAAACCTTTAAATTCACCAATGAGTTCATGCATATGGACCTTTGCATGCACAAAAAGAGGTAAATTGGAACACTGTCATTAACATATTACTCTGTTGAGCTACTTGCAGAAATACCCTCAGGGTACCCTAATTAATGTAAAAGAAAACTGTGTTCATATTTTTACTACTACTACTATATATATATCTGGCATAACATTATGAGCACCTGCCTAACATTGTGTTGGTCCCCCTTATGTGCTCAAACATGCTCTGAACCATTGGGCATGGACCAGAGGACCTCTCAGGGTGTCCTATGGGGTCTGGAACCAGGACCAGGGCACTGGATCCTTTGGGTTCTCTGGCTTGTGCAGTGGGGCCTTTGTCAATCCAACTTGTTCCACTGCATCCTGTTGATGCTTGATCACAATGGGGTGTAGGAAGTTTGGAGGTCAAATCAACATGTTGGACCATTGTCATGTTCCTCAACATGTTCCTGATTGTTTGATGTTGTTGCCATGTGGTGGGGTGCATTTTCTTGCAGGGGGTAGGCCAGTGACATTTGGGATTTCCATTAGCATGAGGGAGTGTTCTTGTTGTGGGACAATATTTATTTGGGTGTCTAAGTCTCATCAACACGGGTGGCAAAATCCAAGGTTTTCCATCAGAACAGCACATAGAACCAATATGATCAATGTTATTCAGTTCACTTGTCAGTGGTCATGATGCTGTGGCTGACTGGTGTACTTATATATATATATTATAGTCAAGCCTGAAATTATTCATGCCCTTGGCAAATTTTGATTTAATGTTACTTTTATTCATCCAGCAAGTTTTTTCCTGCATCGGAAATTGCACATGCGTCTCCCAGAAGATAATAAGATGATGTACAGGAGGCATCATTGTGGGAAAAAAAATCTCAGCTTTTGTTTACATTTGAACAAAAAGTGGCATGTCAAAATTTGCCACGGGTATGAATAATTTCAGGCTTGACTGTGTATATATATATATATATATATATATATAACTTCAGTCGTGGCAAGAATTATTTTGTGTTCTGTCTGTCTTTTAAATTAATTTAATGCATCAAAAATGAGCAAAAAAAAAAAAAAATCCTCCCAGGTTGCAGCTTTGTTGCATGTCATCCCACATCTCTCTTTCTGTTATCAGTTCTATAATAAAGTCATCAAGTCTCTCAAAAATACATTTTTATTTCATTTATAGCAAATTTACATCTATCTGTGCTTATTTGTGCTACTACATACAATCTATTGAGAGTCTTCAGGAATATTAATCAGAAATAGTGATGAAAGCTTACTGGATGTGGGCTGGACACCTGCAGTGCATGACACCAAAATAAATCAATCAATTACTAAGACATACAGCCTTGGCAGGTGTAATGACTATAAATTAGTTTGGTGATAAGAGCAAATATATCTACAGGATGTAAACAGAATTTCATTAGTGATCAAGATAATTGGGTATTATTTTAATTCACACTGTTTCTGACACTAAGGCACTGTCCCCACCGGCTGAATCATAATCACATTTACATAATCAAGTAAGGAAATTACTCACTTAAGAGGTGATGCATTATGATACTGTGGAAAGTAATAGTGGAACACAGGCTTGTTTGCACCATAAACTACAGGATGACTTTTCACTTTTCTGGAAATTAAGATGCAGCCAGTGGTGAGAGGAAATTTCAAAACAGGGACAGAGTGACTTCTGCTGTGTTCAATGACAAACTCAGATTGCCTCTTTTCTTCTTCAACAGTTGCGTGGGTCTTTTCTACCTCCTCGAGCTTTCTCAGGGGAGGCGGGATTGAAGTGTAAGCCGGGCGTGCTTTACCTCTGCTGTCGGAGACGGTTTCAAGATGCAGCCTTCGTAATCTGTGGAGCGTGCTCCTCCCACAGACGCCGACGCTTCACCTTGACTTTTAAAGGGGACACGTCAGCTTCAGCTCTGACAGCAGACAGTCTTCGGGCCTCGGCTGCAGTGGAGGAGGGAGATCAATGATGAGGCTAATGGTGCTGTGCATTAACTGACTCTTCAAATGGATGCAGGAGTGAAGCAATAAAAGGTGATAGTAAAGGTGTCACGGAACGGATGGTCAGAATTGCACCGTTTAAAAGTAAAGTGTAGGCAAAATGTTAAATGGAGCAACGGAGTAGATAAGATAAAACGTCCGCACCTGCTACAACTTACAAGCATGCAGTCTGCTTACAACTTAGGGAAAGTTCACAACGTGCATGAAGGTCCAGTTTAATAGGAAAGAACTAACTGCACAGACCTCAACCCCATGAAACCAGGCCTCATTGCCCAACAACTGTGACGCTTGAGTGGCTGAATTGCAGCGAATCTCTGCAGCCAGATTCAAAGATCTCATTCAAAATCTTCCCAGAGTAGTTGAGTTTGTTACGGCACATTGGTGTTGACTGTCGGAGTGAGATGTTCTGTGGCGAATGTGCGTATTTTGAGTACGTGGGACTTTCGCAGCTCAAACAAATGAACAGCCATTACATCCAATTCTTACCAAACGAGTTCACACAATGCTGATTAAGCCCATTTAAAGCCCACACTGGCACACTGGTAGTGGTGCATTTTTATGTTAATCAGCCGTGATTGGTTTGCTGGAATTCAAAAAGGGGAGCCACCATAATGACGGAGATGGAGCAGGCTGCGGCAGTGAGGAGTTTCTCGTAGCCTGTGATGGGAAAACTTAGAAAGCATCCGTAAAAAGTTTCTGGTGCCTTAAATTAAAAAAATACTACAGTCTAAAAAAGGCATCAATCAACAGCCAGGCATAAAACATAAGCAGATGTTGATGGTGTTTATGTAATTACTCCACTCTGCAGGTGTAAGAAGGAGTTCTTTTTTGATTAGCTTTAAATCCTGGGAAGCTCATGTTAGACATTATTTGTTTGGATGTTCTCATTCCTTTACCTATGTAGTCTACATCTTAATAAAGAAACTCCAGATGCGGGAAGTGAATATAAAAACAGAGGGCAAATTGAATTTAAACATACATAATTTAACAAACTGATCTACACGTTAAACCTGCATTAACCGATCTGAGCATTAGCATTTCATGATACACATGCTAGCAAACTGTTTCCGAACAAGCATATACACTGGAAAAAAATGCCCCTCCCAAAACAAGAAAAAAAAACTTATTTCAAGGCACTTTTACCTTAAAATAAGTGTAAAAATCTGCCAATAGAACAAGTGAAAATTTGCTTGGTCAGATTTCTTGAAATAAGACGTGATATTTAGAATATTGAGGTCTTAAAATTAGCAGGGAAAACTTATTTTAAGCCATATTTTAGCAGCATTGTCAAGCTGAGGTGTCTTAGAATAAGCCAGACATGCTAAAGAACTAGTATTTATCACTCAAAAATATATTTTTGCTTTATTAAGTTTAATGTCAACTTCTTAATTTGAGATGTATTCAACTTATTTTAGTTGTATTATTGTGGCTCTTCTCTAGATTTAAGACCATCTTGTACTTGAAATAAGATCACACAGATTAATTGAAGCATTCTGAGATATAATGTCTTCTCACAGTTGGCTAGAAATCCTAATATTTAGTGGTGTTTGACAGCATTTGAAGGTGTTGTGTTTTAGGTGAAGCCAGCTACGCCCAAAAGGAGGTGTTTTAACTCAAAAGCAGACATTTGATTTGTTTTAAAACACATTTTACACATGCAGCTGTTTTCTGATATGAACTGGTGATTTTCCAATAAAATGCATTTACTTGAATCAAGTGAAGTTTATTTCTTAAATCCAGATCATTTATCTCATACAAACAACAGCTCAGCTTGAAACATGTATGAAATGTGAAATGAACCTTGTTTCTTGTAAAATACAACTAAAACAAGATCATTTCAAGATTGTTTAACTTAACAAGATATTTAAGATGCATTTTCTTAAAACACGTCACTCCATGTTGCTGAAATGTTACTTGTAAAGTGAATTTATCTTAAATCAAGTGGGTTGAGACATTTTGACTAAAAATAAGACAAATAAACTTGGTAAGATGTTCAATTTTTGCAGTGTAGCATAGTTGTGCTTCTGGTTGCCTGATAAATAACAGTCCTGTTTTGTTCTCCACTGAAAAAAGACACAAAAAAAAAACCCTGCTCCTAAGCTGCCAGATGCACCATAAGTAGCAACCTTGTCTGCTGCTTAGTACAGGCAGTGTACAATGAGTTTATCAGGGAGGTTTTGTTTTCTTTAAAGCAGCTGCTTGCTCCACCTGGAAACGAGGTAAAGGAGGAGTCTGAGGAGGGCGTGAACCAAAGCAGAAGAGTTTAGTAAAAACAATAAGCTGGAAGACATTGAAATGCTGTGTAGAACTTAGGCTGAGTGGGATGATAATTCTCTCTGGGTTTGACAGATTTAGTTATTTGATCTGGTGTTAACATAAAACACTGATTATAGCAGTTTAAAGAAAAATAACAAGCTTCATCTAATCATAAATAATAAACATTCAAACAGACTATGTTTCCACAGCAAAACATGATAGCCTGAACCATCCGTTGTTCTGTTGACGCAGTGATATCACAGGCAGCTCTGCAATGAGGAGGTGAGGACTGACACACTTATGTACATACGTGCAGACGCCCGTGCTTACACTACACACTCACAGGCGCATATTCACAGACAGGCCGACAGGTGACAGGTGAGATCAAAGCCGGAGCAGCTGGTGGTCTCCTTCCTCTGGAGACAGACAGATGGCACGCCATTAATTAAGCAGAAACCACTGTGGACTCAGCCCACCTGAGATTAACAGTCTCCCTGCCGCCCTTAAATAGAGACTTCTGTGAGGAAACTCGGAGGATTATTCACTCACACACACACACATTGGTTGTGTTTCCATAAGTTCAGAGGACATTACGTTGACTTAGAGAGACTTAATTACAACCATTCCTTGCCTACCTCTAAACTCTCAGATTAAAACTCATCGATTGACATTATGAGGACTTGACTTTCGTCCTCATGAGGGATTCGGGTCCCCACAGTGCGACTGTGTGACCAGATGTCCCCACAACATGAGCAATACAAGAACACGCACACACACACACACACACACGTCCTCTCACACAGCGTTTAAAAGGACCGAGGGCATCAAAGAGCACCGAGACGTTAAGTGTTTTATCCAATTGTAAAGAGCTTCAGCTTCTTGCAATTCAGACGGCACAACCAAAAATAAAACCCCGGAATTTTAAGCAGCCTCGCCTGGAATGAATTAACTGATATCCAAATAAATTAATTAAATGATTTTTGTTAATGCCGTGCCTCAGTTTAAGCGTGAAATATTAAATATGCTTGAATGCAATCCAAGCCCCAAAGTAATGATTATTTTGGATTCCTCGGAGACGTTTTAATATCTATCTTCGAAATTATGTGCTCTTAAAATTTTATAGTCAACTCCCATGCTGCGCCCGATCATCAGTTTCAGCCAATGAGGCGTGAGCGGCGGTATCTCCCATTGTGTTTGGGGGATTTATTCCTAGCTACAAGTGGTAACGTCAGTGTTGGGAATAATAAATTAACGGTACTGTAGAGGCATGGAAAAAAATGTTATCTTAGAGCAACAGGATGCATTTTAAAAGATTAGTTTTTGTTATTATTTGCCATTGATGGAAAAATTGAAATTCCAGAAGGCAGCTGATAATTTGATAAGGTGCATGTCTGAATTAACATCGGTATTCATCAAGTGGGAGTTATTTGAATGTGTGTGCCCCTCAGAATTAAAATTCTTCTTCTTTGGTGGCTGTAAGTTCAACAAATTCCTCACTGGAGATGCAGCACTGTTTGTTTTTTACTCTGACGGAACAACACAATACACTGTAATTTGCATAGAATCTACGGTGACTGATCTGATTTATGCTTTTCATTCGTGCTGCCACTGTTTTATTTTTAAGATAATGAGGCGGTCACGTTTTGAATTATGCATATTAGTCGCAACCCAGCTGGGAAAAGTGGAACGCAACTGGAGCAAGGGCGGTCAACGAGTTCAGCTGCACTCACACCTGACACTTTGTGCAATATACAGTAAATCCATCGCTGTCTTTGCAGTAAGGTAACAGTAGTCTGTTCACAATATGCTCTGGTTTGCTGCCACAGCACAACTTCTTTATTGATCACCGAACATCGTTTTACTCTCTTTTAGGCGTTACTTTAAAACAATAATCACATTGCAGAGGATTCCAACTTAACCCCTTAACGCCGGTTGTCACAAATTTGCAGAGATAGCGTATGCATTCCCCCGATGCTGGTTCGTGCATATTCAATACATACCTAGGAACCTTTTGCAAGCACTGGTTTCTCTTAGGACTGGTTTCAATGGCATTTGTGGCATCAATAAAAAAAAAAAATTACCATTAATGCCTGTTGCATTACACCTTTATATCTACTATATGTGCTATAGACAGATTAACAATATCCACTTAATTTAACATCAACTTGAAATCAAAAACACATAAAATTATTGTGTTTATATAACTGTAAATGAATTCAGGCGTCAAGGGGCTAAACTCAAGTGCTGAAAGTCGACCAGTAACACACTTAAGGGTCCGTGTACGTCGCAGCCATTCGTTTTCTTATTTCGAGATTTCAAAATAAAAACAAAAAATAAACCGTTTCCCATTTTTTTCAGTGATAATACAAAATGAAAAATGGAAAATGGGCCGTAATTCATTATCCATTGTCCGTTTTCTGATTTAATTAAATTTGTTTGTAAATGAAAATTAAAATAAAAATGCACTGTGGACTTTTCACCAGTGTGGGGTTTATTTGTCCCTTTGGAGGGACCTTGTGGTTCCGCTAGCTCTGTCGCTAATGCTAAATCGCTAGCGTTCGGTTGCTTTTCGGGATGTTTTTGGGGAGGTTTGGAGGTTTTCTGCTACTTTAGCTTGTGAAAAGTCGACTGTGAAATTGTGTACAATGTGTGCCAAGCAACGTTTGGACCCCACAGTGGGTCTTCATCAGGCCACGGCACACAGCAAGGTCTGCTAACAGTGAGCTAACACTGGAGCTTTAGATACCAGATCCTTCCTCATCAGAAGTCAGACAGGTCACGGAGCCAAAACGAACAGGAAGTAGAGAAATAAGTTTTCCACGGGTGTATTTTAATTTTAATTTCCATTTACAAACACATCTAATTAAATCGGATAACGGACAATGGATAATGAATTAGGGCCCGTTTCCCGTTTTTCATTTTGTATTATCACTGAAAAAAACGTGAAACGGTTCATTTTTCGTTTTTATTTTGAAATCTTGAAATAAGAAAACGAATGGCCGCGACTTACACGGACCCTTAAGACTTATTACATCCACTCAAAGCTGTCTTAAAAGTGTTGTCGGATGCAGAAAAGTTAAAAAAAAACAAAGCAAAACTATTTTCTAAAAAGTTACCTAACTGTGGTGTCCTCATGGCAGATACAGCTGGACGTGTAAACGCTCATCACTATCTCTATATCCTCTTTTTATAAGACTCTGCCTGCATCCCAGTCGCGGACACTTAACCCTGAACTATCGAGTGCACTCAACTTCCTCTACTGCTGTCATGGCTCATATCACATTTCATAAGTCTTAGCTCTTTCCAGCATCCCCTCTGTAGGCTGTGATTCCCCTGTGGGGGTGGGGGACTGTTCTTTAAATGATGCTGTACAGACACATTAAGTGTTCTGGACGAGTCGGGCGGCTAAAATAACTGAATAACAACATTATAATATTGCTGTGAGTTACCATGTGAGGTGAATACTCAGGAGAGGAAATTCTGTTATGTAATGATACTTGAAAATACTTTAAAAAGCCGAGTCATAATCGATGAGTCACTGCTGTATTTAGCATCCTGTGATGACCATTTAACGCTGTTTTGTGTCTCGTCGATGTACGCAACAACCTATCAGCCACACTGCTGGAGGAGAAAGTCAGAGCGAGCCCCCCTGCCCGCCCCGGAGCTCCTGTGGTGTGCTCCCTGCAGGCCGAGCCGGTCGACGCCCCCTCAGTTACCTACAAGAGCCTGTCTCCTCGTGTCAGCTCAGAGCTGTGCAGCCCAGCTTGAAGGCTTCACCCCTGGATTCTCAATAAGAGGGAGGCTGTTTGTGTGTGCGCATCTATCAGGTGGGTGTACGCTCTGCTGTCAGGCAGTAAACAACATGTCGGGTGGTGCTGAGTCTGGACGCTGTCAGTCTGGAGTTGCTGTGAGACCAAAGGCTGTGACATGACTGAGCTGTTTTTTTCTTTATTATTGCTCAAAACAATGTGCTAGATTTATTTATATTTGAATACTGAAAACATCCATCACATATCACATACACCGATCAGGCATAACATTATGACCACCTGCCTAATATTGTGTTGGTCCCCCTTGATGTGCTCAAAAATGATTTGAACCATTGGGCATGGACCAGAGGACCTCTCAGGGTGTCCTATGGGGTCTGGAACCAGGACCAGGGCACTGGATCCTTTGGGTACTCTGGCTTGTGCAGTGGGGCCTCTGTCAATCCAACTTGTTCCACTGCATCCTGTTGATGCTTGATCACAATGGAGTGTAGGAAGTTTGGAGGTCAAATCAACATGTTGGACCATTGTCATGTTCCTCAACATGTTCCTGATTGGTTGATGTTGTTACCATGTGGTGGGGTGCATTTTCATCTAGTGACATTTGGGATTTCCATTAGCATGAGGGAGTGTGCTTGTTGTGGGACAATGTTTATTTTGGTGTCTAAGTCTGATCAACACGGATGTTAAAATCCAAGGTTTTCCATCAGAACACCACATAGTACTAATATGATCAATATTATTCACTTAACCTGTCAGTGGTCATGATGCTGTGGCTGATTGGTGTATGTTACTGTTCATGTTGTAGCTTAGACAGAAGTATAATTTCCACTAATAAATTATTTCAACATTTACTGAAAAAAAACAACTGGACTTAACTGAAAGTAATTGCTTGTCATTTGCCCTAAAATCCCCTTTTAAGTCAGTGATTTGAGCTGTGTGGAACCCGCTGATTGCCCACACTTAATGAAACACTTCAAAATAATGGTGACTCCTTCAGTGAACCATCGTGGGAAAGAAAGACGGAAAAGAAAGAAAAAAAACTCCAACAGTGAACCAGCAACAAATTAACTTTTAAAATGAACAGTAATTAGTTCTGCTGATCTAGACTCCCGGTGGCCTCGGCGGGGTCGGCCGCACACGTCGATTCTGTCAGAAGATGTGGCGAGAGCTCCCACAGGCTGAAGGGCTGAGCGCTGCTGTTCTTGTCATCGACATCACATCACAAGTGTCCCCTCAGTCCCTGTCCAATTAGAGGCCAATGTAGGCCCCAACTTCCAACAGCAATATTGCAGGACCTGCGATTGGAGTAGGTGGAGGAGAACAAAGTAACTTTACAGCTGGCTAAAAAGGCACTTTTGTCCAAGAATTGACCCTTTATGGTTAAACTATCGAGTCTTTTGAGAGAAAATGCTTCGATGTTTGAGGATAAATGAGGATTCTGCTGACAGAACTCATCCTCCTACCAAACACACACTTTAGACTTCGACTTTAGTGTCAGTCAGTATGCAACAAGATCACACAGAACGATATTGCAGCTGCAATTAGCTAAGCAGATTTAGAATATAAACGTATGTGTTGAAATATATTTAAAATATACAGCAGCAAAAATGCTATAAGATGCAATAGTGAAAAATAGTGCAAAAAAACTGTTCGTACAGTTAGGTCCATAAGTATTTGGATACTGACACAATTTTCAGCATTCCAGCTCTGTACAACACCACAATGGATTTGAAATGAAACAATCAAGTTGTGCTTTAAGCGCAGACTTTGAGCTTTAATTTGAGGGCATTTACATCCAAATCAGGTGAACAGTGTAGGAATTACAACACATTTTATATGTGCCTCCACCTTTTTAAGGGACCAAAAGTATTTGGACAATTGGCTACTCAGCTGTTCCATGGCCAGGTGTGTATTATTCCCTCATTATTTCATTTACAAGGAGCAGATAAAAGGCCTGCAGTTCATTTCAAGTGTGGTATATTCATTTGGAATCTGGTGAGGTCATCTCTCAATATGAAGTCCAAAGAGCTGTCACTATCAGTGAAGCAAGCCATCATTAGGCTGAAAAATCAAAATAAACCCATCAGAGAGATAGCAAAAACATTAGGTGTGGCCAAATCAACTGTTTGGTACATTCTTAAAAAGAGAGAACGCACTGGTGAGCTCAGCAACACCAAAAGACCTGGAAGACCACGGAAAACAAGTGTAGTGGATGACAGACGAATCCTTTCCCTCATTAAGAAAAACCCCTTCACAACAGTTGGCCACATCAAGAAAACTCTCCAGGAGGTAGGTGTATCTGTGTCCAAGTCAACAATTAAGAGAAGACTTCACCAGAGGAAATACAGAGGTTTCACCACAAGGTGTAAACCATTGGTGAGCCTCAAAAACAGGAAGACCAGATTAGAGTTTGCCAAGAAACATCTAAAAGAGCCTGTGCAGTTCTGGAACAACATCTTATGGACAGATGAGACAAAGATCAACTTGTACCAGAATGATGGAAAGAGAAGAGTATGGAGAAGGGAAGGAACTGCTCAAGATCCAAAGCATACCACCTCCAAATACTTTTGGTCCCTTAAAAAGGTGGAGGCACATATAAAATGTATTGTAATTCCTACACCGTTTATCTGATTTGGATGTAAATGCCTTCAAATTAAAGCTCAAAGTCTGCACTTAAAGCACATCTTGATTGTTTCATTTCAAATCCATTGTGGTGTTGTACAGAGCTGGAATGCTGAAAATTGTGTCAGTATCCAAATACTTATGGACCTAACGGTATATAACAAAAAAGGAAATTGAAGAGGTATGGAAGGGTGCACAAAAGACATGATATCTAGTATGAGCGGCGTATTATCATTTAGAATTTAGCTGTCTGATGATTTAAAGGAAAGGGTCTTATTTTTTGTATTAACTTCACATCCCATCAAGGATGTTTTCAGCAATATATAAGTATATTGGGGCAAGTAGTGCAAGCTTCATAAAACTTTGAAAATAAAATCCATAAATGATTTTAAATGCAAATCCAGTTGTCAAATGTTTAGATAATCTGCTCTGTACTGATCGAAAGATGTTCTAGGTCACACACACACCCCTGGACTGACCTTAACCGTCTATACATACCTCAAATACTGCATATAATTTGTCTATAAACTACATTAATATCTACCACTGTACTATTCACACTGCACACTCTATATATAACGTAAACCATTCCCATTGCACTATTGTACATACTGTATAACCATTCCCCACTTTTTCATAAGGATAAATTGTACCACTGTACCCATTGTATATTATTACGTCTGCCAAGGAGGTTATGTGATGGCCGGTGTTTGTTTGTTTGTGTTCAAAATAACTTGAAAAGTTATGGACAGATTTGGATGTGATTTTCAGGAAATGTGTGAAATGGGACAAGGAACAAATGATGAAATTTTGGGACTGATCCGGATCACCTATCTGGATCCAGGAATGTTTTTAATGTAAGTATAACTGGGTGGACAATTACATGCGGTTTACTCTAAAAGCCACCAGAGGGCACTCTTGTTTTTGGGGTAACCCCTTCTGACCACATGACATTTTGGGTCTCCACGCGACAGACAGCGACAATGACGGAGTTCTCTTTCCTTCCTGAGCGACATACGCACGGTTGGGCCGGCATTCTTATCTCTGGTTGTCTAAGAAGCTGGGAGGCTGTTAGGAGCTGCCGCGCTAGAGGCCGCGCCTGTTTATTAGGTCAGATGGGGTGAAGGCCGCATTGTCGGTAGGAAATTTGAACTGTATGTAATTACATTTGTATCTGTAACGTTCCATACAAAATATGTGAATTGGGAGATTGTGTTGGGGGTGGACTGAAGCTGCTTGGCAGAGGTATGAGCTCTCTGAGTGCTTTTCTAGTCCATATTTATATTATACACTTCTGTATAGTGCTACAGCTTATGCACGTCTGGTTCGATGCAATCTGCATTTCGTTGCCTTGTACTTGTGACATGTGCAATGACGATAAAGTTGAATCTAATCTAATAAAACCTTGTTGACAGATTTATGTATTTTGCCAGCTATGTATGTATTAATAATAATAATAATTTAACCTTTATTGATCCCTTTGGGGGAATTCAAGTCTGCATTTGACCCATCCCACACACATTAAGTAGGAGCAGAGGGCTGCAGAGGCCCGGGAAGCAGTCAGGGGTTACGGGCCTTGCTCAGGGCCCCAACAGTGGCAGCAGTGGGGGTTCAATCCACTGACCTTCCAATTGGCAGCCCAGGGCTTAACCCGTTGCGCCACCACTGCCCAATATTCTAGGAGCTCCGAACACAGACAGACACATTGTCCTGCTGTAAACTTGAAGTTATATATCCGTTCTTATGACGGCATCAACTTTTAAAACCGACATATATCGACCTAAAGGGTAAAAATCAATCAGACATAGCAGGAGGGGATATAAAGTAATCCAACAATGCGCACATTTTAGGCACAAATACAGAAATGTAGACATAAGTCAAATCTGGTGGGCAAACTCTCTTGAATGGCATGACCTTTCATGTTAAGACCCAGTCATTCACATTCCACTGCTAAATGTCACCAAATGTCACATCAAGGCCTCGGTATTCCGACTTGTCAAGTCACAGGCAGAGATGTGAAATGTGATTAATCAGAATTCCCGTGGTCGTATGCCTCCGCCAAGCAGCCAGCAACACGTCTGTTCGTACTCATGCATGTGGGGAAAGTTCAGCGAGAGAAACAAAAAACAGATTCAAATTCCTTATGTTTGTTTGTTTGTTTGTTTGTTTACATATTTGGCCAGTATAGCTGATAGAATACAGAGTTGTAGCCATGATAGTAGACAATCCTTCAAATATGGATGCTGCTGCAAAGAAGCTACACACATCTTCGACCCTGCAGCGAAGACGATCGACGGTCATCACGGTTTAATAGGTGCTCATCCAAGATTCACATTATAATTCAGCATCTGACCAAATGTGGAATAAATGGCCACAATCTCCCTTCTGCTCCTGAGTGATGCTGTTAAATAATGGCCAGAAAAAGGGGCTTTTGCAGAACATTTTAATGTCACGGCAAAGCTGAGCTTTGAGCTTTTGGGTATAAAATGTTGTTGCTTCATCGTTTCAGCCTCTTTGTTGACATTTGTGTGAAATTTTATTAGTTATTTTTGATCCATCAGCAACTTCTTGGACTGAACAATGAAGGCGATATGGAAGTGTCAAAACTGTAGCTTACCCCAAATAGCCAAAAATGAGTTTAGCCCCATATACCTACATGTTACGATGCCTTCACAGCAGAAGTAAACATGTTTACAGACCGCTATAGTTGATAGTTGTGGTCTCTATAACTGATTTTGCTGCATACGGGGTGGATTTTTATAGAACTCGGCCATTTAAATTGTTTTAAAGCTTACAGTTCTAGATTATCAAGGACGTCCTGACAGTGACAGGCGGGTGCTTTCTTAGGACAATCCATGGCCCAGAAACATTCTTATGGCAACCTCAGCTCACTCTCATTCTACCTCTTTGCTCATGTTTGGATTAGCTGGGAGTTAGGAGGAGTCAGGAGCTTCAAAATTGCTGTTCAGGAAACCTATGAGTAACGTTTGACCATTGACCGCCAGGTGCTAATCAGCTCATCTTTGAGTTCAGGTGAATGTTTGTGCAAAATCTGAAGAAATTCCCTCCAGGCATTCTGAGATATCATGAGGATGGAAACTGACAGACACAGCTGTCAGCGGTACAAAGGCATTAAAACAACAAAAGGACCTGATATAATGCTATTGCACAGTTTCCCTGCAGTCTGCCTCTCTGCTGTAGTTGTCAACATTAGGAGCAAAACTGTCACGTTTCTTGAAACTAAAACTGTGGTTTCGCCAATTAGGGCCCTTCGATGCTGTGAACTGTGAGGAGATGTTTAAGGGATCAATAGCAGGCTTATTTCATGCAGAGCATGGAGCCAAGGCTGGTGATTATGTCTGAGAACACTGAGGTAAATAAGAGTGTTTACCCGTGTATTTATACATCTCAAAAACCAAATTCCTGGCTGGGAACACAGTGGCATTATACATTCTTAATTGAAAGACTTGACAAATAGGCTGTCAGCATTCACAAGCTTAGCATTGATTCAGGGGGAGCAGGAACGGGACTGAAGCTTTAGTGCAAAGCACAGTTTTTCCAAGAAAAAAAGTCTCAACTTGAGATGAGAGTCTTGCGGCCTATTCGCAGTCAAGTCAGGTCTGCTGTTGCAGTCTCTCGATGAGACCTTGGCTTCAGAGCCTAAGATGTTTTCACACTCCAAGATCAGCCAAGAATCTCAAGTGGTCATGAAACACATTTTGATTGACAGTGTTTTGTCACTCCATCACTTTGCATTTAAAGCTCAAAACAAGGAGGAGAAACATGTCGGTGTAGCTGAAAAGAAGTTGGGTGCAGAAATGTAGGACAAGAGCATTTAGAGACTACAGATGGTAACCGAGGCTGATGGGGAAGAGGTAGAAAGATGTTTCTTTCTTCTTTGTCTGCAACAACTTGACAGAGCTGAGCTTTTCAATGTCAACTTCTAACTTTTTTATCAATATTAACTGATGTATGTGCCATAAAATATAATGTTCACGATCAAAGTAAAGGAAAAGCGTTCTGCTGTTACTAAAAGTGGCTGATTTGAGTCGTGGGTTGTTTTTGGTGAGGTAGAGGAGGTCAGAACAACACTTACCCATGTGTGAAGCCACTTAAATGAATCCTTATTCTACATGCAGCAGGCGAGTCATCATCCAAGTTTTCCCCCACAGCCCGAGAAGATGTCTGAAAAGCAAATTTAAACGTGAATTTTTCAGCGAAACTAACACAGCTCCACAGAGAGCAAATACGAGGAGTCTGAATTTCCAGAACATGGATTTCTGCGTCCTTCATCCATCAAGGAACAAGATGTTTCGAAGTTGAAAGGTGTTTCCCTGCTGGAGATGACTCTGGGGTTTTACAACATCATCAGGCGTAGAGATGGTAAAGCAAAGCCATAGTCTGTGTCATGTAATTAACCCCCATTGTAGCATCCAATCAATTCAAAGGAGGCCAAAAACTGATGGAAAATGACTTTATTGAGCCGTCCTTGTCATTAACCAATGTAAGAACTATGGTGAGAACGAAATAAACCACGATTACTATACGTTCATCTTTTAACCGTAACATAACTCCTACATTAGTGACTTTCCATTAGCAAATCCATAATACATCTTAGGAATAAACATTTCCAGTTAACCAGTATATTTTCTGTGACATTTACAAACCTTGCTCTCCCATTGACTGAAGCTAAACCCTTGTTTTGTTGACTTTTCCGTTGTCCTTCCGTTGTCTCAATTTTACCGTGAACATAGACAATCTTTCTTTGCGCCTTCCGTAACGTTAGTCAAGTCCACTTCCGTTACCGTACTTCCGCTTAACAGGACGCTATCAATATAAAAGCATGACCGTACCGTAATTGCCATGTAAATAACATTAGAGATAGCTTTGGCTATTCTGACCTTTACACACATGTTTAGCGTTGTTTAAGAATTTTGGTTATTTTTGTGGATGCACAAGAACAATACTCCTCTGTAGTGATTTAGGAAAGAGATTACTGCAGCTTCTTGTTGGATGATGATCAAATGAAAGTGTTTCAATCTTAGAGGATAATCCTGGCGATGGTTGTGTTGTAGTTACCGTCAACAAATCCCATGAACAAACCAGTAATGACTGTGTTCCTAATGAAAATGATGGTTTTAAAAAAGGATCAGTAATTTCCTAAATCAGCTGGGCTCTGTGGTTTTTAACTAACATTACCAAAAAAAGGATGAAACGGTACTTTAAAGCAAGCAGGATGGTTTACTTGAGATCGACTGCTTTGTAATGAAGGAATCCGTCACTCATGTCACGCTGCGTCTCACTTTTTAATAGTAAATACCATCTGCTCACCTTCTCTGCACCTCATAAAGTCGCAGCAGCAGCAACCAATAATGTCAAATTTCGACTCCTCAGAGCAAATTGTAGTTTTCTGCCCGTCTTTGCCCAAGCACTTCTCTTCTTCTTCTTCTTCTTCTTCTTCTTCTTCTTCGTCTCCCTCAGCAGCAGTTTCTTTGCAGCAATCCAACCATGACGGCCCAGTTCACACGGTCTCCTCCCCAGCAGTTGATGCTAAGATGTGTCTGCTAATTGAGCTCTGGGAAGCATTGATGTGAGCTCTAAGTCTGAGCGGCCGTTAATTGTTGATTTTTCTGAGGCTGGTAGCTCTATTGAACTTCTCCTCTGCGGCAGCAGAAGGAACTCTCGGTCTCCCTTCCCTGGGATCCGTCCTCACGAGGGCCGGTTTCATCACGGCGTTTGATGGCTTCTCGCGACCGCGCTTGAAGAAACTTTCGAAGTTCAAAGGACCGACAGAACTACGCGTCTTAAAGTAATGATGGACTGTTGTTTCTCTGTGCTTTTGAGCGGGTTCTTAGGGATTACCATGAGGCTATTTGCCGCGTACTAACACTAGTCCGACCTCTACTGATGGAGACCATTCCGGGTGACGACCCCATGAAACGACATAAATCCATTTATGTTCTTTCATAGTTGTGTGTTCTAGAAGAAAAATAAATAAATACAGAAAAACTCTCGGAAGAGCAGCAGTGTCCAAACTTTTGACTGCTGCTGTATACAGTCTAATGAATATGCACAGATTTAGCGATTATTCCACTGACAGACAATTAATCAGCAACTATTTTCCTTCTGATAACCGATTAATCATTCGAATCATCTTCCAAGTAAAAGTGCACAAAATTCGGGGCTTTAAGCGCCTCAAACTTTGCTGCTCTTCTTCATCTAATATGAATTTATTAATGGCGTTCTCTCGGGTTCTGTCCTCACGAAGCCCCTGGCTATGTGTGTTTGTGTGTGTGTTCAGAAATGTCAACAAGGAGGCTGTATGAAAATCACATCCGGCTGTAATTATGAAAAATGTCATCGTGTTCATCCTGAAGTGCGGCGTCATTAAAGGCTTGAGTCCGTGAGACAGAGCCATAGATGAGAGACTGAGCAGAAAAGGTGGTTGGTGTTGGAGGGGAGGGAGGGGGGTTGCTGAGGTAAATGTGCATCCATTATGTGAAGAACTCGCTGTATTAGCTGCTGTGGCTGATGTGCGGGCCATTATGTTTCCAGCCACTTGGAAAATATGGCACTAAATACCCGACGACCAGAGCGAAACTGCATTAGATGCTGTGGAGATGGTGCAGAAAGCATTCAGACAAAAATGGGAGGGAAAAAAATGTTGTGTCTTTAGAGCTGTAGTCTTCTAAAAATGATGGTGATAAAAAAGAGAACACTAGCGTCTGTTTTTTAAAGGATAGGTTCACGTTTCTCTGCCTTTTTTTTCTTATTTAAATTTTTATTGTAGTTTTTCAAAATGACCAAAACAACAAAACAGCACAAACTAAAACATTACAGCAAAATTTTACCACATTGAAACAAAAAAGTAAATAAAGTACATTTTGGACTCTAATGTGTCTGACCCCTTAACCCCTTAACGCCAGTTGTCGCAAATTTGCAACGTACCGCTGCAGCTGAGATAGAGTATGCATTCCCCCAGTGCTGGTTTGTGCATATTCAGTACATACCTAGGAAGCTTTTGCAAGCACTGGTTTCTCTTAGGACCGGTTTGATTGGCATTTGCGGCATCAATAAAAAAAACTGTTACCATTAATGCCTGTTGCATTACACCTTTATATCTACTATACGTGCTATAGACAAATTAACAATCTCCACGTAATTTAACATCAACTTGAAATCAAAAACACATAAAATTATTGTTTTTATATAATTGTAGATGAATTCAGGCTTCAAGGGGCTACATAAGACAAAAACACATCCCAGATTTCTAAGTTTCCCTCCGATTCTGTAACTTAGCTACCAATAACTCATAGGAAGTCACATCTGTCATGTACCTAACCCAGTCCCTATAAACAGGACCATCAGGATTCTTCCATTTATGAAGATTTACTCTCGCAGCCAAAATAAAGCCTGTTAGGACCAAAGCAAACGCACTTTTAGAAACATTAGGTAAACAGGAACTGTCTCCCAATAGGCACAATTGAGCAGAGACAGGCACATGTGTACCTAACCATTCCTGTTTTGTTTGAATTGTTTTCCTCCAAAATGGTTGGTCCGGTCCGGTTTGGGGACCGCAGGATCTCGTCTCTGCTTTTTGCAGATGATGTGGTTCTGTTGGCTTCATCGAATCTGGACCTCCAGCGTGCTCTGGGGCGGTTTGCAGCCGAGTGTGAAGCGACCGGGATGAGGATTAGCACCTTCAAATCCTAGGCCATGGTTCTTCATTGGAAAAAGGTGGCTTGCCCTCTCCGGGTCGGTGGAGAGACCCTGTCCCAAGTGGAGGAGTTTAAGTATCTCGGGGTCTTGTTCATGAGTGAGGGGAGGATGGAGCGTGAGATTGACAGGCGGATCGATGCAGTGTCTGCAGTCATGCGGTCGCTGTACCGATCCATCGTGGTGAAGAAGGAGCTAAGCCAAAAGGAGAAGCTCTGTATTTACTGGTCAATCTATGTTCTGACTCTCACCTATGGTCATGAACTTTGTCCGACAGAATCATCCGATCTGATCATGACCAACAGAACGATATCCCGGATACAAGCGGCTGAAATGAGTTTCCTCCGCAGGGTGGCTGGGCGCACCCTTAGAGATTGGGTGAGGAGTTCAGTCACCAGGAAGCTCGGAGTAGAGCCGCTACTTCTCCACATTGAGAGGGGTCAGTCTTGGACATCTGTTCCGGATGCCTTTGGGACGCCTCCCTGGGGAGGTGTTCCGGGCATGTCCCACGGGGAGGAGGCCTCGCGGTAGACCTAGGACACGCTGGAGGGACTATGTCTCTTGGCTGGCCTGGGAACGCCTCCGGGTCCCACTGGAAGAGCTGGAGGAGATGGAGGAGGTGTCTGGGGCGAGGGAAGTCTGGGCCTCTCTGCTTAGACTGCTGCCTCCGCGACCCGGCCCTGGATAGGCGGAAGATAATGGATGGATGGATGGATGGACGGATGGATGGTTGGACAACTGTGCAAGCCCACATGGCATTAATAAATATACTTTCATGACTGGTACATTTCCAACATAGATTATTCTGGAGAATATCCATTTTGAAAAGTCGTGCAGAAGTAAAATAAAACTGGTGGAGGATCTTATAATGAGTGAGCTTCCCTCATGCTTCTCTTGTGAAACATCCCATAGAGGAAATTGTTTTAAGCCGTGAGTCCTTATCTATATTCAAATCTCTCTTCCAAACAAGTCTCAGACTCTCACTATTGTCATACAAGGTCCTGGATGGCATTTTATAAAACGCTGAGGCTGATTGACACTTATGAGGCAGTTTAAAATATGTCTGTACAACATTGTCCTGTTCAGGTAATTGCTTAATTACCTCACTCAAACCTCTTCTTAATTGTAGATAATTCCAAAATTCTAACTTACTTACAAGTTAAATTGTGCTTTCAGGTCTTGGTATGATTTAAATATTTTATTATCAACAAGATCTGCTAAGCTCTTAATGCCCCTTGAGATCCAGGAACGCCAACAAATAACTTGTCCTCCTACTTTTATTGCCGGATTATTCCAAAGTGAAGAATATAACTGTTTATAAGGTGAGATCCTGAAGAGTTTGTGAAGTTTAGTCCAGACCTCTTTAGAATCCTGAATAATTCTTTGTGATAGAACGTCAAATGGACTAAATGGAGCGGTGTTTTCTTGTTCAGTAGCCATCCATCCTAAATCAGGGCGCCCTCCCCTTTGAAGCGATTTACAAGTTTACTCAGGTGTCTACATGGAAACAGCTTCTACCTGCATCAGTCTTCTTGTTCAGCTTTTATGAAAAAAAAATCCCTTTTAATCTGCCTTTAATGTAAAATGTTGGGGGGCGGGGACAAAATCTACAGTTGTGTTTCTTTGTTTGAAGGAATAAAGGGGATTTCAGATTTTATCTCATATTATCTTCAGCTTTTCAGATTAGTCAGATCAAGTGGACGCCCTCCAAAGTTTGAGCCTTTTACTGTCAGATTCCCTCTTTGTGCTACGGATCTTCCACTGCAGGGAGGAAATTGTGCACTGAAATACAACGAAGGCCTTACTTCAGCGTTCTGACTGCTATTTCACGGCCTGGAGGTATGTTTTTGTGTGTCCGTGCGCCCCTCACACAGGTGGCAGGTTCATTGGTTTCTTTGATTTTCTGCCCCTTGGTGATTTTTATCAACAATACCGAACCGAACGCTCTGATCAAATGAGCAGCAATGACAGGATAATGTTTAAATAACCCATTTTAAACACCCCCTCTGGTGAAAATCAAGCTCTTTGTGTTGTTAACACGTCTATGTGGTGGTTTATAAGTTGGATCAACATTGTCAACACCATTCCTGAGCATTTACACCTAAAAACTGCAGTGAGACTCTCAAAAACACACATTCAGACTTTCGGGGTTTCAAATGTGACAAACTAATTGTTACGCCCCAGCCTCTAGGGTTAGCTGGGTGCGACAACAACGACAAAAAAACAGATGTTATTGCTTGGGTAAAGCAATTTATTGGTTAGTGACTAAATTAACACAAAAGGTCAGTGATAATGTACGAGGCCATCAATGTTACTGTGTTTTGTATTGAGTTGTATTGAGGAGTAGGGATCAAATAAGAGTTACTCTTCAACCTACTGCTGTTCTTTTTTTTGCATGGGATGTATTTTTCCTTAACCATATGTACAATATGAAGTTTGTATAATTTATTATGTATACCATGAAATAAGAACAAATAAAGCAAATGCAAACAATACCAAGAAAACAGCTAAAATCAAAGAACCAAATAAAACCAAATGAAGGCCAACAGAGTAATGAAAAATAACAAGAAAACTAACCTAGAACCAATAAAAGAAACGGAACAAACAAGTGCCTCAAACACACGTTCACACACAAGACATGAATCACCAACCCTCAGTGTCTACTGAACACACAGGACACTGGTAACTTCTCCACTAAGTTATGCAGCTGCAATTCACACAGACAAGTAACTTCTTCTCTACGCTGACAGCTGCTAACCAAGGCGAACTGTTCACATTCAACCCCAGCCACCCTGACTGAGAGTTTGGTTGCAGCTTTATACTCTCCAGGTGTGATGATGGCTGCGGTTGGTTCGGTGAAGGTGGAGGAAGCCGTGTGGCGGCCCAATCAGACGAGTCGGGAGGCGGGGAGAACAAGGGTTGGAGTGCAGGTCTTTAGCTCCAGGATAATCAGCTGAGATGACTGGCAGCTGGGGTTCTGGAGCAGCTCTCAAGCCCAGATACCGCTGAGTGCAGTGTGCAGTTCGGGGCGGGAGCTCAACGTTGCTCAGAGTCGGCATGCTATTGGCTGAATCCAACAGTTCGGGGCGGGAGCTCAACGCTGAACGTCGGCATGCTATTGGCTGAATCTAACATTTGACTCCGCCCACGGGGACATTACCTGCATGTAAAAACGAGCACCGTCTTATGCTCCTAGCATAGTCGCAAACCTGTATTTAGTTCCACTCTGAATTTTATTAGATACGCACATTCCTAAAGGGTTAGGATGAGGGTTAGATTGTCACCAAACTGTTGCAACATGAAGTAAAGTTGAACGTTGAGCTCCCGTCTCGAACTACACAGTGCAGTCAGGAGCTTCTCCTCAAGCCAGCCAAAGGTGGTCCTACACAAGCCATCTCCCTATATGAAGGCCCCAAAAATCCACCACAGAAGCGAGACGGCACCGGTGGCCGTAACACCGATCCTATCAACTTACAAGGTGGAGCTTTCTGTATCAATGTTCCTCTTTGGAAAACAAATTGCCGTTGTGTAGCCCAGAGTAGTTTTACCGTGTCGCAGGTGAGCTGGTGTTCTCCAGCTGCAGCGAACGGTGGATCGGTGGATGGAGAAAGAGAGGCAGGGACTTTATAGAGCTGCATTTTCAGAGAAAGCAACACATCAAAGCCATTTTAGGACATGAAGGAATTATTATCATGCCTAAGAAAACTTCTGAATATGTAATTCTGATACAGGAAGATGAGTTTTTAGGGGTTTAATCAACGACCAGAGAGGGACTTTAATTAATCACTCCCCAGTCAGTAGAAGCATGTACACTGGCATGAAAAATGAAGCAGCAGTACGGTAAATATTCTGCATTTATCAGTAAGTAAAATCAGTGATCCTCACAGTACCTGTTGTCTCCAGCTTCTTTACACTGTGGGAAAATCTTCTCCTTCCCCTCATTAAAATCCCACAGCCGGCTGAAAGCAGCGGGACAGATATGCTGATTTGAGGAGTGCCGTGTCAGAGCGCAGTGTCATTACGCAGGACTGTCTGCTGTTTACCTTTATCAAATCCTGCAAAAGTGACACCAGGCTGCCACAAAGTGACGGCATTCAATAGTGCAAACATCAGAGAGGCCAGTTTCGTTTCTGTTTGTGTGGGAGATGGAGGATTATAGCAGCTCAGAGAGAATCTGGTGCTTTGGAAGATATCCGTTTTATTTGTGTAACTCTGCTGCTTAAGATATATGTTCGAGTGCATTTTAGCCCTCCATCATTAAAGGGGTATTTTTAACGGCCAGTCTGAGCAGGAAGAAAGATTATTACACTGTTGTGATATTTATCTTGGCATCTGAGTGTTTTTTAAACTGTATATTTAAAGGGAAATAAATTTTCTTTTAATTTTCTTTATTTTAAGCTTATTCAAGTTTGACTTTGATGTTCTGGGCAGATTCTCGTCCAGGATCCAGACACCTGAAGTGTAAATATAATTGATTGTTTGCTAAAACTTTAAACAACTTAATGATTCCAGACAAAAGCAGCCTTAATATTTTGATTTTCCAGCTGAAACAAAAACTATTGATGACAAATTTTATGGCATATTTGAGCTAAATAGGCTAATATTAACTTGTTGAAACATTAACATCAAAAATGAGTTTTTTTATGTTTATGTAATTGGGTTATTTTAAAATGAGGAACACTGTAATAGACATCTAAAATACACTGCCCATTCAAAACAAAAGTTGCACACTCTGATATTTCGTTGGAACGCCTTTAGCTTTGAGTATACATTCACCTTGGCATTGTTTCGATAAACTTCTGCAGTGTCACAGCATTTGTTTCCATCCAGAGTTGAATTAGTTTTCCAGCAATATCTTCTATTGATGATGGGAGAGTCGGACCGCTGCACAAAGTCGTCTCCAGCTCTCTTCTTCCCCTGATGCACCCATCACTTTGGACCAGGGTAAATCTGGACTCATCAGACCACATGACCTTCTTCCATTGCTCCAGACTCCAAACTTTATGCTCCCTAGTAAACTGAAGCCTTTTTTTCTAGTTAGCCTCACTGATCAGTGGTTTTCTTAGGGCTACACAGCTGTTTAGTCCCAATCCCTTGAGTTCCCTTTGGATTGAGGGTGTGGAAACGTTCTTACTTTCACTGTTAGACACAGCTGTGAGTTCTACTGTTGATTTCCTACGATGTGATTTCACCAAACGTTTAAGCGACCTCCGATCACGATCATCCAAGAGATTGTTCCGACCACATTTCTTCCTCGAAATGATGGTTCACTATTATCCTTCCAGGTTTTAAAAATGCGTTGGACGGATCTTCACCCTAATTTTAGTAGTTTCAGCAATCTCCTTAGTTGTTTTCTTTGCTTGACGCAGGCCAATAATTTGACCCTTCTGAAACAGACTAACATCCTTTCCTTGACCAAAGGATATGTCTTCCAACATAGTTGTTTAAGAAATGAGAAGCTACTCATTGCATCAGCTCAGGTTAAATAAGTTGTTACCAGATAAAACATATTCATCACTGCAGTAATTATCCAATGGAAGGTTCTCACCTGTTTGCTTAGTTAAATCTAGGTGGCGAGTTTTGTTTTTTGGACAGTGTATGACATAAAGTACATGACGTTATGCTAGCAGACAGTGTTCTTGCCTTATAATGCACACTTAGTTTCCCTGGTATTAAGAATATGATGAGGAGCTGATGTTTAATTTTAACATTGTCCTGTTTTGTTGTCTTCGATTAATTCTTGGGTTAGAAAAAGCTGCTAACTGCTAAGAAGACCTGCAGATTCCATTAGAAGAGACAAACATGCCGTTGAATCCATTCATGGCTCTTTTGCTGTTGTTTGTTCGATGCAGGATAAGGTTATAAAGAGACACCACAAGGGCAGGCGAATGGATAGATGGATAGATAACGGACGAATAGCTGACAGATGGATGATACATGGATGGAGGGTCGGACAGACGGACAGACAGATGCAGGAACACATCCCTGTCCGTCTCAGATATCATTACCTCAAGGTCATTTGCCACCTGCCAAAATAAATTGCTTTCACATTATTAGTGCACCATCACTTCCTCTATTTGGAAAATTCCTCATAACGTATTAATGGTCGTCCCTCAGATCGCCCATTATTTTCTTAATACCGAATTAGATTTTTATAACTCGCCATTAACCAGGGTGGGAGAATGAATTATACTGGAGAGAACCACCACATCAAAGGAACGTGTCAGGTAGGAGGGGGAAGAAACTCAACCCACAGATATTCCACCCCAAAGTTTGAGATCAAATATGCACGAGAAGCTCGCATGCACTTAATGCCCCGGTGGATCCATTTGAATCACAAATAACATCATAAATTTGCAGAGCACCAGGAAGCCGCGGATACACAATGAACCATTGACTGGGAGCTAAAATCCCTGAGACGACATTTGCATCTCAATAAAACTGCCTTACATAGCGGGTTAGGGCCTCTGTCTATCTCAGCATGCAAAACATCAAATGATAGCAAATTGTTGACAAATAATTTGTTGACGGGGGCAGAAATGATAGAAACATATGCTAATGAAGTGCGCTGCGTATGTACATTGTTAATTCCTTTCTGTGGACTTTACTCCAGCCTCAGTTTGGACAGACGAGGTGTACTTTCCTAATTTACATTAAACAAATCCGAGGATTGTGAAATACAGAGGATGAAAGCAATAGCAGCTGTGCTCGGATGCTCTGAACACACAGACCAAATCGGGGTGTTATTCCTGTGTGTTTGCCGATGTTATGAGCACAGTTATGTCATCGTCGCAGGTTCACGAAGGAGGAAACAAAGAAGATGCATTTAATTCAAAACAGAGCTGCTCTATAAGCCTGTATCACATTAACAGTGACAAAACGTGCTTCTAAACCACTCTCAGATCAAGGCTTACCTTTCATAATGGACACAATAAACATTTTTCACAGGTGTCACTGCCGTATTCTTTGCTTAGAAACACCAGAACTTGTCATGCACAGTAGTTTTCTCATCTAAGTTGCCTTGAAAAGAGTTGCACAAAAGCCAGATATTGTGCAGTCCGATGCTGTTTCAAGATCAAGAATGAAATCATGATCTTAACGTTCCCTTTTACTCAGGAATGTGTTTTGGTTATTGCTGCTTCTCCTGGATGTCTGAACTGAAGATGTGTGTTTGTTTGACGCTATAAAAGGCTATTTTCATATTCTTAATCTGAAAGTAGAAATTTTCTCTGAAGGTTGCGTGTGTGGTATCAGGTATTCAACAGCTCGTTCAACGGTGGATTGTTTTGTTTAAATGTGTAGTGTACCAGTAACAACTACAAAAGCACTCAGAGAGTGCATACCTCCGCCAAGGACCTTCAGTCCACCCCCAACACAACCTCCCAATTCACATATTTTGTATGGAACGTTACAGATACAAATGTAATTACATATAAGTCAAATTTCCTACCGACAATGCGGCCTTCACCCCATCTGACCTAATAAACAGGCGCGGCCTCTAGCGCGGCAGCTCCTAACAGCCTCCCAGCTTCTTAGACAACCAGAGATAAGAATGCCGACCCAACCGTGCGTATGTCGCTCAGGAAGGAAAGAGAACTCCGTCATTGTCGCTGTCTGTCACTTGGAGCCCCAAAATGTCATGTGGTCAGAGGGGGTTACCCGAAAAACAAGAGTGCCCTCTGGTGGCTTAAAGTAAACCGCATTTAATTGTCCACCCGGTTACACTTACATAAAAAAAAAATCCTGGATCCAGACGGTGATCAGGATCAGTCCCAAAATGTCATCATTTCTTCCTTGTCCCATTTCACACATTTCCTTAAAATTTCATCCAAATCCATCCATAACCTTTCGAGTTATTTTGCACACAAGCAAACAAAGAAACAAACAAACCAACGCTGGCGGAGGTAAAAATGAATTAGTATGTGCCTTAAAACAAACTCATTAAAGTGATAGTATAAGGATCTGAAACAACAAAATATTGATCTCTACTTTGCCTCAAACGAGGTCCAGCAAGTCAGAGTATCATGAGGAGTTTGCTCATAATGAAAATATTCTCTCATAAGAAATGAGAGAATGAGTGTGCCAATGGTAAATTATTAATACGTGCGAAGAGGTATAGCCGACTCTTCCAACTCTCTCAAAGGAAACTGTGAGCACATGCTGCAGGGGTTTCATTTCAACGCCTGCCACCGCCATTGATTTAAGGCCCGGCGTCAGCAGAAGCCTCATTTAGGAAAGTCATCTGTCTCGCCTGCCTGGGTCTGCTAAAAGGTTATTTAGCTGCCCGGTGCTTTGTAGCAGTAGATAGAGACTACAGAAGAACACAGGCGTTATGTGTTTGTGTTGGCTATTGATTGCCGTGGCCGTGTTTGTGCCGAGCTGTTTTGTCGGTGCGTCCACCTCTGGAGCAGGACTCAGGCAGCGACGCCTCGCAGGGCCTGATTGGATGATCAGCATTAAACGGTAAACATGGCGAAAACAACACACAGCGCTCCGGTGCCAACTCATTATATCGTAATCTACAGCTGAGCTTCACAATTACTTAAAATGCAAGGAAAGCATCATTAACTACTGAGAGGATCGAGCTCTGGAGTGGAAAAATCCAGAGCCACAACAGGAAGGCATTAGTGTCATCTAGCACCAGGAAGGAATCCATTCCCCTCTTAATTAATAAAAAAAAAGAAAAAAGTCTGCTGGCTGTCATAATGTGAGGGCTAATGGATTAGGTTTTACTGAATAAAAAATAGGAGGATTCACATTCGACTTTACACAGAGAACAGGAAGAGAGTCTCATTCGATCTGAGTCTTTATACAGTGCTGTGAAAAAGTATTTCCCCTCCTGATGTCTTCTGTTTTTGCATTTTTCTCACACTTAAATGTTCCAGATCATCAAACTAATATTTATATGTATGTGATATGAGACAGAGATAACACACACACAACACAAATACAGTTTTTAAATTAATGTTTATGAAAGATTTATTGAAAACCTGTATCATCCCTGTAAAAAAAAAGTAATTGCCCCCCTGAACCTAATAACTGGTTGGTCCTTTGGCAGCAACAGTTAAATGTTTGTTCCAGTTTGTCATCAGTCTTTTCCATCACTATGGAGGATGCTGGTCCACTCTTCTCTGCAGAATAGTTTTAATTCGTTCACATTAGATGGTTTATGATCATGAACTGCCCCTTTAAAGTCTTACCACAGCATCTCAATTGAACTCAAGTCCAGACTTTGACTCGGCCACTCCAGAACCTTCATTTAGTTCTTCCTGAGCCCCTCAGAGGTGGACTTGCTTGTGGTCTTTGGGTCTTTGTCTTGCTGCTTGAACCATCAGTGTTGAGCTTCAGGTCATGAACTGATGGTGGAGATTCTCCAGGAGGATTTTCTGATAGAGAG
The DNA here is from genome assembly GCA_024666655.1 of Dascyllus trimaculatus. NCBI lineage: Eukaryota > Metazoa > Chordata > Actinopteri > Pomacentridae > Dascyllus > Dascyllus trimaculatus. The sequence goes on along the minus strand of CM045447.1, from coordinate 35,031,811 downwards.
CAGAATTCATGGCTACATCAGTGATGAGAAGTCGTCCAGGTCCTCCAACCATCACACTACCACCACCATGGTTCACTGTTGGTAGATGTTCTTCTGGTGGAATGTAGTATCAGCTTTACACCAGATGTAACGGACCCATGTCTTCTAAAAAGTTCCACCTTTGACTCATCAGTCCACAGGATGTTATCCCAAAAAGTCTTGGGACTCATCCAGAATAACCTTTATGTTCTTTCTGGTCAGTAGTGGTTTGATCCTTCCACTCTCCATGGATCCATTTCCTCCCAGAGTCTTCCTCATTGTGGAATCATGTAGACGGACCTTAACTGAGGCCAGTGAGGTCTGCAGGTCTTTAGATGTTCCTCTGGGTTCCTTTGTGACCTCCTGGATCAGATATCGACTCTTGGAGAAATGTTGGTGGTTGGTCCACTCCTGGGAAGGTCCACCACTGTTCCATGTTCCTCCATTTGTGGATAAAGTCTCTCACTGTGGTTCTCTGGAGTCCCAGAGCCTCAGCAGTGGCTTTGTAACCCTCCAGACTGATGGATGTCAATGACTTTGTTCTTCATCTGTTCTTGGATCTCTTTAGAACGTGGCATCATGTGCTGCTTTTTGAGACCCTTTAGCTACTTCACAACACCAGACAGGTTCTATTTAGTGATGTTTAGATTCAACAAGTGACCATATGTGGGTGTGGCTGGTGAGACTGAACCCAATTGCCAACTAAGGGGACAATTACTTTTCCACACAGGGTAAGATGGGCTTTTTCCAAAAATAAAATCATCGTCTAAAAATTGCATTTTGCATTTTCTTGGGTTATCTTTGTTTTATACTAAAATTAGTTTGATGCTCTCAAAGGTCTGTAGGGTATCACAGCACTGTATCTACAAGCATCCAATATCATGGAGATGTGCTATTACTGTACGGAAAAGCAAATACGAAATAGAAACTTAAAAGAATGGTTCAACATATAATGTGATTATTGGCTTTGTTTCTGTGAGGAGAGTTGTACCACTCTCATCTCTGTGTTTTAAACATGGATCGAAAATCAAAGGGTTTACCAACACCTGTAAAACTCACTGATTGTCAAACAGTATCTCGTATATTTACTCTGCATCTACGTTCCAACACTTACAGGACTTGTGTGTGGTATGTCTGCCTGCAGTTTTTTTCTTTTCAAACCTGCCAACCTCAGTGTGACAACGAGTTTTTGGGATACTGCGCATAAAATATTCCGACCTGTGCCTCCTCTTAATAAACAAGAAACAGAAAGAGTTGTTTTGGTGAGCTTTATGGGGGGTGAAACTTCTATCTTTTATCTTTGGAGGGAGAGAGTACAGACATGCTATTGTCTCTTTTTCTGTCTAACTCTTAAAAAACACAGCAAATGAGTGTATTCCTGCAGCACAAGTCCCCCCCTGCTGTTTGAGTCCTTGTTAACGTTGAACTAAGCAATTTGATTCAGTATGCCTGCATGTAAATGCAGCCTGATGAATTCATATGAATGCACTGTGAGCGGCATATTCTTCTTTTAGTCTAATCAAAATCATTTTTATTAGTGTCAGAATATAAAAAGGAAGCTATTAACCTTCATTTCCTCAGACTCGACTGGCGGCACATGTCGTTTAAAGTAAATGAAGATCTGAAAAACAATTGCAGGAAGGAATCACGTTTGTCAGAGAGGGAACCTGAGAGCACAGACGCTGCTAATGGAATCGCTACAGTATTTTGAAGTGGAACGTTTGGCTATTTATAGGAGTTGTGATTTGGAGAATGTTAAATGGTTTGTTGTGGAGAAGCTCATTTTAATGCAAATCGTTTCCTTTTGTATTTTAATGTCTAAAATAACACCGGGCTCCATGTGTAGAAGTCTGTGGGTATTCATGGTTAAACATCTGTCATCCAGTAAATCAGAGGTGCTTGTGCATTATTCTGTTTTATGTCAGTCGTTGTGGTGCTGAGGCCGCATTCACAAGCCTCCTGCAGTTTTCATTATGGATGCAGAAACACCTTTACATAGATATTAACATTCTGACGCTTGTACAGCACCAGAGCTACTGTCATTTGTCATATGAAACACACACATCAGCCACAATATTAAAACCACTGACAGGTGAAGTGAATGATATTAATCATCTTACTAAAAATGTAGGGATCGACCGACATGGGTTTTTCAGTGCCTATGGCGATTATTGGTAATCTAGACATGCAGATAACTGATATTTGCAACCGATATGCACTAAATGTAATGTTTTAACAGCACATTATAGCAGAGAACCTGTCATTCATAACTAGGCTTCTTCATTAATAAGGGTGACTATAACTGAATATGTCAAATAGAAACAGGACGGATTAAACTTGGACCATTAGGACTGCTCTTTCCAATGTATTTTCCTAATCTTTCACCACTTCTTTTTACAAACTAAGGCCCATATCTTAAAGCATTATTGTTGTCCCGACTATGTTTCAGGGTAATTAGCCTTTAGCGTAGCCTTAGCCACCGTGAGAGAAGCAAACTTCCTGGTTTGTGGCAACAACTTCGTTGTTCCATTTCTGCAGCGTCTGTTTGAGAGACGTTTCTGAGACCACAGAGTGACGACAGACAGAGAGAGAAGGCTGCATCAGACCTGAAGTAGCCCACTTTTTTCATCAATAATCAGAAAAAATTTACTGATTCTGATAATTGGAAAAGTGGCAATTGTCTGCCAGGCTGTAATGAATCTATCACTACTGAAATACTCTTCTGCAGGGAGTCTCTGGGTCTCTGCATTCACTTGTATGTTATTTTGACATGTAACACCCAAATAAACATTGTTATAGACGAGTAACCCCCCTCCAGGCCTCCCCCAGCAAGATAACGTGCCCTTCTACATGACAAAACACCCTCAGAGGCCCTGTCACAACAAGACAGAGCTGCTTTGGCAGAATGAGGTGGCCCTTTTAATATTGTGGCTAATCGATGTATATGTACACCGATCAGGCATAACATTATGACCACCTGTGTAATATTGTGTTGGTCCCCCTTATGTGCTCAAAAATGCTCTGAACCATTGAACATGGACAAGAGGACCTCTCAGGGTGTCCTATGGGGTCTGGAACCAGAATCAGGGCACTGGATCCTTTGGGTACTCTGGCTTGTGGGGCCTCTGTCAATCCAACTTGTTCCACTGCATCCTGTTGATGCTTGATCAGAATGGGGTGTAGGAAGTTTGGAGGTCAAATCAACATGTTGGACCATTGTCATGTTCCTCCACATGTTCCTGATTGGTTGATGTTGTTACCATGTGGTGGGGTGCATTTTCATCCAGTGACATTTGGGATTTCCATTTGCATGAGGGAGTGTGTTTGTTGTGGGACAGTGTTTATTCGGGTGTCTAAGTCTGATCAACATGGATGTTAAAATCCAAGGTTTTCCATCAGAACACCACATAGTACCAATATGATCAATGTTATTCACTTCACCTGTCAGTGGTCAGAATGTAATGTGTATCTATCAATCAAATTAACACTGAGATATTTCAATAAAGCCCTAAAAAGTCCATCTAATGGTGGTGCTAAACGAGAGGAGTTAGGAGTTCACCAGTCTGTAAGATCCATCCTCTGGGGAACATGAATGTTGGCACTAAATTCAGTATCAGTGCATTAAATGGATCCAATTGCAGGTAAAAGTCACCCCTAAACACTGTTTATGGCTAAAATCCAAGTTAATTTAAAAAGTAGAGACCTTTCACTTGGTTTCTGAACAAAGTGATATTGGGAGTACCGTCTGAGACCTCTGAGAACCTGACTACAGCCTGGGAGATTATAATAATCCTCTGATACACTGGAAGTTCAATTGGGTATAAAGAATACCAAGGTTCAGTTTGATCCGGACAAAAATTCAAATAGTTCCAAATCATAACCACATTGTCTCCAAAGTTTCTTTCACAGACCTGAAAGAGTTCATTAGAGGTCAGATCAACATGTTGGACCATTGTCATGTTCCTCAACATGTTCCTGGTTGTTTGATGTTGTTTCCATGTGGTGGGGTGCATTTTCATCCAGTGACATTTGGGATTTCCATTTGCATGAGGGAGTGTGTTTGTTGTGGGACAATGTTTATTTGTGTGTCTAAGTCTCATCAACATGGATGTTAAAATCCAAGGTTTTCCATCAGAACACCACATAGTACCAATATGATCAATGTTATTCACTTCACCTGTCAGTGGTTTTAATGTTGTGGCTGATCGCTGTATATATATATATATATATATGTATATATATATATATATATATATATATGCTCCTGGAACCATGTACCATCTCATGTAAACCATCATGGCAGTGATCAGTCAGTTTTCAGAGCTCATGTTGAAAATGACAAGATGACTGACGAGGAAATAATGGTTTGAATAGAAATAAAAAAGAATAAAATGAGTCCAAAGATAATAACTGTGCCTTTGATTGACATTATAGAGAAGGGTACGTGAATTATTGTCGCACGTATTTCCTTTGATAAACACCGGGTTATGTGCGAGAAACGATGTGACTGGCAGAAAGTCTGCTTTTGTAATTATTTTTGTTATCAATCGTTGGAACATGTTTTTTTTTCTGACCAACAATAAAAAATAAGAGATGTTTAATTTACTGTTATATAAAGCAAACCACAGACTGTGTGTGCTCCATAGACTGCATCTATAATGGGATCTATATATATATAAAACAGACAACAGCAGCAAAATGTCACATTTGATCAGCTGGAATACATGAAGATTTGATTTCAATAATTGCATGAAGTATTAATGATTATCAACACTGCTGCCAATTTATTGTCAGTCTGTTCAGTTCAGCGCTCACTCTTTTACAGCTGGTTTTATGTTTTCCAGTCTTTGACTATAACAATTAGCACGCAGCTGAGATCCAGCTTCTCTTCCAGGATCACACGCCGCCCTTCTGCTGAACTGTGTGATGTGTTATTAGATATTGGATTGATTGCATTTAAACCTGATTTTGGACACAAGGCGTTGGTTTTGGCACTCGAGCTGCACCTGAAGTGTTTCTGAGACCCCCCACCTGTTATTTACGCTACCGCAGGGTATTAAGAAGTAAATGCTGGGCCCCTGTGGAGCCACTGAGGTTTGTAGTTGAAGCAGCCTGTGGTAATGACCCTCTTCGCTTTGCCCGATCAGCTATAGAATCTAATCCGTCCCCCAGCATCCTGAAGGAGCAGGTGTACATTAATCTGCTAGTAAAATTAAGCCTCTTGTTAAAGCCCTGCTCTGTTTATCTTTTAATTAAAAGCTGATAGATAGCTCACTACATTGATATCGCACATACAGTACATATGTGCTGCAATTACTGAACCTGCGTGTCCTTGTTTATCGGGGATAAGAGGAGTCCTATTATGGCACAAATTCTGCAAAGCGTGGATTTAACAGGCTCGTCTGTGTCTGCACGGACGCCGGACGCGTTTGCACATGCTCAGCGCTTCCGACACAATATTTTCTTTGTGTTTGATTTTGGCAGGCGAGTCCGTCAGTGATGCATGTACACAACGCCAGCATCCTAATGAACGCTGCACCCCTCTGAAGACGGGAAACAAGCCGCGGCGTTTGATCACCTAATCACTTACCGTGCCAAATATAAAAGGGCTAATTTGATTGGATGCCTGAATGCATGTAAACAACTCAATCAACTAAAATCAGGAGGAGCTCGTCGATTTTAGGAGCTGCATTATGGATTAAGTCAGTTTTAAATCTTTCTCTTGTATATCATGGTCCTGCTGATTTCTTTATTTTTATTTATTTATTGAAACACAGTGCACAGACCAGGTTCTACTCCATCATATCGATCCTACAGATAAAGGCGCTTCATGTATATCTTTAGCTTTTTTCGGGCAACAAACATATCAATAGATGAAATATTCATCTCGCAAGCTTCACTGGGATTCAGACCTGGGTTTGGCCGTTCCATAATGATCCAGTTCTTCTTTCTGAGCCATTCCTGGGTGGATTTGATGAGGTTCTTTGCAGCCCCAAACCAGAACATTCCCACCATCATGCTACGAGGTTCTCCTCCAGATATGTTTACTCTTACTGTGGCCAAACAACTGTATCTTTGATTTGTCTCACTGGCAAGCTGTCGTTCCTTTCTTTCTCCCATGCAGGCTGAATTTGTCCAGTTACTTTCTAGAAGCTTTGACGCTAACAGTTGAGTTATCTTCAGGTGCCGAGATGAAATCTGGGGACTTCGTTTTTCGTCAGACGCTCTGCTTCTTGGGCTGAATTTGCCGGAGTGGACGGTCCTTTGACTGTTGCTAGAGCTTATCAGCGCTTCGTAGATGATTTCCCTCACGATGGAAGGATTTACTTCAAATCATTTGGAGATCTTCGCGAGACCCATAGACGTCTACGAGTGGGGTTGGGGGCAGTGGCGGCGTAACGGGTTAAGCCCTGGGCTGCTGAGTGGAAGTTTGTCGGTTCAAACCCCCTCCACGGCCACTGTCAGGCGCTGTGTGTGAGAAGCCTCTGGCTGCAGTGTGTAGTTTGGGGCGGTGCTCAACGTTTGACTCCATCCATCTTTAGACTTCTACCTGAATTTTTTTTTTGTTTTCAACTACACCTTCAACTGTATTTCTTCTGTTTTCTTTTGATTGTTTGATTTGTATATCTGTATTTGTGTCGTTTTTTTTTAACCTGTAAAGCGTCTTTGAGTTTTTGAAAAGCGCTCAATAAATGCAATGTATTATTATTATTATTATTATTATCTCAACGTTCCATAAACCAATGACGTTCAGTCTCATTATATACAACTTTACGTCATTTTGCAACAGTTTGGTGGCAATCTAACCCTAACCCTAACCCTTCAGAAATGTGTGTATCTAATGCAATTCAGAGTGGAATCACATACAGGGGAAAATACAGGTTTTTCACTATGCTAGGAGCATAAGACAGGACTCGTTTTACATGCAGGCAATGTCCCCGTGGGCGGAGTCAAATGTTAGACTCAGCCAATAGCATGCTGACGTTGAGCCAGGTTGAGCTCCGCCCTGAACTGCAGACTGCAGTCAGGAGTACTTGCTGTGTGCTGCACCGCGGCAGCCCCCTGCTCCCATTACCTTACAGCACAGGTGTCAAACTCCGGTCCTTGAGGGCCACTATCCTGCATGTTTTAGATGTTTCCCTCTTCCAGCACACCTGATTCAAATGATCAGCTCATCATCAAGCTCTGCAGAAGCCTGATAACGATCCTGATCATTTGAATCAGGTGTGTTGGAAGAGGGAAACATTTAAACCATGCAGGATAGTGGCCCTTAAGGACTGGAGTTTGACACCCCTCCTTACAGAATGGGTTAAATGCAGATGCTGAATTTCCCCAAGGGGATAAATAATGTTTAAATTCTTCTTATTATTATTACTACTACTATCTACAAACCGTTTTTCTGAAGACCTTAGAAAACTCTTTAGATCTCGGCATCAACAGCAAAGAGAACCCCTGAGCCAGATGTCAGAGGTTTAAATGAGACGGATTCCACCTTGAAGAGGTTGCAGTCACTGAAGCCTAATCCTCATTCGAAGTCATGGATTTGAAAGAGTAAAAAAAGACATTTATTTTAAATTAAAATTATGAAAATGACAAAAATTTCATTTCCACTCCGTGCACATTCTTTGCAAACTGCTTTTCAGAGCAGACTGCGTCGCTGACCGCCCGGCCTGAGGTGATTTCAGAACATCTGAGAGAAGCGCTGTGTGTTTGGTCCTGTGGCATCATTCTCAGCTCTGTGTGTTGTTTTTTTTTGCTTTCTTACAAAACAGCTAAATCCTACTTCAAAGCCAACAAAAACAAAGTTTGCTTTCTATTTGCATTCAGCCTCGCTTCATGTCGACGCCAGGGCCGCAGATAGAGGCTGACTTTGTTTTATTGCAGCCCTGTTGTGGAGGCGGATGTGGTTTGCGGTGGACAAGACGTAGCCTGTGACTTCCACTGATGGATCATGGGATAATAAGTTTAGTGTGGGGTAAACTGGCAGCTACGGGGCTTAGGCTGTGGGAAAAGGAGGATGTAACGGATGAGGGCTTGGGTTTTTGAATGGATTTAAGCGGACTGTGGTGTTTTGTTTTCATTTTCAGATCTGACAAAGCAAATGTCCGTCCTGTAAACAAAATGATAACAACAGAGGACACTGAGAACTTTTATTCTTAATGCTTCTGTGCAAAAAAGTGACACAAGCACAAGCCAGGCCGAGGCTCATTAGCTCACGGGGAATCATCCATCCATTATCTATACACAGCTTATTCCTCTGTAGGGTCGTAGGGGGGCTGGAGTCTATCCCAGCTGACTCGGGTAAAGGCAGGGGACACCCTGAACAGGTCGCCAGTCTATCACAGGGCTACACATAGACAGACAACCAAGCACACTCTCATTCACACCTACGGACAATTTAGAATAATCAATTAACCTCAGCATGTTTTTGGACTGTGGGAGGAAACCGGAGTACTCGGTGAGAACCCACGCTGCTCAGGGAGAACATGCAAACTCCCAAAAGATCCCAGGCGTCCTAACCGGGACTCGAACCGGGGATCTTCTAGCTGTGAGGCGACGCTGCTAACCACGGCGCCCGTTAAAAACCCGTTAATGTTTCCTATTTCCAGCACTTGCTCTGTAAGAAAAGGAGTAAAATTGAATGCCAGTGATTGAGGATGTGTAATAAAACACTCACAGAGCGTGAAGTTTCAGACGCTAAACTCTGAGGAGAAGTGGTGGCGCCACTCTCACGATATTAGATAGGAAATTTACAGTGGATCTGGAAGTGGCTCACAATTAAAGTACCGAGGGAATAAATGAATTGGGCATGAAATTGTTCTGCAGTATATTAAAAGAATTGCTTTCAACTTGGAAGGGAGCCTTGGGAGGCGTTTCCCACCCCCCACCCAAAAGATACACTCAGAGATATGAAGCAGTGGCATTTTTCAGTTTTGCTGCTACACAGAGGAAGTGAAAATGAGCGAGGGGAGAGAAACGAAAAAACAAAGAAGGCAAATACATCTGCTGTGTGGGAGAACAGAAAGGAGGAGGGAGCTCATTAAAAAAAAACAGATCACTACTAGACGTGGCTGCCTTTTATGATTTGGAGCTCAGATTTTGCTGTTGCTCACTCTGATGATCACTGTTTAGCTTTGACGAGCCTCAGTTTGCTGCACTCATGCATTGCCGTTACACTGAAGCCAAGCCTCAGTACTGCTGTTCTGACTGTATTTCCAGAATCCTTAAAGACTCTTCTAATCATCTGGATTAAAAAGTAAGAAGCTTGCTGCATGAGAAGGAGGATTTTCTACGTCTTTCCCAAGTTGTTGTGATCGTAGCTGTACAGAAATGTCCTTTTGGCTCGATACAATAATACAATATGACACCAGTATAGACAAATACAACTACATGCTGCACAAACGGAGCACAGACATGCCAAACTACAAATGGTTACCAAGATAAGGTAATTGTTTTGGGTCTTTTTTAAAAATTAAATAACATTAACGAGACTAATAGTCGACAAGCATGCAGGTCTAGTTGCTATGTCAAGCTGCTCTCAGACAGAGTGGTGCTTCAGCTAAAAGCTAGAACACTGCGTCCATTAGAGGAAATAATGTTTACCACGCTCACCATCTTACTTTAGCATGTAAGCATGCTAACATTTGCTTATTAGTACTAAACAAATAACACAGCTGAGGATAATGGGGGATGATGCCAGGTCATCCTCCATTAGGTGTTAAGTTCTAATGGGGGTGTTAGGTTCAAGTTTAACCTCACTTTTGCACGCTGTGGGTTAATTCTTTACAGCTATATAGAGTCCTACACCTCTATGGAAACAGAAAAACCAAGACAGATAATTCAGAAATATCATCTGTGCAGTTGTAATGTTGTAAATCACAACATACTAAAGATTTCTTTGTGGCCGTACCGCCTTGTACGGCCCGATCCCGTCAGATCTTAGAAGCTAAGTGAGGTTGGACCTGGTCAGTAGCTGGATGGGAGGCCGTGAGGGAACACCAGGAAGCCTGGGTGGATGCAGCGTGAGAGTGAGTGGTTGGTGGTGGTCAGAGGGGCCGATGGAGCAGCCTGGCAGCCTCGCCTCTGTCAATGAATAATGCAATGTAAAGTGTCTTTGAGTGTCTAGAAAAGCGCTATATAAAACCAATGCATTATCACTGGAGCGGTTGTGGCTCAGGTGGTAGAGCAGGTTGTCCACTGATCGCAAAGTTGGTGGTTCGATCCCGGGCCCCTCCACATGCCGAAGTGTCCTTGGGCAAGACACTGAACCCCAAGTTGCTCCCAATGGCAGGCAGGTACCTTGCATGGCAGCTCTGTCGCCATTAGTGTGTGGATGGGTGAATGAGAAACACACTGTAAAGCTAAGGTAAAAAGGCGCTATATAAGTGCAGACCATTTACCATCATTATTATATTTTTCATTTTCTTTTCATGCTCATCTCCTATCTGCTCTGCGTGAACACTGCCTGCAGTTCAGCTGGAAAATATTGCCACTAGGACGTTGGTCACAGCTGAGTCAGTCGTGGCTTTGTGGTTTTATTCATTGTTCTTTTACAAGGTATTTTCTTTTAAATGACACATTAACAACAAAGTGATTTCAAGCTCGGAAGTGGTTAAGTTTTCCGGCAGAGCAGCGCGTCATACAAGTGATTCAAGGACCCATAGGAAGTTAAAAAATCTGATCATTGTTTCTGGTTTTCCTGATCTGAAAAAATGGTGCGATTTTTAAAGCTGGGGTTCAGAGGGTTAATGGATGAAAATGATTATAATTAAGGGAAAGAGGGGAAAGTGAGTGCGCATAATTAAAAATAATAATAAAGAAGTCATTGTAATGCATAGTCGGTGGACCACAAATGACTGTGCAAAATGTGGTGGTTGTCCAGCCGGTATGTTGAGACATTCAACAGAATAGGGGAAAACTTGGAGAGAGAAAAAGTCAAATTTCAGTAAAACCCATTCGGTGGTGGTGATTGGTGAAGATATTTCAAGAAAACCAGAAATGTACAACTTCATGCTGGTGCCAGACGAACAGTCAGGGGACCAGGATTAATCCAAACACGCAAGTTAAGAATATTCTTTTTGTGTGGCGGCTTGAATATTTACTCACCCAGATGGTCGAGGAATTTGGTGATAACTTCACAACAGGGTGTATTTTGTGTAATGACCTTCTGGGTTTTTTTTCAAAGACTGCCAGGTGTTTATTTCTTGGAAACACGGATGCTTAGCTCTGTCTCGGATGTAATGATAATGCATGAGAGGCACAAAGTGGGGCAAAGCTTTGGCCATCTGCTGCACGAAAACACTTCCTCCTGCAAAAACAACCACCTACAGATGTGGGAGTGAGCGTGCAGACGCTCGTGGCCTCTCAACAGAATTAGCGCTGCTGGCCCTCGTACCCGGGGCCTCGCGGCTCTGCGCTGGTCATCCTCGTGGAAGTGGGCTCCAGCCACCAGATGGCTCATGCAGCGGTTCAGACGGATTCATTTGTTCCCCTAAACAAAGTTGTCGCCATCAGCTGCCAGAGCCGCTGACACCAGATTCCTATTAGTGTAGTTTAGTGGTCTGGGCGGGAGAGGGAACGTGAACTGACGCAGCAAAACGAGCGAAAAGAACATCCATCTGTTCTTCCCCTCTTGCGCTACAGCGAGCGCATCCATCTACCCTTTCATCCTTCCACCATTCTCTCCATTATTTATGAGACATTAGCTCTGTATGTAATTAATTGCTGCTGTTAATAGTGGATGCATCAAGTTAATGATTTTTAATTAAAGAGATGTTTTGGTGTTGCTGATTAGGCCTACAGGGCACATATCTGCTGTGGTTTATGTAAACTGTCAAGCCCTCTTTTGTCTCCGTTTAATGAGCTAAGTCATGGTTGGAGCTGCCGTGCTGCAGGTGATGCAGCACGAGGGTCTGTTTAATCCAGCAGCAGCAACAGCTTCTATATGTGTGTGTGTGTGTGTGTTTGAAATGCCAGACGGAATCAATATGAAGATGAGGACAAAGGAGATAATTTACTGTCATGCTGCTTCACAACAAGTGGAACAGGCCATTAATTTTGTAAACATCTGAGAAGCCCTGTGATGTCTGCTCACTGTGGCGTATGTCTGCACTTTTTTCTCTTTACTTTTTTCCCCCCAGCCCACTCAGCAGGAACGCGCTGACCTTTAGTGAGAGACAACCAAACAAAAGGCTGCACATAAACACCATGATGACTGTATCTCTCTTTCCTCGCATCTCCCGGGATGAATTCTTATTCTTGTGCCACAGATCAAAGACTCCTGTCAAACGCAGTCGCATCCACACACGATCTTTTTTAACCTTTCAAATCCCGTTTTAAAAGGAGGTATAAATCAAGGACGGGCTCGTGTCTCGAGCAGCGGCGGAGTATCAATTAGACTGGTTTACATGAGATTAACGATTTCACATCCGCAGGTCTGTTTAGCTTAGAGAGCGGCTCTGCTCTGTTTTCCTAGGGCTCAGCGGAGAAGCTGGATCACAGAGTAAGCTCTGGGCTTTTCATCTGTGTCTCTGTGCTGTAGCTCTGTGCCTGCCTTCTCTTCTCCTTCCAGTGCAGCCTATATGAGGACAGTTGGTGCATATCAATCAGGACACGGGGCGCTTTCTGATGAACACCACCCTCTTGATATGTGCAGATGCATCACAGGCCAAACGGAGAGAATCCAGAGGCTGCTGCTGCTTGCTGCCGGCTGACTGTAATTTTAGATGATAATGTCGCTGTCAGCATGTGTGGGAGTACGTATTAGGGTTAGCTGGTGCAGAGGGCACCGTCTTGTTGGTAAATGATGGTTCTGCACGGCGGCGGGGTTGCGGCCGGGAACAGTCAGCAGTTTCCAGAATGTTCTGTGGTGTTGGTCTGTGGAAGTGGAAGCCTCGGCTCCCACCACACCCTCATGTACGCCTCTGAGACTGCAGGACTGTTTGTGTCTTTAGCATTCGAGGAGCATCAATGTTTAACTCAAAGAGTGGCTGTTTTTTTTTTTTTTGCAAAAGCACATTTCTCTCAGCTCCACTTTCATGCTTGAATGTCTGATTTTTTTGAATAATGCACCCAGAGAGATGGACTCGCTGACGTCACGCGTGCGGTCCGTCCGGCCTGTGACTCAGCCATGTTGCCAGCATGGTGGCGACTGTTTATGCCCAAAGTGGCGGCTGCGGTGGGAAACCTTTTCCACTGCTTTTGTGTCTACGTGCGTCATCCAGAGCCCTGCATCATTTATGCTGCACCTCAAATGAGAGCCTTGTCGGGCTAAATAAAGGCTACTGGCTCTTATGCAACCAAGGTCCAAGTGTGCTGAGCAGAAAGAAGAGACACAATTTGCTCATGTCGTTCTGAAAATATGACAGGGGCGTCACTGTGACAGGCGCCGTGGCTTCACTTCCATGCAGGATAATTATGCACATCCGCTCTAAAAATACATTTGCAGAAGTTCAAGATGTAAAGTTTGGAGGTAAACCGGCTACTTCGGCCAGTGGTGAATGAATCCTGAGGAGCTGGACTCATTAACTACAGAGCATTAAAAGGCTTAATTGCCACTCTGTCCTGCCTCCTTTATTAGTTAGCATCAGTGTCACTGTTACTGCTGAGAAGCTAATGCTAAGCGAGCGGCTAATCAGCCTTTGAACGGCAAATGTAGCCGCAGGATGCTGTTTTAATGTGCTAATTCAGTGAATGGGATAAATGGGGGGTTGCGGCGAGCAGGAACCTGACCAGATCACACAGAAAACAATTACACCCACTTAGCAGAAAGAAAGGCCAGGAGGCATGAAGTGAGTGGAACCATGCTGACTGTGATCGCCTTTACATTATGGATATGTACGTTTAATGAGACATCGGGCCTGGGGACAGAAAGGCTCCGGAAGATTTAAAGATAGTGCAACACATTTTTAATATCAAGCTCTTTAATGTTTGACTCTCAAAACATTTTCAGCGAATATTTACATTAGTACAAATTATATATAATACAACTTATAGTGTTTCTCTAATGTGTTGCATTAACCCTTTCATTTCATTTCATTTTTCACTGCAAGCATTAAGTCCTGCACCTCTGTGGAAACAACACAGCCACAGCTGGAAGTAGAGCAAACACAAAAATGCCTTTTGTGCAGAAAGAAAGAAACATGTGCAACACTTTTCCAGGCGCCCACAGGTGTCACCAGCACTGGACGAAAACTAATGGCTCTGCATGCCGTGGATATTTTGCTGCCTGCATTTTTAATTTAGTTTCCGCACTCCTGTCTACTCGCCTGCAGTTCAGCCAAAATGTCCCTGATGTTTTCATCTCATGGTCGCAATTGAGTCACTAACAGGTGCCCACTTGTGCCGAACTTTTTAGTTCTGGTGCGAGCTGTTTATTTTTGGTGTGTTTTTAAATGGGGCATGAGGAATAAAGGGATCTCGAAGCTGAGATTGGCACCAAAGCAGCATGTCACAGATGAGCAGTTCAAATACTGTCAGTGCATGTAACTCTATTCTCAGTTTCTCCCTTTGATGAACGGTGTCATTAATGGCAGTTTTTTAAAAATGACAACATGCCTTTCAAATCAGAAGGTTAAGGAAGCCCTAAGTGGCCATGGTCAAACTTAATTTTTTTCACTCCGTTTTCTCGAGAAAACGAGATCATGCTCCGTCGTTTTCTCGTTATAACGACATAATTTTGTCGTTATAACGAGAAAACAAAATCTGTTATCTCGTGATAACGGCTTAATTTTCCAGTGAGGTACAAAGTGAAACCAACCCTCCAGACCAGAAGGAGCTCTGCCACCGCTGCACACTACCGACTGAGAGTTTGTTAAAGTTGGAAAGATGTTCACAGATTGGGACTTCCAGCTTCAATAACTCATTAGTGACACGTTGTCAGGCACCAATCTGGTTCATCCATGTCTTTATTTACCTCGCTTTGTGATCTGGTGAGCAGTGATGTTGGAACAGGAAGGGGCCATCCCCAAACGGTTCCCACAAAATTGGGAGCATCCAAAATGTCTTGGTCTGCTGAAGCATTAAGAGTTCCTTTCACAAATGTTTGTAGAAGCAGTCTGCCCGCGTAAGTGCTTGATTTCATAAACCCTTGGCCATGGAAGTGATTGGAACACCTGAATTCGATTATTTGGAGGGCTGTCCCAATACTTTTGGCACTATGGTGTATGGAGACTTCCAGGGTGTATTCAAAGTATTGCAGAAAGACAGGGAGCGCTGTATCGCTGCACAAGGAGAGTACTTCAGGTAACTTTTTGATCAACCCTTTATACGGTAATACGCCAGTGTTGCATTTATATCTTCTTCAGCTCCCCCTAAGAGGCCAAAAATTATAAAATTAATGCTTCTTTAAAAGGCTTGAAGGAGAAATTCGGACCAGAGCAGACTTGACAGAATCCAATCCTCTGTCATAACAAACTTCACCAATGAAGTTTCTTTTTGTTTCTTACAGTCCAACATCCCTTCTCCATGTACTAGTGAGAAAAACTCTATCAAAATACCATTTCTCTGTGACTTTAAACCGTCACTTTAATCCAGCCTCTCTTTGTTGACACGCTTTGTCTTCAGGCTTTGTTTTCCTCTCGTGTTTCTTTTTCATCTTCCAGTTACGGTGTTTTTCTACATAACCCCACATGCACTCGTATCACAGCAATTACCCGCCTGTCCCGCTGTAATAACAACAGTTAAGACAGAAAACAAGCCCTTTCCCCTACCTGCCTCTCAGCCGGAGGATCAAAGATGACTCCAGAAGATGTGGATGGGAGCAGCTCTGACAACACCACGCACACAAAGGCTGACTGAACTTTCCACCCGCCGCTGTCTCATGAGGGGGGGGAACGTCTGTGAGAACTTCAGTAGTTCCAGGAAAACTCTGTGCACCAAGAAACACCTTGATGACCTCTCAACTCGTGGAATAGGCTGCTGTCACCCGGCTGGTAATTACCTGCCAATCAGGGCGGTGGATGGACCCGCAAAGAAGAAAGAGTGGCAGCCAAAGATCAGGCCCAGTCATCGGGATAGAAAGGGAGAGGAAAGAGAATGAGGAAGACACAGAGAGGCTCATAATGAGGCCTGTGAAACAGACACAGCTGTCAGAGCAGCAGAGGGAAACTGAGACTGTCGGGCTCGAAACACACACCCTTGTTCCTCATCCATAGATGCCGATTTCTGGGCTTTTATCTTGGGACACCATTGTGTTCCATTTTGGGGCTCTGATACTGTACGCTCGCTATTGTATAAGACAAACTGCGAGGGATATAGCAGCGCTGCCTGCTGTCGAGCAGATGATTAGAAAGGAAAATAAAGGGAAAAGGAATACAGGAACAAAGAGTGAAAACTAGGCTGTGTCTCATAATGATTTGCCATTAGCAGAAGATTATTTTGGAAATACTGGAGGAAGTGATGGATGCATATAGGTGGTTAATTGATCACATGGTGTTTTCTTTGTACTGTATCGCCAGAGTCTTCTTTTTTTCCAGCTTCACATTCTGTTCTTCTGTTGGATTCATTATTTAGGCCTCAGCATCAATATTGCAATAGTTCCTGGAGTGTTGATCCCGACTGCGCATCAACTTTGACTTTCAGGCACTGTCGCCGAGTTTGTGCTGCTCGTGTAGAAGATGGAAGCCGTCTCCAGCATCTTTTCTGAATCAAGGCTCTGCGGCTGCAAACGGTGAACGTCGGTGTCGGCGTGTAGGTGAACGCAAGCGTGTTAACATGATGCAAACAGAGCTTTTATGCCTGAAGTACCGAGGGTTGAATTTTGGGACGTATTTACTTTGGGTACAAAAAGCTGAACCACTTCTTTCTCACGTCATACAAGTTTTATGAAACAGGAAGATGGCAACCCTTAGAAACAGCAGTGAGTTCAAATAAACACAAGGGTATTTGTTGGTCCTTGGCTGCACACTGTTTTCCTGTGAGAAGATGAATCCAGGAAGTTTGATTTGAGTAAAAGGTCTGAAGATTTAGCAGATGCCAAAACAGTGGACAGCAGTTCATAATACTATGAGGAAGAATTTTATCTCTCTGAAAACAGTGTCCTTGACCCCTTTTAGTTTTTTAAAATGTCAAAATTACACCATTTATCACTGCAAGGAAATAAAAACAAGCTGAATCATCCAGCTTTTAACTTTGTAATGGTCTTTGAACTACTTATCTGTGAATCTAAGCTTAAATATTTTCTCAAAATCGCCTTATTCCACATTTCTCATTTAAAAATTTGTCGAGAATACACCATTTGCCTCGACCATGCTCTGTAAAAGACAAAAAAGTATGCGCTTCTGAAGCCATTTGTGACTCAACTCGACCAGCGGTCTAAGGACTTTTCAGTTGAACTGCAGGCTGTGTTTAGTCAAGGAGGCAAGTACAGGAACATTTATTTTTTAGTTTTGATAATGCCTGTGGGCACGTGATTGCAGGTATTTCTTAAATTTTCTAAAATAATTGATCAATCTGCCAAAAAATATGGCATTTGCCTCGACTATATTCTGTAAAAGACAAAAGGTATGCGCTCCTCGTTGCTAGCATGAAGCCATTAGTGACTGAAATGCGACCAACCTACGTGTGACAGACTTTTAGGGATGTTTCGGTTGAACTGCAGGCTGTGTTTACACGGAATAGATAGACAGGAGGAAGATCCCCGGTTCGCCTCCCGGTTAGGACGCCTGGGATCTTTCTGTGTGGAGTTTGCATGTTCTCCCTGTGCAGCGAGGGGTTTTCACAGGGTACTCTGACTTCCTCCCACAGTTCCTCTCAAATTGTCCATAGGTGTGAATGAGAGTGTGCTTGTCTGTCTCTATATGTGGCCCTGTGATAGGCTGGTGACCTGTCCAGGGTGTCGCCTGCCTTCGCCTGAGTCGGCTGGGATAAACTCCAGCCCTCCAGCGACCCTACAGAGGACAAAGCGGTGCAAAAGTAATGGATGGAGATAGGAGGCAAGTATAGAAATGATTTAAAAGTATAAAAAAAAATCAGTATTGATAACCTGTGGGCACTTGGAAAAATGTTGTATAAATTGATTCCAGGATTTTCTTAGTTTTTCTAAAATAATGAATGAAAGAATCTCAATCTTTTATGATTTATGGCATAACGGTGTCAGGTCAGAAGACGTTTTAGAGTTGTGTACTTCCAGTCATGATTGTCCTGCCCACAGTGAGCAAAAGCATGACTGGAGCGAGGAAATGTGATTGCAACGTTAACAGGGGAGAGTCTCGTGCTACATCTATCAGGATAAGCTTGCTCATGGGGTGAACTGTGGAGGTAGATCTGCCGGGAACGGGATCTTGGATGACTTTGATTTGCCAATGCAGTTTGTTGGATTGCATCAAGGCAGAAGTTAAAGCCATGTTCAGCTTCCTTTTTTTGCCAGAGCTTGCTGTGCCAATGCAGGTAGCTCACTTAAATGGATGAAAGACTGCTAATATCGGCCAGAACTCAATTTTAAGTCTGCAAGGGCTCAGAGGTTCCCCGCTGTACAATCTGCAAGTGCTCGAAGGCTCGCTGCTTGATTTTTTTTTTATATTTCTGAGGCCTTTCTCCACACTTTCTATAAGAGTGCAATTCTGCAGACTTCCTTGTTCTTCACGTCAATTCACAGCACTCCCATGTTTTTAACGACGACCTTTCACTCAATGATCTTGAATGCCACGTGAAAGTCTGCAAAGGTTCAGTCGGTGCTTCGGGCTTGGAGTGGACACTAGAAGCACTTCCACGCCAGGAGAGGAGAGCGGCGCTTTGCTCTTTGACCTGCTATTTTGGCGGAAAGAACAGCTTTGCAGTTTTGAAGGAGGGCAGACGGGGAGCAGGTGGACGGGCCGAGGACCGGTGACCTGTGACGGACTGTGGATCCACCTGCTGAAGCTGCAGGCAAAACAGACCGAAAGGTTTAGCGGTGCCACACAGATCAGACCGACTCCCAAAGAGCAGTCACGAAATGAATCGGGGGACTGAAAGAGGAAGGCTGGAAGCATAAGAATGGGTTCATTTTTATTTCTGCGCTGCAAATGAATAATTTCACAGCAGCGTTACAATAGCCACCGGCAAAAACACTGTGGAGAAAATTAGCAACAGTGAGGTTCACTTCACCTCCCTGTTAATCACTCATCACTTCAAGCTCCTCTGGACTTGTGGCCACCATTTTAAGCAAATAACATGTAAAAATAAGAGTCAGTAATGCTTTTTGCTTTCATCACATCTCCGCCAGAGTGGTTAGTGGACATGTTTAATTCACGGCTGTCCTTAAATGATGTAGAGGGCAGCGCTCGAAATCGCTCCCGACACGTGCAGGCAACTCGAAGTGATGAAAAGCCAAAGCGCTAATTGTCAGTTTCTTTGTTTAAACTTCCCTGTTTCCTCCTGGAAGCCCGCTCTGGTGAGAAACGCCTCATTTCGAGCCATTCGGGCTGTTTAGATCTCCTCACTCTGTCACTGCCATCTCTCCATCCTCTGCTTTGTTATCGTCTATCTCATTATGACCACTGTTCCTCCTTCCCCGTTCTGCTCGACTTGCTGCCTGACAAGCTGAGCGTAATGGAGACGGGCAGGGAAGCCTCCGAACGTCGCCCCCCCTCAAGCACAGAGTTATAAAAAAAACCTGAATAGCTGTAAGAATTATGGTAATAGATTCATTTGGACTTATGATAGTTTGAGCTCGCTGCTTCTGAAGTGTTCTCTGTCTTTATTTCTTCTCTTTTTCATCGTCTCTGGCAGGATTCCAGCGGGATATTGAAGACGGGTTGTTCTGGAAATCAGCGAAAGACAAGCAATGACTCATCGTGATTTGGAAGACGTACAAGAAAACATGATGAATCCATATTGCCTGTGTTCAGGATCTGTCTCTCCGCTTTCATAAGAAGAACCCGTCCGGTGAGCTCCTGGGCGCTGAGGCATGGAATAATAATGCAGCTATACATCCGAGCTGTGTGCACAGTTCAGATCATACGCACAGAGCAGGATCCTCAGCATATTGATCAGTGGAGCTGAGTCACTCGCAGCACTTTCTCCAGATTGATTTGTGGCTCTTATTAGACCTTTAACATTTAAATCTGCACTTCCTCGGTCCAAGAGAAACAGACACAAACAAACACGCCCTCACCTCCTCCTTCATCTTCCTGTTTCTTCCTGTCTTCTCGTGCTTCGCCTCCCTCGGCGCCCAGGGGTGATCATTTCTCAACAAGCTTCAGTTTGCTGCAGCCGGCCTGTGCATCACGCACGGAGGAAAAAAGGAACCCACACGTACACTTGTGCAGGCTTTTTTCTGCTGCTGTGTTTACATTATAGATCTGCAGAGGAATAACAGCAGCAGCAGCGGCGGATACCTGGAGGTAATCATCGGGAAATTAATTTGAGGCGATACACGCGAGTGGCAATTGATTGTCTGCCTCCTGTGTTGCTGGGATGCCCACAGGAAGGCGGCTAGAATCATCTGAAGCACCTCTACAATAAAAAACCACACATCCACATGCATATATATATATATACCTCAAAGCTAAAGCAGCGAGATGAGACACATGAGGAATACCAACACAGCCTCACCGGGGCCCAGGGTGAAAATAAAAGCATACAAGCTGACGTGCTACTCTCATTACATCAAGGGTTGTACTGCTCATATTTTATGTTTCAGGATGGCACAAATGGCAAATAGAAAAGACGGGAGCTCTGCTGTTCATACCGATGGGAAACTGAACATCTGTATGCACTTTGTAGAAACAGAGGCAGCTATGAGGGGTCTGATGGCCACCCTGGATTCTCATTGGTCTCCCCAGATCTGCAAATGAACGCAGCATTAACAGCTTTGTGTAAAAGACACCGTGACTGACTTTAGTCGACGGAGGCATAAACATCAAAGCGCTGACAGCAGCTGAAGTTCAGTTTGTTGCTTCCAGCTGTTTGTACGAATCTTCCCTCCGACTTTATTAAAAAGCAGCTGCAGGATGAATACGAATGTCTCCAAGGACTAGAATCTGTGTGCATTTATGCAGAAGACGCAGAAATAACCCCATCAATTACTTATTGTTATAAATTATCCCTGACATGGAGACAGCCTGGTCAGATCTCTGACAGCAAGTCGCACTGTGTTCTTTTCTTCACCTCAGATAAGCGAGATGTCACACACAGTTTGTCAGTTATAGTTTGCAGAATTTCTAACACATTTGAATCCTGAGCTCCACCACATCACAGCTGGATATCACACTATCCATCCAAAAAAGGTTGCACACTCTAATATTTCGTTGGACCGCCTTTAGCTTTGAGCATGCATTCACCTTGGCATCATTTCGATAAACTTCTGCAATGTCCCAGCATTTATTTTCATCCAGAGTTGCATCAGTTTTCCAGCAATATCTTCTATTGATGATGGGAGAGTCGGACCGCTGCACAAAGTCTTCTCCAGCTCTCTTCTTGCCCTGATGCACCCGTCACTTTGGACCAGGGTAAATCTGGACTCATCAGACCACATGCCCTTCTTCCATTGCTCCAGAGTCCAAACTTTATGCTCCCTAGTAAACTAAAGCCTTTTTTTCCAGTTAGCCTCACTGATCAGTGGTTTTCTTAGGGCTACACAGCTGTTTAGTCCAAATCCCTTGAGTTCCCTTTGCATTGTGCGTGTAGAAACGTTCTTACTTTTACAGTTAAACACAGCCGTCAGTTCTACTGTTGATTTCCTACGATGTGGTTTCACCAAACGTTTAAGCGACCTCCGATCACGATCATCTAAGAGTTTGTTCCGACCACATTTGTTCTTCGAAGATGATGCTTCGCCACTATCCTTCCAGGTTTTAAAATTGCGTTAGACGGCTCTTAACCCGGTTTTAGTAGTTTCAGCAATCTCCTTAGTTGTTTTCTTTGCTTGATGCAGGCCAATAATTGACCCTTCTGAAACTGGTTGACATCCTTTCCTCGACCAAAGGATATGTCTTCCAACATGGTTGTTTAAGAAATGAGAAGCTACTCATTGCATCAGCTAGGGATAAATAAGGTGTTGCCAGATGAAACATATTCATCACTGCAGTAATTATCCAATGGAAGGTTCTCACCTGTTTGCTTAGTTAAATCCAGGTGGCGAGTTTTGTTTTTTGGACAAGCCGTGTATGTTACTGTAAACATCAGACCCATTTACTAAGGTTTGACTGTTTTCTGGGGTTTTTATCAGGCAGATTTTGGATATTTCCAGCAGTGACTTCAATGTCAGATTACAGAACGATCTATGTGAACATTGCAGAAACCAAATACAGCCACGGATTCCCCTGTAACAACATTTTATTGTAATACAATTAGCTGTAGTTTGATATTTTGTGATAAATAAATCACACATGGACACAGTTTTCAAAGCTTAAATCATAAATAAAGTGTATTTTTTTGCCCATTTCCCCCCTCAAATACTCTGTGGCAGTGATTCTCAGCTGGTCCAGCCTCAGGACCCACTATGTTTCTATTAATAACAGTCACGACCCAAACTTTTGAAGTTTGCTGTTCCTGTTAACAAATTAAGGTGTATTTGGGTGTAGTCTCAACGCATTTTGATACAACTTAGGAAAATTTTGGCTTTTTTTTGCTAATTTTGGGATATTTGGACGCTTTTGCAAAGTTTTGAGGCATATTTTGGTCCATTTTGACAGATTCTGAGGTTTATTTTTGACACGTTTTAGCATAAATTTCTCCAATAAGCTGGCAGAGACAAATCTAGAGGTTAATAGTGGGCAACTACTGGTGTCACCACCACTAAATATCCTGCTACTGAAAGCAAACCGTGTCATAAGAAACACGTCCTTGAAAATAAAAGACTTTATACCACTACTTTTTACAGGGGGCATGCTTCTGCGACCCTCTAATAATGGCTTTGCGACCCTTTTCCTCTTTAAACTTTAATATACATAATTTTAAACATATTAGAGCATTTCTGACTGATACAGCAGCGCTCACATTCCTACACTCTATGGTGTTATCCCATATCAAGTATTGTATCACCAGTTGGTCCTATGCTGGCCTCTCTGTCATTAGACCTGTTGAATCATGCTACAAAATGGCACTGAAAATTCTGGATAAGAAACCTTCTTCCTACCATCGCTGTCAAATCCTCGATAAATATTGTTTATTAAATTTTTAAAATTTTAAATGATTTAAATCTGCCTGCTTAATCTACAAAGTATTACACAGTTTGGCCCCTCCACCGATGAATGAGCTCATTAAGTGGCTCTACACGACTGACTCGAGCCGCTGTCAGAGGAGACTGTGAACCTCCATTCAGACAAACATCCTTCTCTCAAAACGTCCTGTCAGTCCAGGGAGCTGAGATCTGGAGCAGTATCCCCCTGCCAGTGAGAGAATGTACAAGTCTCCCTACAGTTAAGAACCATTTAAAACTGTGGCTGAGAGACACACAAACATGAGCATAAGTGACCTATAGGGAAATCTTTACAAACTGGACATGTGCAATACTCTCCATTTTATTATGTTCACTCTGACTCGTGCACATTGTTGAAAAGTGCAATAGGGATCGGTGCAATAAAGGTAACGTGCATCTATATCATAAAATACAAGGCATTGTGCAGTGGGACTCTGTGCAACAGGTGGATGTGCAATACAGACAATTTGGGTTTTTATTCACTGTCCCTTTTCTGCTTCACATGTTTATGGTCTGTGCTTGACTGTTTCTGTATTTGCATGTCTCTGCTGCCTGTTTTCACCTGTATTTAGTCTGTGTACATAGTGTCTTTGTATAGTATGTGTCTTTATATCTTTTGTGTTTTATAACATCAACCTGCCAGGGGGGTCTACAGATGGAAATTAGCCCTGGGCTATAATCAGGCATATTTACATTTGTTTAAATGTTCATTAATATGTATTGTTTGCCCCTTTCTCTTAAATAAATTGTGACGACCTGCCCCCTCTGTCTACTCACTGGCTGGGTGCCCTGGGTGGAGGCGGGGACAGGTCTTCAGGCCAAATTGCCTCACCTGTGGGTAAATGGGGAGCTGGGTATTTAAGGGTGAACCAATCGACTGTGCAGGCTCTTTGCTGCGTCCAGACTGAGACCTGGGTCCAGGTTTCCACCTGCCATGTGGGGCCTAAGTGTTATTTCCTTTGGCATTCAACATTTCACACCACACCTTCCACTCATCCATACACTGCAAACACGACTGACCCTCAACATTACATTTCATACATGCTTTTGGTTTATTTTGATCTAGGTTTATTTTCTAACACCTAATTATGACCTACGTTCTACTTAAATGATTTAACCATTATTTACGTTCCAGGTAAAATGATTGATTAATACATTTATTTTTATTCGTTATTTCATGTGTGGACTCCATTTTTGCCACTTACTGACCCGGTTTGTGACAAAATAAATAAACTTTTCAACTTGCCTCTGTACAACAACAGCATCACAGAGTTCCTTAAATACAGTTTTGGTTTTTGTGCACCATCCTCGGCCCCGTGTTTGCCACCCCTAAATCTCTGCAAGCTCCCCTGTGTACAAATACTGCTTAAAAATAGATTGCTCATTACAAGTGTCCACAGCTTTGAGAATAAGCGCCGGGTTAACATTATGAGCCGTGGGTTTTTTTTTTTTCTTTTGGGGATCTTTGATTAATGATGCTCCTCCCCGGCCGTCTGCTCCCTAATGCAATATGTATGCATTGTTTTCCTCTGTGACTGAATGGACTCTGACTAATTACACACGCAGCAAAATGAAAAATACTTTTGCTTTTCGTGCATTCAATTTGCAACGAATCGGGCTTTAGCGTCACTTCATTTTAAGCTTGATAATAAATAAAAAAAATCAAAGTAAAAGCCTCTTGTGAAAATCTGCTTCCACGGGGGTTGTTTGTGTGGAAACTCAAAAGTCTGCGTCTTCGCTTTGTTCCGAGAAGACGAGCTCGACGTGGAACCGGAGTCAAGCTGGAGCGCTTCAGCTGAGCTCGGCTGAACCTCATTATAACTTTTCAATTAGAGGCTGATTGAAGTCGGGGGCGACTACAGAATCAGAAACTCTCCAACCAATCGGGGCCTTTTTAGTCATTCCCTTTGGTTCAAGGGGAAGCTATGAATGAGGGAGCGTAATGAATGGCCCTGTGAGCCGAAGTGCCGACGGAAAATGGGGGCGCAAAATTCTTTTTGTTGGAGGAGTTAATGTTTTTGATAAATAGAAATTGCTCCGATTTGAAGCAACAGCAAATGGAACATTGTCATTTACACCCGCATGAAAAAAAACCCTCTTCCTGTTCGTATCTGAAAATGTGATGAAACATCCTGCTATTTATTCATTTGAGAGACACCAGCAGCAGCAGCAGCAGCATCTATCTATTCTCCTGCTTCCATCTGCTCTGCGCCTGCCTCTGTTAAAATAATTTGATGGAGGGATCCAGAGAGGCAGGCCAAGGGTGGCACAGGCTCTAATCTGATTGGTCACCCCTTGGTGCCCCCCTGCTGTCAGACTATTGGTCCTGATTTACTTGAGTGATGTGGCCAAAAGCAGAAGAATTACATGGACTGGAATGTAAACACAAACTGCAGGTGCTGTCAGACCAACAACAGCAAATACACTGCTGTGCAAAAGTATTCGCCCTCCTACAGAAATCTTCTATTTTTGCATATTTGTCACACGTAAATGTTTCAGATCATCAACCTACTTTTAATGTAAGACAAAGACAACCCAAGAAAAGACAAAATGCAGGTTTCACTTTCACTTATTGAATAAAAAATGCTGTCCAGCCACACCTTTCCCTATGTGAAAAAGTAATTGCCCCCATAGCTACTACTTTACAAAATGACCAAATCCATCTGACAATTGGGTTCAGTCTCACCATCCACACTCACATATGATCACTGCCAGGCTTGTTGGATTTAAGCATCACTAAATAGAATCTGTCTGGTGTTGTGAAGCAGCTAAAGGGTCTCAAAAAGCAGCACATGATGCCACGTTCTAAAGAGATCCAAGAACAGATGAGAAACAAATTCACTGACATTCATCAGTCTGGAGGGTTACAAAGCCATTGCTGAGGCTCTGGGACTCCAGAGAACCACAGTGAGAGACTTTATCCACAAATGGAGGAACAAGGAACAGTGGTGGACCTTCCCAGGAGTGGACCAACCACCAACATTTCTCCAAGAGCATCCATATCTAATCCAGGAGTCACAGAAGAACCTAGAGGAACATCAAAAGATCTGCAGACCTCACTGGCCCCAGTTAAGGTCCGTCTACATGATTCCACAATGAGGAAGACTCTGGGAGGAAATGGATCCATGGGAGAGTTGAAGGATCAAACCACTACTGACTAAAAAGAACATAAAGGTTCGTCTGGATGAGCCCCAAGACTTTTGGGATGACATCCTGTGGACTGATGAATCAAAGGTAGAACTTTCTGGAAGACATGGGTCCGTTACATCTGGTGTAAAGCTGATACTGCATTAGAAGAAGAACATCTACCAACAGTGAACCATGGTGGTGGTAGTGTGATGGTTGGAGGACCTGGACCACTTGTCATCATTGATGGAGCCATGAATTCTGCTCTCTATCAGAAAATCCTCCTGGAGAATCTCCACCATCAGTTCATGACCTGAAGCTCAACACTAATGGTTCATGCAGCAAGACAAAGACCCAAAGACCACAAGCAAGTCCACCTCTGAGGGGCTCAGGAAGAACTGAATGAAGGTTCTGGAGTGGCTGAGTCAAAGTGTGGACTTGAATCTAATTGAGATGCTGTGACAAGACCTTAAAAGGTCAGTTCATGGTCATAAACCATCTAATGTGACTGAATTAAAACTATTCTGCAGAGAAGAGTGGACCAACATTCCTCTATGGTGATGGAAAAGACTGATGACAAGCTGGAACCAACATTTAACTGCAGTTGCTGCTGCCAAGGAACCAACCTGTCATTAGGTTCGGGGGGGCAATTACTTTTTCACAGGGCTGATACAGGTTTTCCATAAATGTTTAATATATGATATTTTAAAAACTGCATGCCAAGTGACTCAAAGTGACACCAGTCTGGCCTCTGCATCCAAAAGTTTTTAGACCTCCATCTGCCTCCAAGTTTATTCCCTGACAAGAGATTTGAGTTAGGTTTGGTTGCACTTTGAGAAACAGCAAAACAGCCGAAATCAGGACACCGTTCTGCTGCTTCTGTGATACAGACAAGATACAGTATGTTCGGTGATGTCAACTCATCTCGTGTGCTGGCAGATCGTCTCATCCCACTCGCCGTCTGACTGACATCCCTCTATGCTGCTTCCTGTCTCTGCTAGCGACAGGCTACGCGGGGAAATCTAACACGCTTTAAGGACCAATGTTTTCCCGTTACATGTGGGTGTTTTTCTTTTTGTTCTTTCACACAAATGGGCCTCCACTGCTTCCCTCCTGCCCTCCCCTCGTCTCAAAGAGCCGTCCTCCGGTGCAGTTGGTGTAAGAGCCCAGCTCAGACAACACAAGCCTGCCAACAGTCTGCAGCAGATTCCTCCAATCCCTCTTCACAGTCGCCTTATCCTGGGCCTCATTATCCCGAGGCTCTGGCAGTCACCAGCTGCACAGCAAACGTCCCCTGAATCTGCTCTGAACGGCTCCGGAGCATCTTTATTATGTGTCGAGCAAACCGATCACATACATCACGGCCCGCTGGGGACACCCGAGCGGACGCCTTATTCACCGGTGGTTTGAGGGAGTCCTCCTCTGAGAGAGAAGAATCTATTTCTGTAAAACGCCTCATATTCATTCATTTGCTCATTTGCTGTTTCTATGGTGAAACCAGCCACTTTCCCTCCACAGCCTCTGTTTCTTTACGCTCTCATTTCAAACATTAATCATCATATTTCATATGTTGAGGCTTTGATCAGTTCTGTGTGCTGCGCATCATCATGCAAGTCGTTCCGCACAGCCAGAGGCTACCATCATTATTATCAATCAAAATACAGTCCGGAGCCATGCAACGCACCAACATCCAGCTGCAGCTTTAATTATACATCACAAACAAAGTCCTGCAGGCTTCAAAAGGTGAGAGTGAGTGTTTGGACAGCGTACTGTACACTCGCCGTGCCCCCACTCCTTGACGGTGTTTCAGGGCATTCAGCTTTGGTTGAAATCCCAAACCTTCATGCTCTGCTCCTTCAGACGCCCTCAGCCGGCTCTCTGTTCTGACACGTTCAGCCTGCCCATGTTTGCCGTCTTTCTCCCTTCTCCTTCGCCCCTTTGATGTCGGGTTTTCTCGACAGTGCGAGCTCTCCCACTCTTGTCATTAGGGAGCAACACTCCTCTCGCTCTCCCCTGCATGTCTCATCTCACCCAGGGGGGTTTAAAGCCTCACCCAGCGACCGGCTGATCGACGCCCCAGGGGGGTGGAAAAAAAAAGTGAGATATTGATGTGACGCGAGCCGAGTAGTGTCACTGTGGAGGAATGAAAGCAGCTCGGTCTTCTTCTTCATTAGTGCCTAATTACATTTCCTGCTTATAGACTGAGACTGCTCCTTTGATGTAACACTAATTAATTGAGATTTAATTTTTTTTTAAAAATGAAAGAAAATACAGTAGCTTTGGAGAAGGATTAGCAAAAGCACCAGACTTATTATGCTTGTGATTATCTGCTCTCTAAAATAGTATTTTAGCAATTAAGGTGATTAGACAAAACAGGAACAATGAGAATCGATAGTGATAACACAACGTTTCGGGGTAAATCAGCCTTGGAACATTCATAATGCAGCCGGAGAAATGCATCACATCCTGCGCACCGACAGAAAGCCATTTGGAAGCAGGGCTAATGTAGCAGAGCCCACGAGTGCACTGACTGCAGGTTACAGCGAGGTCACGTCAGGGTCGGGATGATTTATCGTCCTTCCAGCGATCATGAAGTCTTCACAACAAACTGAGCTTCAAGGTTCGTTTTTGACCCAGAACAAACCGTCTTAATTCCAATTACTGCCGGAGCTGGAAGTTTCTTCATCACACTGCAGTCTTTAACAGCAGATACAAGCTCCTTGTGACCTAAACCTGGATTTAGACTCCATGCGGGGGATTAGCAGCAGGGGTTAAAACCGGCTCGGAGGCCTTCGGGGATGAGCCTCGACTCCTGACATCCAAATCACACCCTGCAGGAGCTGTGGTCCATCCTCTTTAGCAGCACGGGAATACCGAGAAGCCCCTGACTGCAGTGTGCAGTTCGGGGCGGAGCTTAACGTTTGACTCCACCCATCTCAACATTCCATAAACCAATCACGTTCAGTCTTATTACAAAGAACTTTACTTCATTTTGCAACAGTTTGGTGGGAATCTAACCCTAATCCAGTGCTTCTCAAAAATTTTCTGTTACGTCCCCCCCTAGGAAGAAGAAAATATTTCATGCCCTCCCCCCCACTCTCTACTACGACTATAAATAGTATCATTTGTCTATAAAATTGATATAAGTAAACCTCTGCATAACATGGTGTCCTTATTAACATTAAATAATACAAAAAAAGAAAGAAATATAGATCAACTTACAACAAAGAATAACTTTAACATTGTTCTGTCTGCTGCCAACAGTTTTAGACACGGTAAACATTAGAGCTGGTCCCGAATATTTGAATATCAGAATATTCATTCATTGTGGTGGTATTGGGATAATAATTTTGATATCTGAATAGTCCTGTGCCTCCTGGGCGCCACCAAGCATCTCCGAACGCAGCCGAGCGTTGCCGAGGCTCTAGAACGCCGCTGAGGCTCTAGTACGCTGACCTGCCAACTCCAGTGTCACCCCCAGACACCTACTGTAGAGGATGTGCAATTATACTTTATTCTAGTACGGCGAAAAAAAGCATGCTCCCCGGGGTCACACGCGCCCCCCTTGGCATCGCACCGAGCCCCACTATTTGAGAAACACTGCCCTAACCCTTCAGGAACGTGTGCATATGATGCAGTTCAGAGTGGAACCAAATACAGGTTTGTGACTGTGGCAGGAGTGTAAGACGGCATTCATTTATACATGCAGGCAGTGTCCCCGTGGGCGGAGTCAAATGTTAGATCCAGCCAATAGCATGCCGACGTTGAGCAACGTTGAGCTCCGCCCCAAACTGCACACTGCAGTCAGGGGTACTTGGCAATACCAGCACTTCTGGCTTGAAAGCAGAGCTGGCTCGCCCATTAAGCAATATAGGCAAATGCTAAGGGTGCCGTGGCCTCCAGGGGGCGCCACAAAAATCGGGAAAAATTTCACCTTCGATATAATTATATTAAAACTAGTTATTACTGTTAACTCTTAAAATGGAAAAGCTCACACTGATTCAAATGTAAAGCAGTGCCTAATTAACATTACTACAAAACAATGCTGTTTGATTTCTTTTGTAAGCGGATGTAAATCACTGATGGAGGGGGGCGCCTTATAAAATCTCACCTAGGGCGCCAGATTCTGCTTGAAACATTCGATCTCATACATTGTCTCAA
Organism: Dascyllus trimaculatus; assembly: GCA_024666655.1. Classification (NCBI taxonomy): domain Eukaryota; kingdom Metazoa; phylum Chordata; class Actinopteri; family Pomacentridae; genus Dascyllus; species Dascyllus trimaculatus. The sequence goes on along the minus strand of CM045447.1, from coordinate 35,001,387 downwards.
CAAATGCAGAAAGTTTTCTCCATTACTTTGACTTTATTAAACAGCCGTCACAAAGCAGCAGGAGCGATGCATGCATCTTCAAACCGAGAGAAGGACCGTGCACAATGTACGCATCCGGCACGGCGCTGGGAAATTCATTAACCGTTGAAACCTCCTGACGCGTCCTTGGGTTCTTACGGCCGTCTAATTAACCTAAATCGTCAACGTCATTCTCTATTGGAAAGCACTCCAAGTCCACTTTTGTTGTTTTAAGTGTGCTCCGTAAATATCTGTGACTGGACTGAATGCATTTGTGCATTTGTTCGGTGAGCTCCGAATCATTGGGAACAGAGCGGCTGAACTCAGAGGGAGTCTGAAGCTTTTGTTAAATCACAGTCAAGCAGGAGGTTTCCGGTTTCGAAGGTTGAACGCAGCAACATTTGTGGTGGAGGGATTACTGAACGCAGCAGATAGTAGAATAAAAACTCAATTTAGTGAGCAAAGCCTATGAATTACTTCACATTCTGCAAAGAGGAAAAGATTTGTTATTTCTACACTTGGACCTGAATTTCAATAGATAAATACAATTGACTGTGAGTGTGCTGGGATAAAAGCTCATATATTGTTGCCGTGCCTCTGTTTTATCAGCATGTCCGCATAGAGAAATAGCCACTAAAGGAATAAACAAAGTGAAATGATAACATTCAGTCGTACAAATGCAGGTGAAAAGCAGTTCCACACGATTAACAAGAGATGTTGAGAAAATTCAGCCTCAGCGTCTCCTTCCAGAAACCGCTTTCTACTAAAAGAAGTAGTCTCTATGGAAACAGCCGACAGCAGTGTGGTCCGTGGAAGCTGCATCAATACCCCAACTCATCCACTTCATTGGACTAGGGCTCCCCCGTTATCGCATCTCCCAACTGAACGCTCCTCCACGTCTTTGCAATCAGCCGGCCACGTTACTGCACTGTCCTTCCTGCTCGTCATGCAGGAAGCAGAGTTGATATCTGACGGATCCCTAAACATCTCCAGGCGCCACCTGCTCAATACAAGGCGGACTTAAAGATCCCGCTCCTGGTCTACGGAGCTCTTAATTGCCTGGAACCTGATTACGTATCTGACATGCTTCCAATTTATCAACCCAACAGCTTTCTCAGGTCACTAGACAGATGTCTCCTTCAGACTCCCGGCGCTCCTTCTAAATCTGGCGATAGAGATCAGTGTTTGTGCACCTAAAGCTCCGAACAGCCCGGCTGCTCATTTGAGGTTTGCACAAACACTATCTTCATCTAATTAGCATTTGCCGTTCGCTTCGTGTCTATAAGCTGTCCCTCTGTGTCGACGCTTTAACCTTTTTTTTTATTGTTCCGTCCCCCCTGTGAAGAACTTTCCAATTGTTCTCCTGTACGATTACATTTGTCAAATTAACTCAAGTATGTGCACAAAACTAATTCAATGCTGCTGTGACCTCTAACAGCACAATAATCAAACTGTTACTCCGCAACACTTAGCAGGAGCCATTCGCTGTCTTGTTCCGGTCCCAAGTTGGATTGAAGCGTTTCCTCCTGGGGAAGAGTGTGATCATGATGAAAGCCTAACAACATGGCAGTCTTGGGAATCGCTGCAGCGCAGTATTTTGCAGATGGCGATATAATTAGTATCCCAGTATTAAAGGCACTTCCAGTAATTGCACCATTGCTTCCTGCCTGCTCCCTCTGTCTCTGGGTAATATTTAACCTAGATAAAGTGAAGCTTTATGCAATTATTTCACTTACACTTGAAGGATTTGAGAATTTTGCGCAGTCTAAGGTGGAACTTTACACTTTCATCCTGTCGATTGAGGGGATAATTTTAGGATTTATTGCAGATTGCGTCTCGCTTTCGCACTTTTAGCCATCGTTGAGTGGTGTGGTCGTAACTGTGCTCAGCAAGTTAACTGCTGAGATCTGCAGCAACATCGTGAACAGAAGTTGGACGCGGCAAGCAACCGCAGTCGCTGGACGAACGCTCGAACTATCCATCTATACACCGCTTAATCCTCTGTAGGGTCGCGGGGGGACTGGAGCCTATCCCAGTCGACTCAGGGCGAAGGAAGGGGACACCCTGGACAGGTCGCCAGTCTATCACAGGGCTACATATAGAGACAAACAAGCACACTCTCATTCACACCTACAGACAATTTAGAGTCATCAATTAACCTCAGCATGTTTTTGGACTGTGGGAGGAAGCTGGAGTACCCGGTGAGAACCCACGCTGCACAGGGAGAACATGCAAACTCCACACAGAAAGATCCCAGGCGTCCTAACCGGGACGCGAACCGGGGATCTTCTAGCTGTGAGGCGATGCTGCTAACCACCGAGCCACTGTGCAGCCCACGCTCAAACTAGAATAAATAAATTCCTGCATAGTTTCACTGAATACACTTGGAATCTTTAGCGCCCCTCATTAGACACAAGGTCAACTACTGTCCCAGTGGTAGATTTAAGTAATGAGTGTGTCGATACTGTGCCAGCTGTGTGTGATACATGCAGGTGTGCGTTCAGACTCAAACACTGGAGGTGCAACAAACTACAGGACTCCCCAAACAACAATCTGTCACTGCTTTTTCTTGATTCAGTCCTCAAAAGTCATCCAACAATACAACGTGGGGGAGTTTTGTTTTTTTTTTAAAAGCTTCATATTATTGTTAATTTCCTCTGAGCCTCTTGGGAAACGGTGGCACATCTGTTTGCCGTGGGAACGTTGGACAATCTAATCATCCGTCCACAGCTTCTCTGTTCAAAATGAAAAAACCTTTAAGCAGATGGAGGCGCGAGTGAGTAATCCATTGAAAGTGTCGCTGTTTTGTTTGTTATTGATTACAGTTCATTGCGACTGTTAGGGTTGGAGTGCATTTTTACTCAGACGCACTTCTCAACTTGACAGTAACAATTAGAGGTTGTCAGAGCTCTGCAATGGTGAGGACTGCTGCAGTTAAGTCACAAACTATTTTAGGTATTAAAGCCCCTCTCTGGTTGTTAATTAAACCTTTAAAAACTCATCTCTGAGAATCAAAGCTACAAATTGAAACACTTTTTCCATGACAGTAAATCCTTTAAATGCCTTAAAATGGCTCAGATTGTGCAGACAAGTGAACTCCTCACATGAGCACACCAGCTCACCTTTGACTCGTGCAAAACTACTCTTCATTAAACGATGGTAAGATATAAAATTGTAGTATTTTAACCACACATGTGCAACCCTATCTTTGATTTTCAAGGAAAACTATGCAAAGTCCCGTCCTGCAAGCTGACAGGATTGGTTTCTTACGTTTGTTCTGTATGAAAGTCTGGAAGTCATAGGTAGCAGTACACTGAAGTGCATTATTTAATTCATGATGCATTTAAAAACACTGTATGATCGTGTTAATAAGGTTAAAAAATGTATTTTTTACCAGAGGAGGTCTTTAAACATGTAATTGAAAGAGTAAGACCAGAAGAAGAGCCATTAAATTAAGACATTAATCATCGTTTACAGACTGACGTTCTGTTCCTGACCTGTGCTCTCGATGTAAATGTGCACACATACACCGATCAGGCATAACATTATGACCGCCTGCCTAATATTGTGTTGGTCCCCCTTATGCTCTGAACCATTGGACATGGACCACAGGACCTCTCAGGGTGTCCTATGGGGTCTGGAACCAGGACCTTGGCACTGGATCCTTTGGGTACTCTGGCTTGTGCAGTGGGGCCTCTGTCAATCAGACTTGTTCCACTGCATCCTGTTGATGCTTGATCAGAATGGGCTGTAGGAAGTTTGGAGGTCACATCAACATGTTGGACCATTGTCATGTTCCTCCACATGTTCCTGATTGGTTGATGTTGTTTCCATGTGATGGGGTGCATTTTCGTGTTGTGCTTGTTGTGGGACAATCTTTATTTGGGTGTCTAAGTCTGATCAACATGGATGTTAAAATCCAAGGTTTTCCATCAGAACACCACATAGTACCAATAAGATCAATGTTATTCACTTCACCTGTCAGTGGTTTTAATGTTGTGGCTGATCAGTACAGTATCCTGTATAATGAGGGAACGTTTCAGGAGCTTCCTTTGAGTGTCACCTTCAAATGAAGTAGTTAGCTAAACTGAAGGCTTGTTTATAACCCATCCAACCACTATTCACCTGAGTGACACGACAACATCCTGAGTGATGAATAACAGCCTCCGGGACTTCAGGGCCTCCAGCTGAACATGAAAGTCAACTGTTGGCATTGGCTGCTGGATTGTTAAGAGGAAACAGGGCTTACCTCTGTGGTCCGGCTGCTGCAGGAACCTGTCGCTCTGCTTTCTTTGTGGCGGCAGAATGGCCCGGATCCTCCAGCAAAGCAGGGCATTTCTAACTGGCTGGGACTAGCAGCCTAGCAGTTTATTTTTAGCAGGAGAGGATGCTCCTTTCAAGTGGGAAACCACCCCCACCTGTTCAACTCTCCCTCTCCTGTTGGTGCAGGGAGCCTCATACACCTGAATCCACCCACTGACAAAATCCAGCAGCTCCAGTGGTGGAATGAAAAGGGCTGCTACTGTCATAAGTGATAAAAATAACGGCCTAAATTGTGAGATCCAAGCTGTGATGACCTGGAACGAACCTCTAAATGGTTAAAAATGTCTTCAGCATGGGACGCGCGTATTTCGAGAGTTATGCAGGAGGTCAGGGCGTCGGGGATTCAAGCCTTTTTGCGATCCCAGCCCTGTTGAGTCACGAGCCTGCTCCAGAAGGGTTTGTCATGGCCGAGCTCTGCCTGCGGCACTCTCCTGCTCAGAAGCTGTCAGCAGCAGCGTCTCCCTGCCAAGCCACAGCGGGCAGAGGCAGGCGCATGAAAGCACCAGCGACAACCTCCACACACACACCAACGGGAGCACAGCGCTGCGTACAACAGGAAAAACACACAATTACAACTGCATTTGTCCGACATCGAGCCGGTTAAATCCTTCAAAGTCCTGTTCCATATTCATGCAGCCATAATAAATCTGTCTGTGGAATGCTCTCTCACACACGCTGTCCTCCGTTGCAGAAAATTGACCATATAATTAGCACTTGCGGAGATTTTGCTTACTCATCTCCTCTGCAGATAAATGAGAGCACACACCATCGCACACCTTGTGCTCATCAGTTACCCGAGTGAGACAGGTGGTGCTAGATAGTCAGCGTGTGTGCCCTCTCCATAGCAGTATGCGTTGGCATCCTCCCCTGCCATACTTTGGCCGCCTACGCACACGAGTGTTGCAGATGGGCTCTGGTGTAGCGTGAAGCCGAATGCTCCTTTACAGTCCTCCACGGTTGGAGAACGCACTTTCACTTTCACGCCTTTTAAATCCCACAAAGTCAAGGTCAAAGACGCAGAGAGAGAAGCGCAGAGGAAGCGACTGGTCAGTTAAACCAAATCGATGATGAACAGAAGCACCTGAGCAGTTTTGGCGATTGGTGAGACATCAAGGAGACGTTTGCAGCCTCCTGAATGAGAGGAGCTGCAGCTTTTCTCTGTCATTTACTGAATAATTTAGGGATTTAGGGCAGTTTGTCAAACAAAACAATATGGAGATAAGACCTCAGGGCTCTTGGAATTTCTTTTTTTTTTACTATTTTCTAAAAGATAAATGTGAAAAATAATAAACAGTTTAACTTAAGATGGCAGCAATCATCAGTTACAGCCCTTCATTGTCTAAAAGCATCATTTCAAAGTGAGTAATTGATCAACGGCTAATCTCAATGTAAACGAATGAGAACTATTATAAAACAGAGGCAGGTTATATTATATGAACAGCTCAGAGAATTGTATAATCACGGCATTAACAAGCATCAAATTTAGCACTATCTGTTCAAGATATGGAAGCACTGGTGTAGTAGTCTCCTCTGAGGTCATAGACTTTCTACTTGTTTTAAGTGATCTGTACATATTGCATTGTGAATATGTTGTGTTTGGTTCTTTTATTGTGTCTTTTATATTTTCTTGTATGTATTGCCTTGCTCTTAACCGGACTATTGAGTCTGTAATAAAGTTATTATTATTATTCTATATATTATTAATATTAAATTTCCCTTCTAGAAGTGTTTTAGGTTCCGTCTTTTTTCCAGGTTGTGACAGCAGCTCCTTATTAGAAGCACCGGTTCAGACAAATGCCCCACGCTTACCTCGATTAATGTGCCGCTGCGCTTCAACAGTGTCGGTTTGATTTAAATTAAAATCCCAGCAAACAAAACCGAAACCATCTGTGGTGCTAGAAGCTGCCAGAGCGTGTGAAATTCTGTACGTTCTGTCAGTTGGATGAACTCTTTACTATTCTTATGCACCGCGGGATCTTTCTTACCTCTGTCTGAATCTCTTCTCACGATCTGTGAAGTTTCCCCTCTGAGGTTTGTCAGATTGCGAGACAAATTTCTGGTGAATTGTGTTTAGATTAAATGAAACCATCATCTGTTTGCACCGCCTGCTGTTCTGGTTTTTTCTCCTGCTATGTTAGCCCCTGTGTCCTGCATGATTTCACGACAGACTGCAGCTGGTTGGTTTGTAAACCTCTAAACTGTCTGTTTGTGGATTTGTCTCAGTGGGATTCAGGACGACAGGTTTCGGGTAAAAACCTAAATTTCTGTTCTTCATTTTTATTTCAGTGTGTTTGTTAGATAATAGAGAGGACGAGGAACAGTTTGTGGCAAAAATCCTCGCCGTCAGACACCAGAGATGAGAGATGAGGGGAGGTTCGGCTCATGGTTGGTGCTCCTGTAGACCTTTTAGACCACCAGGGCACCCCAAGGGGAGATCTCAGCATCGCTCTGTGTCAGGGGGGCTTTAGTCCTCCAGGTCACAAGATTGCTTTGGTAGAATCACTGATAATGTAATGCCATCCTGACATCTCCCCCCAACCCCCCGGGGCAGCTTCCTACCAATTCAAACAATAACTCATGCGGCTCTGAAGACCCATGACTGCCATGTGAACTCACACATGACCTCGATGACCCTCAGGCAGCGATGGAAGCTCAGATATCTTCCCTTACGAAAGCATTCGAGTAGCGTCCTGGAAAACCCACATACTTTGTGAAAAAAGCAAAAGTGCTTCATTCAAAATTCCACTGGAGTAACTGAGCATCATCAGCGAAAGGTATCAAAAGTGAAAGTTTTAACCAACCAGATGTTCAGCATATTAGACAACAGGATGACTGTTACTGAAGTGTTAAGATGTACGCAGCATTTGAAGGCAACATGTGGTGAAAATCAAATCGTGTTTCGTCTGGTTCTGGAGGCAGACAACCTCACTACTTTTAAGATTAGGCTTCAAACTTTCCTAGTTGATAAAGCTACACTGGAAAAAATGCCCCTCCCAAAACAAGGGAAAAAAACTTCTTTCAAGGCACCTTTACTTTGAAATAAGTGAAAAAATCTGCCAATAGAACAAGTGAAAATTCGCTTGGTAAGATTTCTTGAAATAAGACATGATATTTAGAATATTGAGGTCTTAAATTAGCAATTAATTAGCTTATTGGCAACCCCAATAACGCTTTTCTCATTTACATATTTTTCTGTTACTGCTGTCAGACAGCAGAGGTCAATGTCAATCTCAGACACAGAGAGAGTCTTCTTCCTGAAGACAGCAGCATCTCTGCTTCATTCAGAGCTACAGGACTAAAACCAGTTGCGGTAAAATAAACCATCACTGCAGGATTTATGAGCTAAAAAAATTGAAAGATACATTCTGAGGAACTGTGAGACTTTTACTAACTTGCTGAAAAGGGGCCATTTAACGCGCGAACAAGACTTCAAACTTTGTTTTGAATGAAGGCGCCCATGGCCTCATTTTGTCAAACTGGACCTTTTCTCAAAACTGTGAGGTTGCATTGACTGGGTTTGATTAAAGTGAAGCTTTGATCTGTGTTACCTTTGTTGGGGGGAAATAGTTATAACTTTATCTCTCTCAGTCGTACATGGACTTTGGAGACATTACATGAGCAACAACGGGCTTGTAAACATCTGTGTGGGTGCACGGAGCCTTCAGTCTATAACAATACACCACATTATACTAGTTCATTATTTGATTAGTATTTAAAATCAGTGTAAACGTAGGTGTTTAAATAAAATGCTGCAGAGTCAAAAGTGCAACATTTCCATACACTTATTCCCAAACAGAAAAAACTCAAGCAGTGTACAAGTTGCTCACAGTTGCTCAATACTTTAGTAAATGTACTTTCCACCCTCAGGTGCATCAATATGTGAACTATCCATCCATCCATTATTTACACAGCTTAATCCTCTGTAGGATTAATGTTGTAGTTTTGTGCTGTGGGGGCGCTGGAGCCTATCCCAGCCGACGCCCTGGACAGGTCGCCAGTCTATCACAGGGCTACACATAGAGACAGACAACCAAGCACACTCTCATTCACACCTACGGACAATTTAGAATAATCAATTGCATGTTTTTGGAGTGTGGGAGGAGCGGGAGTACCCGGAGAAAATCCACACTGCACAGGGAGAACATGCAAACTCCACACAGAAAGATCCCAGGCGTCCTAACCGGGACGCGAACCGGGGATCTTCTAGCTGTGAGGCGACGCTGCTAACCACCGAGCCACCGTATGTGAACTAGTAAAGGCTAAAAGTGTTTGAGACTCCTCGCTAATCAGAGGAAACAAAGCCTCTTGGATTACTGTTGACATATCTTTAAGAATAAAACATCCATTCCAGCTGCCTTTGATGAAATCCCTGCAGACACGGAGGCTCTGCCATTTCCTGGGTAAAATATTAAAAGTCTAGGTGGCATATTTGGGTGACTGCATCATCACATCAAACAGAAAATTATAGACCGACGTAAGCTGATGCTTCTCTGTATTTCACGACGACAGGTTTGTAGTTTACTGAGACGCAGATCTCGACTGTGGTTTGAAATATAAATGTCATGCTGGAGCTGACAGCAACATGAATGGATGACCCCTGCAGTTTTACCTCCCGCTGTCAGGCTCTTGATATGGAGGAAGTGGCAGTCAGGCATGAATCTCATCAGGGCAATCAGCTGATCGGCCTCGTGTTCACCTGGGCGTCATAAACCCTGGCTCATTTAAAAAAGAGAAACAAGTGCATGAGCGGATCGGCTTCCAGCTCTCTCAAACCAGATTTTTGTGCTCAAGAATGGCTCTGACACATCTCATTATGAGACACTAGATGTGATTCGGTGCGCTGCTGAGCTGTGATCAAACGTAGGAATCCATTCAAATTGCCAATTTTGCCAATGACAAACCTGGCATTTCAATGGGACTGTCGAGAGCCGCCGCTTTTCTTTTCGGATGCGAGACGAGCGCAGGGGAGAAAAAGGTCAGGAATGTCAAACTCGCACAAACAAACACAGACTTTGTGAGAGCGGCTGAGCGAGCTGGCCGACCTCCCAGACTTAGAAGCGTCCAGAGGGCAAGAGTCAAGATTAATGGCCGACATCGACGTCAGCTGATGTCCCAGAGGAAAGAGGAGCATCTCAGATCCACCTATATGTCTGCGTGAGCTGCACTACTGTACCTCCACACAGCATCATCCATTGACAGCAGGTTAGAGCGATTAAATGCTGCTTTATCAGTTCTCGGGCTACAACAAAGGTCCAAAATAGGATTAGCCGAGATGTGGAACGCTACCACTGCTAATGCTACGGCCCTTAGAGATCCTCTGGCAATGAGAGGAGCCTCGTTGCTGCAGGGCAGGATTACTGAACACAAGGAGATGGAGGGGATATAGAATGAAGTGTGAGAGCCTCCCCCCCCAACACCTCCTTTATCTTGACATCCAAACCCTTAAATGCCTCCCATAGCATCAAACTCAGCTCGCTAGGAGAGCATCCCTCACTCGCTCCCATCTCTCATGTCGGTGGCGTGCTGTTTGTCAACCGGATGAGTCGGTGCAGAGGGCGACGGCAGACGTGCTTCGTTTGAGCGGCGAGAGCACAGAGAGGGACATTCATTCATCAAGAGGAAGTGAGGTGCAATCGAGGCAGTAAGTGTAAAGTAGATAAATGGCTAATAACCTGCAGGAATGAGATGATTCATCACTTCCTAAAATTAAGTTCATTAAAGGACTGCCTGTGGAGATACATCAGTGTCTTCTGCTCAGGACCGTCTTGTTTGTTACAGTATATGAACCGTCTAATTCATAACAGTGCCGCATTCATTTTTTAATGTTAAAGTTGGACTAATTCGCCAAGAATTTCTGGACGTGGTGGAGAAATGACCAAGATCAGTCACTCAAGCTCAGCCGGAACCAGCTCCCCTCTGCAGCCATTTTTAAAAGGAAGCTGGAGGCAGTTCTTCTTTTTCCTACTGCTTTTAATTATTCAGTTTTATTGTTAAAATCTGCTCCAAACCGCCACTATTTTTATTCTTCACTTTTATTCACTTTATATATTTTATTGACTACTTCTGTCTTTTACATCTTTTTAATTTTGCTTGTCTTGTCTTTTTCCGCTGTTTTAGACAATCAGTTTTAGCTCTATAGTACGTGTGCACTTAAACAGATCAGCCACAACATTAAAACCACTGACAGGTGAAGTGAATAACATTGATCATATTGGTACTATGTGGTGTTCTGATGAAAAACCTTGGATTTTGCCATCCGTGTTGATGAGACTTAGGTCTTGTCCACACGTAGCTGGTATCTCACAAAACGAAAATATTTTTCTACCATTTCTCCTGTCATCCACACGAAAATGCAGATTTACGGCATGAAAAACGACTCTTTTAAAAACCTCCAACCAAAGTGAAGATTTGCAAATTCTCCGTTTATGCGTCTGCATGTGGACGTCAATAACCGGAGTTTTGTGTTTCGAAATGTCACTGCCTGCGACAAAATATGTTCTTGCGTCACATATGCGACCTGTGTTTACATTCGGAAACAGTACGGACGCCCTCACAAGGTTTTTGGTGCCGTTTCTTAGCTTACTCTGATTGGATAGGATTTGGGGAACTACTGCCACCTAAAGGTCTGGCATGCTCATGAATGTGCTTAAAAATACACTTATGCAGTCAGGTGTGGATACATTTTTTCTAAAAATGAGGTGGTGTGTACATATGTTTTTTTCTAGACGGAGGGGACAGGATATTCGGTTTTACAAAAACCCGGCTACGTGTGGACAAGGTCTTAGAAACCCAAATAAACACTGTCCCACAACAAACACACTCCCTCATGCAAATGGAAATCCCAAATGTCACTGGCCTACCCCTGCAGGAAAATGCACCCCACCACATGACAACAACATCAAAAACATCTTGAGGAACATGACAATGGTCCAACATGTTGATCTGACCTCCAAACTTCCTACAGCCCATTCTGATCAAGCATCAACAGGATGCAGTGGAACAAGTTGGATGGACAGAGGCCCCACTGCACAAGCCAGAGTACCCAAAGGATCCAGTGCTAAAGTCCTGGTTCCAGACCCTGAGAGGTCCTCTTGTCCATGTCCAGGGGTTCAGAGTATTTTTGAGCCCATAAGGGGACCAACACAATATTAGGCAGGTGGTTATAATGTTATGCCTGATCGTTGTATCTTGTCTATGCTGTTAAAGTGATAATAATAAACTTGTTTGTTTGTTAGTTTTATGCCACTTTATACTTTTGCTCCACCACATTTTAAAGGAGATCGTTGGACTTCTTGCTGCGCTCCGTTCATCTGACAGGGTTACTTTTTAAAATTGAGATTAAACATGAGGTAACTTCCGGCTGGTCCTCTGAGGAGCTCTTGTTTCGATGTCCCAGTGTGCGATACGCTCACCTCCCCCACTACGTGAGGTGATGTATCTTAGTGAAATATAGAAACGGGCGCCATGAAAGAGAACATTTAATAAGCTTGGCCTTGTCTTGACCTTGTCACGTTTGATTTCGGTTCCATCAAAGAGATATCGCCTCGCTTTCTCAGATTTAAATAACTGCCCGAGGTCCAAGGAGATAAAATGATCAATTATTTCTCTCAAAATGAGAGACAAGTGAGAGAGATTAACATAAACTTGTGGCGGAACTTTGGTCATCTTTCCCTTCCCGATTATCTGAGAACTTCCACTGCTATTTTTCGATTCATCAATTAATCCTCAAACCTATGAACTATCAAAAGGTGACGTCTTAAAGGAGAAGGTTAAAAACACAAAGATATTCAATTTACTGCTACTCACAGTCGGAACTCTTACACGGGAGAAGCTGTAACAACAGTGTAAGGAATCATGCTGCGAGCTAAACGCTAACATCAGGTTGCTAACTGGAGCTGAAATCAACCAGTCAAACAACAATCAGTTATTTCAGATGGTGTCATCATCACAGTCTTTGTTTTGAATATTGCATAAAGCACCAGCCAGGTCCTCACGGACGGCCAGGAGAACATCGTGACCTTGTGAGCTATAAAGTCAGGGAAGAGTGCAAGGATGTGATTTTTTTCTTTTTGTAACGTACAGCTTTGACAGATCTGCCACCTGGGGCCACGTCAGCCCTCGTCTTTATGTATGTATGCGACTAACTCTGCTGAGGCGACGCCCGTGTTGACCATGTCTCCATCATTGTCATCCCCGTTGGTGTTTAAAGTTACAGAAGACATTTTGAATATTTGACCTCTTGAACTGTCATGTCTTTGCACAGCTTCCAACACTGACGGTGCTGCTTGGCTGAAAGGTGGCAGCTTCTTATAGAATTATCTTAAAAGACCCCAAAAAATACCTCCACTGTTGGCTTTTTGTGCTGCTGCTGTGCATTTCTTAGCGCGTTGGACATCATTTGTCATCCTGGTTCCACTGAGGATCTCTTTTGTCAGCGCTGTATCTTGAAGCTTGGGGTGGTGAGGTGGTCAGCGCTGTTGTCTCACAGCTGGAAGATCCCTGGTTTGCATCTTGGTCTGGGATCTTTCAGTATGGAGTGCAGTGTGAGTTCTAACTGGGTGCTCCGTCTTCCTCTAAAGACATCCTAAGGGTTGACTGGTGATTCTAAACTGTCCGTAGGTGTGAATGTGAGTGTGCTTGGTTGTGTGTCTCCATATGTGGCCCTGTGATAGACTGGTGGCCTGTCCAGATGTACTCTGACTTCACCCTAAGGATAGACTCCAGGCTCCGTGACCCTACAGAGGATTAAGTGGTGTCCAGATAATGGATGGATGGATGTATCTCGGAGCTGTTCCAACACTTACACCACTCTGCACGGCGTTCCACTATGGCAGCTTCAATGCCTTCATCCAGCAGCTCATGTCTACAGGAATGATCTCGCAGCTCGGTGGAAACCCAGCAGGCTTCCTGAGGCGGTAAAGTGTTCACTTCCACCATCACTCAGCTGGAGACTGAAGCACCTCTGGACTCGGCGACTGACAGAATACACATTGTCCAATCAGTTTCCAGGAGGGATCAGCCTGTTGAGGATGGCAGAGCTGGTAGGTGTTGGCCGTAAAAAAGCTGCATGTGTGACGCTGTTTTAAAACATGGCCGACATACTTCCAACTGGCTCCATATCTGAAAATACTCTTGGACATGTTTAAGAATTGTGGCAGATTTTATGTGGTAACCCCAAAAGGACTTTACTACGCCTACATGCAGAACTCCTGTGACTTGACGAATCACATGGTGGTCTCTGACCAATCATAGTTGGATGGGCGTTCCAGAGACCGACTTCCAGAAACAGGAATGTTAACCATTAGGGATATACAATACTAGATTTTGCCAATATTCCAGCATGCCAAACTCCTTTTGGATGATTGCCGATATATGCACACATTTTCCACATAACTGCGGAGAACACCTGCTCTCTCTTGTAGTAAAATTAACATAATACTACTCCTAACATGATGGCAGGTGCGGACTTTTATTGGCTTCTTATATCTAAACCATGCCACTTGTATTATTTTGCATCATTTTCAAACAAAACTGCAAACTTATAGCCTGACAGGTGTTATTGTTACCTCCGCCAAGAAGGTTATGTGATGGCCGGCGTTGGTATGTTTGTTTCTTTGTTTGTTTGTGTGCAAAATAACTTGAAAACTCATGGACGGATTTGGATGAAATTTTCAGGAAATGTGTGAAATAGGACAAGGAACAAATGACGAAATTTTGGGACTGATCCGGATCACCATCTGGATCCAGGAAATTTTTTTTAATGTAAGTGTAACCAGGTGACAATTAAATGCGGTTTACTCTAAAAGCCACCAGAGGGCACTCTTGTTTTTGGGGTAACCTCCTCTGACCACATGACATTTTGGGTCTCCACGCGACAGACAGCGACAATGACGGAGTTCTCTTTCCTTCCTGAGCGAAATAGGCACGGTTGGGCCGGCATTCTTATCTCCGGTTGTCTAAGAAGCTGGGAGGCTGTTAGGAGCTGCTGCGCTAGAGGCCACGCCTGTTCATTAGGTCGGGTGGGGTGAAGGCCACATTGTTTAGGTAGGAAATTTGAACTGTATGTAATTACATTAGTATCTGTAACGTTCCATACAAAATATGTGAATTGGGAGATTGTGTTGGGGGTGGACTGAAGCTCCTTGGCGGAGGTTCTAGTTTTCTAGTTCCTTTTAGTTTGTTGCTAATATGTCATGTTAAAGCCTTTATCAGCTGATACTGATGCTGATTATCTTCCGGATGATGAATGGCATCTGCAGTGGCGTGTATGTTACCAGCTATGTTGTTTTGGAAGAAGTCTAAATGAAAAATAAAAAACCAGGGTGGATCTGTCCATGGGTCAGAAGAAGAGATCAGTATGCTTCTTTTTGATTGTCTGTCCTTTCACTTGTTGCACATGGAGGATGTTCTCCTATTGGTCAGCCGAGACAAGATGCGGTAGAGCTGTTCGTGATGCTATGAGCTGTTCAAAATATGGCTACTACTGTGGATACTACATGAGATAATGTTGTGTCCCTTGCTCAGAGTCTTTCAGGTTGGTCCTGTGTATACTAGGATAAGCTACAGTAATGTTTCAAGCAGCAGAAGGTGAAAAATTCTGCATATTCACAGGTTCCAGCTAACAGATTTGCAGCCCATCTATGGCCTTTTAAACAGCAGACTGAACAACTCTGAGTTCAGGCTTCTGATCCGACCAAACAAGACGTTACCTGAGATTCAAGCTGTGACTTTTTTAGTTGTTTTTCGTGACATTTCGCACACCGAATGACTGAGGCGTAGTGTTTACAGAGTTTTTTGCCAACTAGTTTTAGACAGAGGACAAAGGGGAAGGCTGCAGGGGGAATGACAAACAGTCCGAGCACTAGAATTTGAACTATGAACTTGCTGCTCAGGGCGTTAACATCCATGTAGCCTCTGTCCTAGTTTGCTGTGTTAACATGCTAGCATTTGCTAAAGTGAAATCCGGACCTGAGGATCACCAACATCGTTATTATCCATCCTAAAGCGGACAGCAATGTCTGAACCAAATTTCATTCAGTGGTTGAGATATTTAACCAGATTGGCAGCAGTCTGACACCGACTAGATTAACAGAATAGCTGCTGATCAGCTCTGAATCACTGACTTGCTGCAGGTTTCTGTTTGTATCCGCATCTCAAGCGTTCATCTGTTACAGCTACTGAAACACAAAGTCGATTACTATCCTCTGTGACCGGCGAATGCAGCAGAGCGGCAGCTTGCGCAACACACGACGGATCCTGGGAACGCGGAGTAACCCTGCCAACCAAAGTGGAAACTCCCCCACGCGTCCATTCATGTGAGGATGTACGGCCTTCACCGCTCCCCTCACAATACCGTTTATACAGCGAGCGGACACCGAGCTCAGAGGCCGAGGCCAGAGACGAGCTATCGCTAGGCAACAGGCAGGAGGGAATCCGCAGCAGAGTGTGTTGCTGCTGCTGCACGGCTCATGACAGATAACGGTCTGGGAAAGGGAAGAAAAAAAGCACAGAGGGTCACATTCAAATTGTTCCCCTGCCACCTTCACGGTGCTTTAAATACAGCCAGGCGCAGGATGAATGCAATATGTTTGCTGCAGCGGGGCTCAGAATCGCATAAGTTATCTCCACTGGTTGAAAAACAAGAATTAAATTAAAATGGAAGAAGGAGAAGAAAAAACACATTATCATTCTGTAGTTGTCACACGAGGCTCGGAAAATCACACAGATTAAAAAAAATGATTCTCAGTGTAATAAAAGGTTTTGCCAAGCTGGACTATTTCTTTTTGTTTTGTTTTGTCGTCAGCGTCGAGGCTCCTAACGGCTACAAAATCAGCATAATAACAAAACAAGGAGGCAGTTAGGGGGAGCGAAGAGTACCTCCAACAAGGGTACACATCCTTTTAATCGTGTTGCAGTGTAAAATGAATCTGCAACTGAATTTCCAACTTGTGACCATCGAGCATTTAGTTCAAGATCCCTACGTGACGATCCACTTTCTTTCAGCTGACCATCAAACTTGACCGAAGTCTCCTGAATTGGGAATTGCGTGTAACATTGCTCCACCAGAACAACAGAACCGGTGAGTCTTCTTACTTCTCCACGACGAAAGCCGATCCCAAAGCCGTAAATCCTCCTTCCCTTGCACCGCAGAGCGCCTTTACTTCCAAAAAACCATTAAAAAACACGACAGCAAGATCCAGTTTGCTGCCCCGGCTGACGTGTTGTTTTCACTACAATGAGCATGAGCGCTGTAGTTTTATGTCGAGTCAAACCGTCGTATGCGCTCTCACTGCCATAAATATTCAGCGGAGCTAAAAATAACCACCTTCTTTCTGTTTTAGTGGAGTTTGGAGCCGTCTGAGGGAAAATTACTGAGCCTTTCTTAAAAATCTAAATACATGTTTGTGACCTTTTCCTTAAAAGCGTTTCTCTCCTCTGCAAAAAGGGGCGCGTTACGGTGAAGTGCAAGGACAAATGTTGCACTAATGAGGAAGACATGAGATGAGATGAGCAAACAGAAACTGTGTGGAGACGTGATGGAAATACGGCATTTAAGCTCATTTCATGTATTAATTAGAGGAACGTTACAGCCTCCACACAAATTGGAGCCGATGTTTCATCAGCTGCGTGTTTTTTTTCCCTCATTTCTGCAGCTGAGTGGACGCTTCAGTGGCTCCTTTAATCACATGCTTCATGTATGCTGCGATTAACTGGCTAAATGTTCTTCCCTTTTCACATTAATTTCTTGTTAAATATTTCCAGTTTTTTAAATTTTTTATTAGCAACTGTTCCAGTTTGTTTGATCATTTCAAAATGTAGAACACAAAGACGCCCCTTCACTGTTCATATCATGATCTATACTTTATTAGTCCCCTTGGAGGAACTCGTTCTCTGCATCCCATCCATACTAGGATGGCAGAAGCACCCAGGGGTTAAGGGCGTTGGTCAGGGGCCCACGGTGGTGGTGACTCAGCTGCTTGCCAGTCCGGGGACGCGAACCGGCGACCCACCAGTTACACATACGCTGCACAATCCACTAGGAAGATGCATCATGAGGGACATAAGCAGTCGACGTCACGGCTGAGCATCTCCACCTTGAAACTGCAGCGTACCGATGACAAACTCACATTTCAGACTTCCAGGGTTTCATACACACTGTTGAGGCAGAACATTATGACCACCTGCCTAATATTGTGTCGGTCCCTCTTATGTGGTCTAAAATACTCTGAACCATTGGGCATGGACAAGAGGACCTCTCAGGGTGTCCTATGGGGTCTGGAACCAGGACCAGGGCACTGGATCCTTTGGGTGCTCTGGCTTGTCCAGTGGGGCCTCTGTCAATCCAACTTGTTCCACTGCATCCTGTTGATGCTTGATCAGAATGGGCTGTAGGAAGTCTGGAGGTCAAATCAACATGTTGGACCATTGTCATGTTCCTCAACATGTTCCTGATTGGTTGATGTTGTTTCCATGTGGTGGGGTGCATTTTCATCCAGTGACATTTGGGATTTCCATTAGCATGAGGGAGTGTGTTTGTTGTGGGACAATGTTTATTTGGGTGTCTAAGTCTGTCCAAGGTTTTCCATCAGAACCCCACATAGAACCAATATGATCAATGTTATTCACTTCACCTGTCAGTGGTCATGGTGTTGTGGCTGATTAATGTATGTAACTAAAGTAAGAAACCAATCCAGCCAACTTGCAGGGTTGGTTTCAAGTCCAAATCTCAATTCGAAGCAACGTAATTTGCAAATGAAAAAGGCTGCAGTTTAGGATAGACATCATACCTGACCCACACATCCATGCCGTCCTCTTTGTGGGACAGTCGGGTTTAAATTGTGACGGGGCGTTACCTGAAGAGACGCCATGAGAAACCTGTCGCATGGAGAGCTGTTGGATGTTTTCCCCAGCAATTTTACAGTATTTGTGCAGGGTCAGATGTGCTTGGGCTACAGCGAACAGAGACGGGCTGGATTTTATGGATCTGTCCATTATAGGAGGAGCAAAAAGTGTAGATTTAAATCAAAGTTATGAGGAATGAAGGGATTATTTAAATGGCAAAAATCTTCACCTTTGATACACAAAAATGAGAAGAGGGGATTTAAATAAACGTGACTTGAGAAATAAAACAGGACAGAAAACAGACTGACGGTGGAGGTGAAGCTCTAGAACCCCTAAAATAAAACAGAGAATCTTAAACTGGATCCAGCAGAAGTAATGACCACATAACCTGTTGAATCCAACCCAACATGAAGGTCTGCTAAAGGACGGCTGGGATCAGTTCGGCCTCATGATGCTAAAATTATTCCCTTGTGGATGTACTTAACCAAATAATTTGCTTTATTGAACATATAAGATGCCTTCACACAGGTAACAAAAACAGACAACTGATATGCTTGAAATGAAAAAAGAAAAACCCACATTTTATTGCACTTAAGTTATAAGAAAATAAAATTCTAAGTGAATCAAACAAATACACAATCCCTTTAAGGTTTTTTCTGTCTGTTTTCTTTTTTGCCAGGCAGTTTTACATGAACTGAAAAAAGAAATAAAAATAAAACACCTGCAACAAATCTGATTTCTCAAACCAGATCATAAATTAAAACAGAGGGAGAAAACAACGAGAGGAGATAGAGCAAGATTGTTTTCTTTTTTTCTTTTTTTAATATACAGTGTTATACCACTTTCACAGTTCAGCTTGAGTTGTGACTCTTGGAGATTGAGACGATTTTTCGTTTGGCTACAATGTTTCTGTTCACGTTTGTTGCCGTTTGTGTTTTTGTTTTTCCCACTGACGGTCCACGAGGCTGCGGCCGCCCCGGTGGTTTTTTTTTTTTAACTGCAACACATGTAACACTAAGACTCCCGGCAGCTCGACCTGTCTGTCAGTTGATGCTTGTGATGGTCTCCTCTGTTGCTTCAGACATCTTTGAATGGAACAACAATCACACACGGATACGGACAGTTCTTTCATTCGCGTGTTAAAATCGATGCGTCTGCTAGTTTGAATTTTTTTCCTTGTTTTTTTTTTTTTCAGGCCAGTCCACACAGCATTTGTACATTTCCCCAAAGAACAGGCTGAAAGAGCTTTGTCCCAAGGAATGTGTTTACAAGTTGCCCGTTAACACGCTAACACACGCACTCATGCACTCACACGCACGCACGCCAACAGTGTACATCCCCTTGTTTCCTCTCTGCAGGCGATCCCGTCAGTATCTGTCGGACACGCTCCCTCCTCTCAGCCTCGTAGAGGCACGTTTGGCTCAAGTTTCAGTGGCAAAAACAAACAAAATTAAAAAAAAAAAAAAAAAAAAAGTTGGATGTTACTTTTGTTTCTTTAAGTCCAAACATATAGAGTTCAATTTGGAATTTCGCCTGGGACTAAAACGTCACAGCAAGTAAAAGTTCCATCTCTCTTTTTACCATTTGTCTAGCAGCATAAATACAGTTTGGCCACTGGGGGAAAACGGTAGAGGGGAAGGGGCTGAGGGGTGCGGGGGCATTAATCCACAGCGCTTGGAGCTAAAAGCCTTCGCCTCCTCTCATCACAGCACTGGCACTGAGGAAACCACCCCAGCTAGACTCTGAAAAAATCTGGACAGCATTGATGTTTATGTGGAGACGGAGCTCCAAACCCAGGTATGTAGAAAACAAAAAGGAAGAACAAACAACTCAAGTAAAAAGACCAAAAAAAAAAAGAAAAAAGAAATCCTTGTGACATAATGACAGCAAACCTAAACAGGGCAGGTTTCTAATACTGGGATTTGTTGCTGTTGGCAACAGTGAGGAAAGGAGAAAAGAAAAAAGAAAACCCCTTTCATATGATAAACCAAAAGGTATTGAAATTCACAGTTGTGTTTGTGTGCGATATTGTAAAGAAATCAAACCATAGAAACCGAGTGGAGAACAACAAGAACGGAAATGGAGTGACAAGAAACGAGCCTGATTACAGGCCGAACCCTCCAATCGCTTTCTCTCCACGACATCAAGCAGCTCTTTAGGTGTAACTGTGTGTGGAAATTCACCTTTAAAATCTCCCTCCTTCCTCAAGCTTTACCTACAGTCAGTATTTCCCACGTTCCGATTGGCCGGTTGAGTGTATGTGTGTGTGTTTGTGGGCGCGCGCTGATGGGAGGGGGGTGTGTCGGGGACTTTTTAAAAAATAATATATCTCTGTACATCTCAAAATCTGTCAGGCTTGAGCGAAACCAAGTCTCTGTGCGAAGCGGACCCCGAAACCGAAAGGGCGGAGTGTCACTTCAAAAGAGTTCAGTCGTCATCAGTCGTTCCTTTCTTCTTCGTTCTCCCGGTCAATCGCAGGACAAGACTAGTCGCCCCCTCCCCCTGCCCCGTTTCCAGCCCAGTCCCCTTCCACTCCACCTTGTACTGGTGGCGGGGGGGTCAAAAGCAGGGGCTGAGCATGTGAGGGTCTGTGTCTTTGTCAGTAACATTTGCCCAAAAGGGGGGGATGTGGGAGGATGATGGTAGAGGACAGGACAGCCCACTGGTGGTTGTGGTGGTTGCAGATGTTGCGAGTTTGGGTGAAGAATTCTGGGTGTTGGCCCTCCCGTTTCCAGTCACCTCGTCTCCCCTTCCTCTCTACTCCTTCCCCTCCGCGGTTCGCTCTCTTCGTCCTTCTCTACCATGACCCCTCTCACTTCATGTCCACGTCAAAGTCCAGCACCAGCAGCTTGGTCTCCTCTGTGCCGTTGCGGCTGCCCACCGCGCACACCAGCTTGGTGTTGGAGGCCCGGATGCGCCAGACCACGCCGCCGCTGCCGCCGCTCTCCAGGGTCACCAGGTTGCGGATGAACTCGCCCGTCTTCAGGTCCCACAGCTTCACCGTGCCATCGTCCGAGCTGGTGATGACAAAGTTCTTGTTGAACTGGAGGCACGTCACGGCGCTCTGGTGCTTGTGGGGACCTGGACACAAAGAGACGGCTGGTTAGAGGGACGGAGGTGAAGAAAAGGGCGATCATTAGCAAGTTTCCACTGCAGGAACTTTTCCAAGAACCTTTATGTGCTTTTCGACCAAAGGACCTGCACTGCAAAAACTCCACATCTTACCAAGTTTATTCGTCTTATTTTTCTTCCAAATCTCTCAACCCACTTGATTTAAGATAAATTCACTTTACAAGTAACATTTCAGCAACATGGAGGGACGTGTTTTAAGACAACGCATCTTAAATATCTTGTTAAGTCAAACAATCTTGAAATGATCTTGTTTTAGTTGTATTTTACAAGAAACAAGGTTCATTTCATTTCATACATGTTTCAAGCTGAGCTGTTGTTTGTATGAGATAAATAATCTGGATTTAAGAAATAAAGTAAATGCATTTTATTGGAAAATCACCAATTCATATCAGAAAACAGCTGCATGTGTAAAATGTGTAAAAAAAACCAAATCAAATGTCTGCTTTTGAGTTAAAACACCTCCTTTTGGGCGTAGCTGGCTTCACCTAAAACACAACACCTTCAAATGCTGTCAAACACCACTAAATATTAGGATTTCTAGCCAACTGTGAGAAGACATTATATCTCAGAATGCTTCAATTAATCTGTGTAATCTTATTTCAAGTACAAGATGGTCTTAAATCTGGAGAAGAGCCACGATAATACAACTAAAATAAGTTGAACACATCTCAAATTAAGAAGCTGACATTAAACTTATTAAAGCAAACATCTATTTAATTCTTTAGCATGTCTGGTTTATTCTAAGACACCTCAGCTTGACATTGCTGCTAAAATATAGCTTAAAATAAGTTTTCCCTGCTGATTTTAAGACCTCAAAATTCTAAATATCATGTCTTATTTCAAGAAATCTGACCAAGCAAATTTTCACTTGTTCTCTTGGCAGATTTTTACACTTATTTCAAGGTAAAAGTGCCTTAAAATAAGTTTTTTTTTCTTGTTTTGTACGATCTATTTTACGTTCCTCGGCCACATTTCCAGTAAATATTAAGGGCAGCATTAGCAGCGCTGAAAAACACCGACTCACCCAAACACAGGCCTCTAGGCTGCTACAGCTTGTGTAAAAAAACCCACATTACAACAAATAAAAACCAGTTTACTTCTCAGCGTTACAATTTTTCACTTGTGACAGAAAAGCAAACAGTAAAAGCAACAGGGACTTTTCGCTTCTGATTTAGTTCCTGCAGGGTTTCATGGAGGAGGTTGGCCACCTTGCCTGAAATAAAGATTGCCATCGCTAACATCACATGAACCGATACATTTCAATGAACCAAATCATCAGCATTCCAGGTTCATTTCAAAGCTGCCGTCAACTACAGGAAAAAAAATCAATCAAGAGACCAGATGTGTCAGGATCGGGGAGGTTTACCACCCATAAGAATTTTAAACAGGAAGCACTGTCCGTCAGAAGTAGCCATTTGGAATACACAGAGTAAAATTTGAGCTGTGGCAAAAGAACCCAGACCCAGGATGAAGAAGTGAAGCAGCGAGGTGAAGGAAAAACTCTCCTTCCTGATGCTGCTCTGACAGCGCAGTGAAAGGCCGAGTGCGGAGGACGAGCTGCAGTGCGATGCAGGGCTCGGGCCCGTCGCCGTCACCGAGGCTGAACAGCTTCAGCTCCACCTGGCAGCTGGCGGGAGGCCACAAGTAGGAGTGAAGGTGGCGTCTGTGAAGTGCCTTCACCGAGGCGACTTTGTTTCCGACTGCACATGAGCAGCGACTTAAGATTTAAGGGCTTGAAATGATATCTTAATTAAATCAATTAGGCCGACAGAAAACACAGACAGGAGCGGAACCGAGTGCTGCTGAGTTAACTGCTTTCTGCTGAGGTTACTATGGCAGCCATTTCTCTCCTGAGCACCGAATTTATTTCCGGTTTTCACAATCCGCTCCCAGAGAACATTTGTTGAAATCTCGCCGTGAACAAGCTCTCACATCTTTTCCATTTCTGTCTCTGGTTAGTTCAAAGGCTGTTATTTACCCGAGTACACAATACTGCTCTGCACCAACCCCCCCCAACATGCCTTCCCCTCTCCTCCCTCCGCTCTGCCCATTACCACAACAAAGCAGCCGGCTCCATCATTACCTATGCTCTCTTCAGCTGACAGGGATGGCCTTGTTGTCGGCCTATTGTCTTATCAAAACACACTAATGAATAGCAGAAATTGTCCGCTGGCCTAATTATATGACCTACAAAGTTCCCCGGCCCTCGGTCTTTTACTGTAGTCGCCCTCTCTTCACATGACAGACATGTATCCTCCCCCCTCTCTGGTCCCTCCCTCCCTCTTCAGGCTCTCACTGGGGCATCCTTTTGTTCGGCTGCTGTGTGTTGCTGTTTGCAGGGCCAGCACACGGGCCTGCAGTTTGTTAATGAGGGCATTTAGAGGTGGGGCACCGGTGGTTCGCCGCTGCTATTCAGCAAAGGATTTCAAACTTCCTGTGAGGCACCAGCGCTGCTAATGGAGTAAGAACTATTCAAAGAGACACAAAAGAACGAGACTGTAATCAGGACCAACAGGCTCGCAAGGTGTTGGCTCAGTCCTCCCACACACACACACATTTAGTTTGGCTTTTAACTGGAATGTCAGCGTCAAACTAAATCAAATATAATGCGCTTTTTGTCGTCGGTCAAGGCTGGAGCTGCCATTTTGCTACACTTAGCGACATATTTATAGATGTAAATATCCACATATCTGAGTGGTTCTGCAGCCGGTGGCATAAATCTACCACTTTGTGTACGGTCGCACCATCTCTGCTTTGACTGCCGTTTAACCACGTCGGCTGTAATCACGGCAGAACTTGACGATTCACTTGCTGCAGCATCGAAGCAATGCGGGGCAGAAAGCTGCTACCAACTAGCGATGGAAATTAAAAGACCAAAAAAAAAAAAAAGAATATTTAATGCGTGACAGTGGTTTCCAAACTTTCTTTGATGTGCTACCACAGCCCTGTCAGATGAGTTCAAGTGCCCCTTCATCAACACTTCCCGTCATGTTCAGAACTTTCTCTTTGGAGCCGATTTTAAACTAGATGGTACTTCACACTTTTAATTACGCAAGCACAGCTATTGCCACAGACTTTCTTTTATACTGTCAAGTTGGTTTGGCCAAACTTCAGGAGGCAGGAGTTGAAGGTTTGACTGTTTATATATCACTTTTAGCTGCACGTCTCAAAACTATTCATCGCTAACAGTCAGTACCACTGAGCTAAGGGTTACAGCTGAGTTAGTGTGTGGATTTTTATGCAAATGTAAACATAATTTCGTGTTTACTCTCTATTATCCCTTTTCCACCAAGAAGAACCAGGTGCTAGTTCTGGTGCTTAGTTGGTTTAACTTTGGTTCCTCCTAAGAACCTGTTTGCTTTTCCACTGACAAGGAGTCAAGTTGGAGCCATCGCATCACCGTAAAACAACTATGCTTGCATCCATTACATAGCAGTTAAACAAAAGCAGTAAGTTGATGATAATATCGATGTTTATCTCTATAGATGGTCTTAAGGCTGTTTGCAAGGTGGAGGTCCTCCTGTTGCTCGAGCACATCCGTGATCACGCTACTGGTGGGACACGACTGTAACGGATTTCAGCGCAACAGTTTGTGCAAAACTACCTGTTAGTCATTCCAATACATCTGTGATGGGACCAGGGACGTCCTGGAGAAAAAGGATACAAACTTCTGCTTGTGTGTCCCTTTCCACCGTTGATCGTTGGTCACATTAATCCCATCCCATCCCCTGATGTACTCGGTTCTTAGCTCTGCCCAAACAAAGAGTTGGGGCTTGCTAAGCTCCTGTTTTTAGCATCTGGAGCCGGTGCTTAGGTGATGGAAACACAAAGAACTGGTGCTAAGTCAGGCTCTGGCTCCGAACTAGACCTGGAACCAGCTCGGTGGAAAAGGGGCACAAGTGTCCTTGGTTTATGAATCGCTGATGTTTGATATCATGTGAACACCAATGCATGAAATGGAAGCTAACTTAACGCTGTTGAACCTAATTCATTCAGTGCAACATGCTTTTAAAAATGACAGAGTGACTAAAGCCACAGTCAAACTCCGGTAGACTCACCCTGCAGTGTTTGCAGGCACTGGCCCGTCTTGATGTCCCAGATCTTGACAGTGGAGTCTGCGTTGCCCGAGACCAGGATGTTGTCTTTGAGCTCCATGCCGCTGGTGAGGGACTGATGCCCCGTTAGCGTGTGGATGCAGTTGCCCGTCTCAACGTCCCAGACCCTTATAGACGTATCCAAAGAGCCGCTCACCACGTGGATCCCATCAAACTAGAGAGAAAGAGGACGAGTTATAGCTGGCTAGAAAATCAAGTCGCCATTTCAGGAGAACTGCAGCCGTCATCTTAAAGCCTAGCTGATGGCCAAAACATCCTACCAACACAGCAGGCTTTGTTTCTATTAGCAAACCTAAGATTAAACCCATTGAAATGGATGAATTTTATTGATCTGTGAAGGCTCTTCTTTCCATCCCCCCTCCTCATTCAATAGGAGAGCTCCAACTCTTTAAAAGTCTAACAAACACCAATCTATCAGTGCAGTAAACAGCTCCACTCTGAGGTTATGGCACCAGCTAAAGTGCTCTGTCATCACTCGGAGTGGATGAGGGGACACTTGGAGGACACAAAGGGATGAACTTTTTCACCAAATGAACGAATAACAACACATTTACATGCTTGGAAGGAACGAATTAAAACATAAAACTGCAAATAAATACGAGCACGGATGAAAGAATGTTTACTATCTGATTGTGGATGCCCCAATGTGCACCAGGAGACATATTTCAGTTTACAAGTTTTCACAATGTGTGCACACTTTTATGACAGACGTACATACAAGTAAAGCTAACTCCTAGAAAATGCGGTTCACCATCTGCTCCTCAGTTAAAACTTAGTCATAATTAAAGTGTTTGCTAAGCGAAAACGTAAAAATAACTAAATTAAGGTTGGTTGCTGTGAGCTGCGGCACAATGTTAAGCCCAGTAAGTACCAGACGTAACAGCCGTGGCGCTAAATAAACTGATAAAGCCAACAGCAGCTCCCTGCACGTGTTTGAACAAGTTAATAAAAGATATGAGTGACATTTTTTATCAACATGCTGTTTCCTGAGGCAGTAAATCAAAACATTAGACTCGGTTATGAAACGGCAGCAACTCACACACACTGCAAACTCTGAAACACACACACTATCTACTGCAGTGGTTCTCAACTGGTGGGTCGGGACCCAAAAGTGGGCCACAGAGCCATTTTTGGAGGGTCGCAGAAGCATGGCCCCCCGCTAAAAAATGACACAGTTTGCTTTCAGTAGCAGGATATTTAGTGGTGGTGGCACCAGTAGTTGCCCACTATTAACCTCTAGATTTGACTCTGCCAGCTTATTGGAGAAATTTATGCTACAGCGATGCAAAAATATATGAAAATGTGCTCAGAATCTGTCAAAATGGGCCAAAATATGCCCCAAACTTGGCAAAAGCATCCAAATATACCAAAATTAGCAAAAAAATAAGCCAAAATGTTCCTTAATTGTGTCAAAATGCGTTGAGACTACACCCAGATAAACCTTAATTTGTTAACAGGAACAGCAAACTTTAAAAATTTGGGTCGTGACTGTTATTAATAGAGACATAGTGGGTCCTGAGGCTGGACCAGTTGAGAACCACTGATCTCCTGTATGAATAAAACAAAGGACCATTTAGCTCCACAAAGCCGTTATTTACAAGTTAAGGTTACAACATGTTTGGTCTTTATTTGTCAGAACGTTCCTCAAGTCTGGAACCAGTTAGATCAGTTTAAGAAACAGGAAAGTCTTTATACAGAAGCTAAGTAATGGATCCTGTTGTTTAGTTTGATGCACACTGGGGAAAAAAAGAGGTTAGTGTCACCTGTAATGAGTACACTCTGTTGGTGTGGCCCTGCAGCGTGTGGAGGCAGGTCTCCGTCTCGGGGTCCCACACTTTGACCATGAAGTCGTAGGCACCGCTGACCACCCGTCGGCCGTCGTACTGGACGCAGCGCACCGCCGCCACGTGGCCCATGAGGACGTGTAAACACTGACCCGTCTCGATGTCCCAGACGCGCAGCGTGGCGTCGCGAGAGCCACTGACCACCCTGAGGGGAAGCCGGACACGAAGACAGCACTGAGTCAGGTGGACGTTAAGCGAGTGGGTGCGGCACAAACAATGCAAACCCCAGTGGATTCGTCTTTATGCTGAGCTGCAACGTCTTTCTCAACTTATCCAGGATTACATTCAACAGTCTGCACAACTCCCCATTCAAACCGTGGCACCTGCATTGACAGAATAATGAGGCAGGTATGAACATTTCCTTTCACTCCTCCGACAATGAGTAACCTACAGCGCCGCATTCATGTTCGTACTTGAATGTAGAAAAACACCTCTTCATCTCAAACAGGCCCCCCGAGCAACGTCTTCACCCATAATGGAAAGACATATTAAAGGTTACAGGAAAGGAAACTCCCCTTAGCAGCGGCTGAAACTCGGGTTTTACATTTTTTATAAACAGTTTGAGCCGAGGATACGCTTTCAGAGATTCACAGTGTTCTGAATGTGGTCACAGCGCTTTCCTTTACTCCCACCAAATTCCAGACACTTCAGTAAAGTCCGAGGCAGACGTTTCTCCACATTAGTTCTTTCACAGGCTATTTGGACAGAAAAAAAACCCCATGCTGAAGATCCACACAGCCCCATACTCTTTATTTATTAAATGCCTCACAGCGCTGCATAGATGGAAATCACCAACATGGTGTTCACTGTCTGCCTGCAGCTCACAGCGTTTCCACTGAGTGAGTAATCAAATGCTACACAAAAACCTTGGTGGGCCCTAAGGCGAAAAGAGCACTTTGAGTCTCCAGAGTGTGATACTGAGTGAATGAGTGAGCAGCAGTTCACTTAAGACGGCTCACAGGGTCTATTTAATCACTATGAAACCGCATGCTCACTTTCATGCATACTGTCCCCTTTTAGTGCTGCGGAGCTGCTCTTTTTTGCTTGATGGGATGGCTGTTAAGTCGGGCGCTGCGAATCGTAAGGAAACATTAAAAAGAATATTCCGCCTTTTATTCCGTCTGTCTGTCTGAGAGTTTCACGATGAGCCTGAGCTGTCGCTGCACTTTAATTCTGTACGGACTCGGCATGTTGATGAGCACAAACATCCGAGGGTGAAGACAAAGGGTCATTCGGAAGACGACGGCAGCGAAAGTGTCTAACAGGAGAGACAATTAGCCCCGGGAACTTCTGCTGATGCCAAAATCAACACGCGGATTTAAGGAACGGCAAGAGCCTCGCTTGTTTGTGACTAAATCACAAGCCGCCTGCGTGCTCTGATTACTCCTGCGTACGTCTCTATAACCAGGCGTCGCCCTCTGCTTAAACTGAACGCAGTGTTTCGAATAGCGAGAATTCCTCCGACATGAATAACCTCCTGTTGTGCGTTACGTGTGTGAAAGGGCAGCTCTGAACAATATCCTGAAAACCAGGCGTGGTCCAGTTTATATGAGGAAGCA
The DNA here is from genome assembly GCA_024666655.1 of Dascyllus trimaculatus. Lineage (NCBI taxonomy): Eukaryota > Metazoa > Chordata > Actinopteri > Pomacentridae > Dascyllus > Dascyllus trimaculatus. Next base: position 34,972,554 of record CM045447.1, on the reverse strand, counting down.
GCTTCACTCTCAGCAAGAAAGACTGCCTGGAAGGCAAAGACATATTTGATAAGGTCACTCCTGCTGCGGGTTACACCTAACGATCGTTTTCATTTTTTATTTGATCATGATTTTTATTATTTGTTTCGTCTCTTGGATGTTGCTTGTTTCATTTAAAACCTAAAGATATTCAGTTTATATCACATGGGACGAAGTTTATATGGCGGAATCAGGTGGTGTTTGGTATGTTTTGTTTGAACAATGACTTAAACCCCATCTGTTTTGATAGTCGTCTACTTGTTTCACCAGATTAATCTCTCATCATGTTAAAAACACAAAGTACACTACAGAGGGTTGTTGCTAATCTTCTACACGGTCTTAACAAACCTCGCCGGTGAGGTTTCCACATACCTTTTCTCATGTAGGTGCATGCAGCGCACTGTTGAGGTATGCCCATAGAGGGTGTGGATACATTCTCCCGTCTCTGCGTTCCAGACCTTGAGTGTGCGATCGGTGGAGCCGCTGATGATGATGTTGTCTCGCATCTGGGATGACCACACGCCCCCTGTGTGGCCCACCAACGTCCGCAGACACTGAAAACACCACAGAAGAAGAAGAGCCCCGATCAGTAGGTCGCTCACTTCTACCGAACACTGAGAAGTTAGTTTGAAAGACGTTCAGGGTGATTACATTCGCACACATCAAAAGTCGGTTTAAGAAGTCATAAAATGTCATTTAGGATTTTCATACTATCTGACCTCCTGTTGCTTTCATGGGGAAAAAAGTAAAATGAAATTTATGTGACCTTTTATGGGGTAGGAAGAGCTGAGTGAGTCCACACCTGCCGCTGCTGTAGCGGAACTAAATTTCTCTCTGAGCCCCACAAGCTTTTATAATTGCTTTTACTTATCTGTTGGAGAAGCGGTCAATTCATTTTCTTTGCAGGAAGGGTTGACAACTGTCCTCAATAAAACGCGTCCCATTCATCCTCATTAGAGACGGTAGATTAGCTATTGATTACAGCAGTTATGGAAATCTTACTGATCAATTGAATTTGCGTCTCTCCACAGTTTGTCCCATTTGCGCCTCGATTTAATTATCCCGAATGTATTAAATTAAAATCCCCCCGGGGAGAGGAGCAAGCCGTGGTGGTGTTGGGTTCACAGTGGAGTGTGTTGCTCAAGTGTACAACATGCGACCCCTGACTGCAGCTGATAAGCCACTGCAGAGTGAGTGTGGGCGCAGGATGGAGGGTTTTACTGTGGAGAGCTAAAGAGGAGGATGACGCTGCCGCCCGCCTTCCCTCCTCCTCTGTCCTGTGATAAAAAGAATCACTTCATTAAACGAGGGCCAGCGTGGCATGACCTAACAATCAGCCTCCCTTCAATGTTCAAAGTCTCCCTTGTTTCATCCCGGTGGCTCTTTTTTTTAACAGGGGACATGTTAGGACAGCGAGAAGATTGCAAACTAAATACGGCAAAGATTTGAGATGAGATGAACTTTACTGTCCCGAAGGAAACTTGTCTTAGACTTAAAGCGCCGGATGCAGCTGCACATATACAACAAATGCATAATAAGCACAAAAACAGACGCACATGACAACAAAAAGTGCTTCAAAAAGGTAAGAAAGATTACGTATTGCACAGAATAGAACCGCATGTAATCATAAAATACAATAATTAAAACTAGAAAAGCACTCGGAGAGCTCAGACATCCACCAAGCAGCTCATTTCACCCCATATTGGGATTTACACCCACAAATTATCATCCTAGGATTGTTTTATCTACATTATTAGACTCCTTGACCAAGAAAACAAACCCTTAGCATCTGGATCCACATTGATATCATCATTAGTTCAATAGTTGTTCACCAGAATCTCTTTCTGGGTAATGGTGGTTTCTTCTGGATCCAGCTCCATAGCTGTTGATTCTACAACAGATCTGTTGGATCCTCCTGATTCAGCAGAGTCTCAGCTACATGTTGGTGTTGGCTGCATGTCTGGATCTTCATCTGTTACCTTACAGTGATGACCATTCCACAGGCCCTTTAGTTTTTCCTGTTCTGGATCCTAGTATCTGGAATTTTTCCCGGATCCGGATCAAATGTTGACATGTTGAAGAAATTAGCGGGAACTGATCCTGTATTTTTTACCAAGCAGCCTGGACATTTTTTGGGGAGCTACATGCACATATGCATGCACATTGTCCTATCTCCCAATGCTAAAGAATCCTGCAGAACATTCCTGGATCCAGACGGTGATCCGGATCACCACCAAGATCTGACCAACTGTTCCTCGTCCCATCATCCAACTTTCCTGATAACTTGATCAAAATCCGTTTATAGCTTTTCGCGTAAAGTTGCTGACAGACATAAAAACAAATAAACGCCGGCAAAAACACGACCTTCTTGGTGGAGGTAATAAAACTCCATATCAGATCCTAAGAGCTAATAAATACTGAGTAAAATGTCATTTAAAAACCAAAGATAAGAAGATTTGTGGCACATCATGGTCTATTATGAGGATTATTTACAATTTTCTGTCTGATTAACACGTATCTCGATTTCGTTTTGAATCTGTGCTGCTGCAGTGCAACATTCAACTACAGGCCTGCAGTTTCTTGTAATCGTTCAGGGGACGCGAGATTTCCTGGTGAATCAAAGCCAGCGGTTGAAGCTCCAAGAACAAGAATCGCAGTGTGATTAAAGCCTCCTCAAACACCGCGTGGGAAGAGAGAATATCTGAAATGAAGGGCTTAGGCATCTTTATCTGTCCGCGAAACAAACATAAAACAAGCCCATCTCCGAGGATGAAAGGAGATTAGCACTCGTTTAATGAACCTGTGAAGGCCCCCCCTCCTTTTTTTCCTTTAACACACGAGAGGTTTCATACAATGCTTTACATTTGCATTAAATCGTCTTTTCATTAAAAGAAGAAGAAGAAAAAGAGAGTACTCATTTTAGTATCCGCAGAGCTGGAAACAATAAAAGACATTATACGCAGCACATTTCCCTTTGTATTGAAAAATCCCCCTTTCTCGACTTTAGCATCAGGAAATGAGGGTCAATGGTGCCGAATGTGCGTCGAGCTAATGCCTGGCGAAGGTTAAAACCGGCTGGGTCGGGTAAAGCCGTCAGATAATTATAGACCAACACCGCATGATTAAAACATTACTATGGTGATCGTCTCATCCACATAATTAACAATAGAGGAAAAACAGGTAAAGGAGGTTACAGATGCATCATCAGAAAGCATGCTGACAAGTGACACTCACCACATTATCGGCTGAAACTTTAAACAAAAAACAGTGACTAATTTATGATTTCCTGTTCAGGACTCTGAAATGTGCAAAATGTCCTGACAGACATTAAAAATCTTGGCTGAGGAAGTATCTTTGCTGCTGCCTCCTACTTTATTCCACCTTGTTTCGACAGAAAACTGCTGGTGGAAGGCAGCAGATGTAAGAAATGAAGTCTGGTGGCGTTCTGAGAGCTTTGCCAACATGTTTGCCCTTTGCTGCTGTTTTGATGGCATGGGTATGATTCACTGTTGCACTCCAGGTACTGACAGCCTCTGATGCATACAGTACACGTCGCATAAGTACACGTTGCTGCTTTCCTCCTCCTCAGAAAAAGACATTACTATGGAGGCATAACATCACAGCCTCCAGAGGATAATTTACATGTGGTCGTGCAAAAGTGATCATTACTTCCACAATAAAGCATTCATTTCCCATGGTCTCTTATAATTCTGTTAAGACTTCCAAAGCTACCTCCAATCCTTTTGTAAGTTAAAAGAGAAGAAGGTAAAGTGCGTAGACATGCAGCCAAAGCAGCTGGCAGAGGACACCTCTCGCTGGATGCGGCAGCAGTCCACAGGTCTGCCGTCTTAAATCTGCCTGACAGCTGAGGCTGCCACCGACAGGCACCACCAAGGACATGTACTGCTCTGTTAGGCACCGGGCTGCCACCTCTGAAGCTGTGAGAAGTGTGTGGCTGTTTGCGCACTCGGGAGGGAGATTGACATGTCTGGTTGAAGCTGCAGACGTGCAAAGACAAAGGTCCGTCCACTAAAGAGAGAGCCTTCAAGCCCTGTCTAAGCAGCCACTTCTGTAGCGGGAAAACAAGCCTTTTGAAAATCCTCCAGACCGCAGATCTGAACTGCATGAGCAAGCTGCAACGGATACTCTTATGTAATTTTAATTTCAAACTCTTGTGTTTGTTCAGTGCAACATCCACACCACATACCTGATCACTAAGCAACGGCCCAGATTTCTCAGAGGTGTGGATGCATTTGCATGAGAAGTGCTCGTATAGTAATTCCCAGATTGCTTCACAGCATGTGTTCAATGCGCTGCGTTTCAAACAACAAGACAAATCAAGGGCAGGACAAAATAAGCAGCACAGATGAAACATTATCTGTCTCGGTGTTTGCTGAAGCTTCGGCTGCACTGGAGTTAAGGGTGTCTGATGAATATTTGTCGAACATTTAAAAATTTAGGCCACGTCCATGCAAATCAGCCTGTTAATATGATGCAGCACTTTGCTTTCGGTGCTGAAAACACCCAGCGATTTTGAAAAATACATGATTCACAAACAAATCTTGCTATATCGGACAGATTCATTAAGTGACTGACAGAAACATCTGTTATGAGCTTGTTGGCATCATATCTGCTGCAGTATTTAGAGTTGGGGACACTCTTTCGGATGATGTAACGCCACTTGTGTCCCCCCTGTGCTGCGCCATCACAGGGGAATCTTTCCGAACAATCTAAATTGAAGGTCTGTGAGGAAAAGGAGCACAAGGAGCCCAGAAGACGTGTTAACACTGCCCTACCTCTGGCACAATTTGTCTACGCTGTGACCAATTTCTTTCTCCGTCCTATCAATTTAAATCCTCCACCTACAGTGCTGGACACCGGAGCAGCATTTCAGATCTCCTCTGAAGGAAAAAGCACACAGGTAACTGCTGATCCTCCGGGAGTATGAGCCAATTTACCCATGCAATCTAGAATCATTCGCCAAACTCTTCACTGCCTCGAGGGACTGCTTTTGACCCAAAATCAAACATACGATTCTTTCAAGAGCTTGGAGGCGATGGAACAAAGAGGAGAAAGCTCCATTTTCAATCTGATGGCATCAAACTTCAAAAGGAGAAAGTTGTAACGACTGGAATCACAAACTCCGCTGATCATCATGTTGCTATCTCTTATCGATCCACTTCTGAGTAAGACCAAAGTTTTGGTGTTGGAAGAAGGGCCGAGGAGGGGGAGACTAAGCTTTCGCCAGAGCTGGAGGATTTATTTGAAAGGTAAAAGGCGCACCAAGGTCAAAAAAATCACTAATAAAAAGAAAATTAGCGGATAGATGTGCTGGCTACGATCTAGGCTACTTGCAATATAAAAGAGAAAAGGAACGGTATTGGCATGCGGATTGAGAGGACAAAACGATTCCATCCAAGGTCCATCACAAACTGTGTTACACTTCAAGATCACTGAGAGCCCCTTCACAGGCTGCATCTCACAGGGACAAACTAACAGAGGAAAACGTAGCAATCAAGTCCTCAAACACGCTGCAAAGACTATAAAGAATGTTGACAGCAGAGAGGAAAAACTAATGCAGGTGCTCGTAATCTCATCGTATTGTTACTTTACAGTTTTACCGGCGCCGACAGCCACTTCACTGAAATCGTCGACTCGGCTTAATTGGCCATTCCTCTCCAGTGAGGGATTCTCTCTCTGATGTTGAGAGCTAAGGAAGCAAAGAGATGAAATCCAGCGAGGGGATGTGTGCTCTGAATGCAGCGCCCAAACAGAAAGGGATTTAGGCTCATCTCTTCCTCATGACTAATGTAAACAAACAATCCGGAGACAGATTAACAGTGTAGGAACCGCGTTCGCTGGGTGCGTGCAGTGGAAGCGCAGGGTGGGTTCGGGAAAAGCAGCAGAGCCTTGTTGGTGGTGACGTGACTCATCGCACACTTCCACCACCAATATGGAGCCACTGCGGCTGTAACTCAACAGCCTGTCATCCAGATATTAGTGTTTGGGAGAAGGAGAGCCAAACTGTGCTCCGTGCCTATCGGATGACCTTGGCGAGATCTGTTCAGATCAGCAAATGCTGTGACTGATATGCGTGTAATCACCAGCTGGCTCAGAGCCAACTTTACTTTATGTGTTCGGCCGAGTCTTTGCAGCAGTGAAAAGCAAACTCTCTGGTCTATTGTGTCCAAAGGGAAGAGAAGCCCACTGCAGTGCGATCATGCAGAATATCAATCTCTCTCAGAGCTTCTCCTAGAATGTTTTTATTTTGTGAAATGAATTAGCAAGTTCACAGCCCGAGCTTATCTCATTTACTTGAGGAAAAGTGAAAGGAAGAGTGGAAAGAGAGATATGCAATAATGGTGTACAGAGGGTTTTTTTTTTTGGTAAAAAGCTCCTTTGGAAATGCTGTCCAACGCTGAGGTAAAAAAGCGCTGTGATTTACAACAATCTGTAAATCTTTTTCCCCCCCCAATACCACAGTACAACCGCTGCCTTTCTTTTTAACACAGAGCGTAAAGCTGCAGCACAAGGCCTGTGTGGCTGCACCAGCTTCGGCTATGAATACTAACACTGCATGCGGACATGTGCTGTGTAACAAGTCTGCAAAACGGATAAATGTAAGACGAGAGGATAGGCCGGGATGGAGTGGAGTCTTGCCAGGGAGATTTTATGTGGCGGAGCGAACGTTTCTAATGACCAGCTATCACATTAGTGGGAGGCAGTCGGTCGCTCACAAGGCAGCGATTGTTTATGCTTTATGTATAGCTAAATGTACATCTGGTGACAGAAAGTCTTTACAGCTGTTAATCAATACTCAACACAACTCTGTTTCCTTCACTTTCAAATCAATAAGTCTTAAAAATGCATGAAAATTATTTAACGTTGTGCCTGCAGTCAGTTTAGATCTGACTGTGGCACAGACAGCGTTCAAAACAGGAAGTCGAAAAGTCGCTAGCCCTTACCTTTCCTGTGATGGCCGACCACACTTTCAGCGTGTTGTCATCCGAGCCGCTGACGATGCGGTTGCCACAGAACTGGAGGCAGGTGATCACGTGGTCGTCGTGGCCTTTGAGCACCTTCGGTGGGAGAGAAATGCAATGAGAAGGTTGTGCAGGGAGGGCGGATGAGGAATGACAACGCAAATGATAGGACCGATACCGACGGTGACACGTCTCTGGAGGTTTACACATCAAAGTGAAAATTAGATAAAAGGAAAATGTCATCAAGTGCTGCAGGTGTACACAGCTCTTTAGGCAGTGCTGTGCTCTTGTGTGTATGTGTGGAGTCTCTACTGCTACTGGGTCACAGGACTGCCAGCTCAGCAAATCACAGAGAAACACTCCATATGCAAACGAGTACGAAGAGCACAGGGGTCTAATTTATGCCTGTGCTGGCCTTAAACGACCTGTGGCTGCTTCAAAAACAGCCAAAGCGCGCAAGGTCCATTTAGGATCAGCTTTAGCATGCTGGTCATGCTTTATGGGAAACTTCTGAACAGGTCAAAGATAAATGGATTCTTTAGAAGTGAAGGAGAATAAGATCATCCCATGGTCGAGCTCAATTATTATTCCACACCAACACTGCAGAGCACGGACTTGACCCACCACTAACTTTCCATCAACTCCACACTTCAGACCCTTATTGAACCATCTCTCTGTGACTCAAAGCCATTTGATATCAGATCTATAAGATCTGCTAACCTGTGGGGAATTAAAGTTTGAAGGAAAAGCTACCTTGGGTGATTTCAGGTCCCCTCTCCTCCAGTTAGTGTCTATTCTGTGCTGCCTGATGTAGGCACTCTTCCAGGGGCTGTGAGTGAAGCCAGGCTTGACAATTTTCCTCTTTTTCAGGGGCAGAGGCTCATCAATACCTGTTTGGAGAGAGAAAAGGAGCTGATTGCACAAATATGCTCTTGTTTTTCCTATGAAAGTTTGTTTTTCAAACAGGTGTAACCACAACTTCAAGCACAGCACCGACCGCAGCAGCAGCTCCCACCTGCTCGGTAGCAAAGACTTAAGACTCACCCTCTTCCCTGCATTTCTCTCTCCACAGCAGGTTGTCTTCTGCCAGGATGCGCCAGTAGCGACACGTCTGCGCTGCTTGGAGGAGGTCCTTCGGTTCCAGGAATGACAGCACATACAAAGCCAGCTGTTGAAAGACGCGGACGAAGAATGTGAGAGGTGCAAATGGGAAATGAGACACAAGAAGGAGCCACTGTTCTCTACAGCGTGAAACAGTGCAAACACCCGACGGAAAAGGACTTTAAGTTAACTAAATCACAGTAACAAAGAGAAAGAGCCGGGAAAACACCGCTGCTGAGCAAACTGTGTGCACAATATTAACGGCATGAATCTAACTGTCAAGCGTAGACGGCACCATTACCATTGAACTGAATCACATGATTCTGTGAAAGCCTGACAAAAATGTACAATGGGAGCTTCACACAGCCGAATAATAAAGCCAGGTTTACGGCGATTTAGGCCAAAGCCGGTAAATAAAGACACAAAACCTGGTATAATGAGCACAAATCTGGACTCATGAGCAATGGAACAAACACAATCCCCTGCTTTTTTTTTCCCACTGACATACTTGAAATACATATATTTGAACAAAGCTGATGCCTGCCCCAATTATAAAACAATGCGGCGGATGAAGTGATTGCTCCGCATCATAAAGGGGATTATGGGTTCATTTGACAGCACGAGGTGTAACCTGAAGAGCAAATATTGTTCTTTCATTACGTTGCTACGATAATCCGAGATGACGATGCCGCACAGCACCATGACGAATGCGGGAGTGTTGTCGGGAACATCAAGACGGAGACGAACGACTGTCTGATGTTTTGCTGTGTAAAGCTAGGGTTAGCCCGAATTTGTTCCTTTATTATCCAAGAAAGACAGAAAATGCATCAAATTATATGTGTTTTTTAGAGAAGCTGTTATCAAAACAGTTGCTGGATTATTTTTTGTAGCTCCGGTTGCCTAATCGCAGCTAATGCAGGGTCTAATGCAAGCTAACGTGCTTTCCGAAAAGTATTGCACCAATACTTGCACTTTGCACCAAAATGACTACAAAAAGATGGAAAAGACGGCTTTAAAATTTGCGGTTGAGCATGAAATTAAAAGGGAAAGCAGCACAATACTGAAAATAAACAGCTCTGAACTACCTCGAGCCTGTCTTCAGTGCTTCTCTCGACTATGGGATTAACTCTCACTCACTTTTTTTTATTCTTCGTACAGTCTTTGTTGAATTTTTCCAGCGAGATGTCCTTGCACTATTCTACCAGAGGGTTGGAAACAGCTGAGTTTTTCTAGACAGCTTTGTGCGCGCGCTAATTTTCACGCGTCTATTGTTCGACGGCTCAGACGTTGCTGTTTTGTCTACCTTCAGAAGGCCTTCACGTGTTAAGAGTTTCGGTTTGCTTCCAGTCACCTGGCCCTGAAAAGACCTATCACCAGTCCTTGACATACCTCAATCACCTAAGAGCCTGTCTAAGCCGGCAGTCATTACCGGCCTTGGGGATTTTTCCGAAGTTTTATAAATGGACCTTGAGTCGGTGATTGCTTTTAAAGCCCGACGAGCAGCCCTCTGCAGAACCTGTTCATAGATTCAATTCCGACTGTGTCTACGGTGCAGCCGCAGGGATTGTCCTGTTAAAATTACTTGACAGCCCCACCCAATGTATTTCCAGCAGCTCTACCAGAGGGGGAGAAACGGGATTATCAAAGGATGTCAAAGCGGACAGGATATAAAAGAAAGGAGGGACAGCAAAGGGAAAAAATAATGAAAGGAGAGGGCTCCCGTCCCAGCGCGAACACACACGACGCTGTTTGTGTGTTTGGCTTCGGAGCAAGTGGCGCTGACACCTTGAAATCTTGCATCCTATTGCCTCACGCTCCACGCTAGCACCGCCGCCCCTCCGCACCCTCACACCTGCCAGACGAGGTGTTAAGTATTTGATCTGCTACACAAGATAAGGTGGATTGAGGCCGTTTTTGTAAGAATCCCTTATGTGATCGCATTATCAGCGTGGCACTTGAGATTGTTTGTATTGTCAGTTATGATACGGAGCAAAAAAACAAGACACCCACTACGGACGCCTCGAAACGACGCGAGGGAAGACGGCGACAGGATTAAGGCTGAGAGGATGACTCGGCGCTCTGTCAGGTGTGTTCGTTCCACGGCGATCACAGAGGATTTCCTTCGGGGACTTCGGGGGGGGCCGGAAAGGAACGACGACGGGAGAAGAACTCACCTCTTTGGGCAGCAGGGAGATGAAGTCTCGCTGAAACTGCGGCTCGATCACCTGCATCATATGCTTGACTTGTGTGGGCTCACAGCTGTCAATCAGCTCATCCAGCGCCAGCAGCTTCTCTGGGCCTGTCCAGCTCTGGAGCACAAACAGCACAGAGAAAATGGCAGAAAATGATGTAAGTGCTCTTGTTAGATGATGGAAGCATTAAACACGGTTGCTGGTAAAGCGGCAGCTTGGGTCAATGGGTAAAAAAAGGGCTGGAGCTAATTTATGAGGAAAATGCTGGGCTGCACTGGTTCACCATTGACCACAAGGGAAGAATATCGAGCACCACATTAATTTTAAAAACAAGTACAACATGGCATCAAGGCTTTACAAAGAGTCTAGTCGGATTTAAAAGCTCTGCAGCGACATTTAGAAGTGCTTTTTCTTGTTTTCTTGTAACAGAAGTTATATCTTCTTTCCTCGAGGTCTAAAACAAATGCATTATTTACTCCAAACACAAAGCTATTTTTCGAAATACTCCTTTAAATATAGGAATGTGTATCACGTGTGCCAGTGAGAACAACACAGCGGCCCAGTTGTAAAAACAAAGCTCCGCAGCACCGACGGTCCAAACTCCACAGGGCAAGTTATAGATTAGCCGAAGGAGCTGAACCATTATGTGAAGCCATTTCCCTTTGACTCAGTGTTGTATTCGACTCAATGACTTCATCCGACTTTGCTTTTATTTACCAAACCATGTAAAAGCATCGCTGCAACTGTAGTGACTCAGTTAGTGTTTCTCATATTGGGTCATTACAGCATGAATTGATTTGTACAGCAGCGCTCCCTCCATGTCCTTATTTCTGTTTCTTTTCACTGCAGCCTGTATTCTCTTTGTACTTCCTCTCTACAGACGCCGAGCATACAATAGAAGTTGGTTATCACAGGTGGCAATGCACTAGTTGAACACTGTCAGCACAGTGTGTATTATACATCCACATCTGGGCTGCCACACCCGACACAGCTGTGAATGTCGGGTGACTCAGAAACGCAGCACCGGGGCGTTAAAAGATGATCGTCCCAGTTTACTGCCATCAAACTTGAAGCCTAAATGAGCTTATGTAAGCCCTTTTCCCCCCTTCCTTCCTCTTTTGATTGGAGTGCCTTGGAAACATCCTGCCCTGTGCAGTGTGTCTGTAACACGTTAATGTTCCCTACGTGCCTCCAGCGGCAGCAGCGTGGAGTTGCTTGAGGCACCTGCATATTTCCAGCAGCCAACACATGAGTGGAAAATCTGAACATCAGGAACCAGACTCCATCAAAACCATTACAGGGAACTCTGTGGGCTTATTTTTTCGGCTTGAGCATTCGGCTGTTTAACGGTCGCTGCTGAATAGCACTGTAACTGTATGCTGGACGCAGCAGCCGCAGTTGTTTTCCTCCGTGGAGCGCTGAAATCTAACAATGATTACAGGCTGCGAGGCAGGGTGGAAAATCTGGCACACGCAAACCACCTGTAATTTGGCAGCTAAAAGCTTTAGCCAGGGGTGCTGCTTCTGAAGGTAATCAGGGGGTGCAGAGACCTCCTCCCTAACAGAGGGAGCACTACGCAACAGCTACTTATGTGTTGCAGCAATTTTCTGCCATTGATTATTTGTACTTGAAGTTCAAACAGAATCCTGAACACCACAGGTTCACGATTCCCGAACTGAGAACCTTTTGTCTCGTAAACCCTCCAGCCGGCAGTCTGTGAATTGCACAGTGACATTTCAATGTACTGTGAAAACACTTTTGGATATTTATACATAAACACTGAATTTACATTTTCAGCCATGCATTTATCTGCTGTTGGCACAGAGTTAGAAGAAAAAGTGAAGCCAGTCGCTACTTTTGTTTTATTATGATGTTGTCAGATGTCTAATTTTGCAGAAACATCAATTTCACTCTACTGTTAACATGCTTTTAGGGTCACTGTGTACTAGGGGTGTAACAATACACTGAACCGAACCAAACCATTCGGTACAGACACTTTCGGTTCGGTACAGAGGTGTATCGCGGTACGAAAATTTTAAGACTACTAAGAATGGCCAATGTACAGAACTGTTTTAATTGCGAACTTTGTAGTCCTCACAGTTGTGGTGGATCTTCTCCGTCTCACAGTTGCATAGTATTGTGGAACTGAAAACAAGTAGGAGTTTCCAGGGGAACACAGGATGTGACGGACCATTTATTCTCCTGCCAGATCTTCTGTGACATATGGCTAGTGAATGGGATGGCTAATGCTAACAGCAAGAAGCCGGAGCTGGAAGACGCTCCGCCGTGGTTAAAACCACCCGCCTGGGATCACTTGGGTTTAAAGTATGAAAAAGGAGTAAAACAAGTGGACCAGACCAAAGCCGTAAGGAGCTCCAAACGTGGAGAAAGTATGGTGTTTATTATCGGTCATAACTCTGGTTTTACTTGGCCGATCAACACAATTCAAAGACTGGTAGATAGTTGGAAATCTGCACTTTCGAGACAAGTTGAAACGTCATCTTAAATCGGTCATGTCAATTTGGTGCGTCCAGTGACTCCAGAGGGTTCTGTACCGAAACGAACCGTGACTTCCATACCGAGGTACATACCGAAACGTGATTTTTGTGTACCCTTACACCCCTCATGTGTACTGAACTTGGCAGGTTTCGTGGGCAGTGATGAGGTGTTCATTATTATGCCTGTTACAATATTTTTTTCTCTAATTTGAAACACTTTAAAATAGTTGAGAATATTTCAAAAAGCAAGTCGTTTTCACAGACTCCTATGAGATTGCAAACATCCCAGAATAATGCAGCGGTTCTCAAGAATCTTAATTGTAGTTTTTCCTATTTCCCCCCTTCAACATGTCAGACTTGTTGCTACTTCAGTTATCAATTTCCTACCATTTGACACAAACCAAGAGCCAACATCTGCGATCACAGCGCTACCACTCAAACATGAAGAGAGCCCAGGCCGGCTTACTGACGCACACGTGCGACTCTTTTGATCAACTAATCATTACGACGGGCCGCCGACGAAATCCTTCAGTTCCTTCAGTACACTGAAGTATGTGTTGAAAAACTGCCACTTAATTTCATAAAGGCTGAATTCTTCCACTCTCAACAAGACCGCAACCAAAACACAGATTACGATAAGGAGGATTACTATGAGCTGTAAAGACACTGAAGAGGCAATTATTTTATCTTTTTGCACCAGTCATAACGTCGTTCGGATAAAAGTGCTGCAGGAATCGTCGTTCTGATTGATTTTCACAATTTCTTTAACAAATCAATGTGAAATTGAAAGTATCGAGCATGTTGTGGGTAACATAATCCACATACCAATGTTTAAAGCTCCCTAATGAACACACCTCATTGGTTTATTTGGTGCAAAATCAGTTTAAAAACAACATTCAAGGATTCAAGGTTCTTTTTTTGTTGGTAGGACAATAAAGACCCTTGAATCCCTGAATCTGCTGATGTCTCTGAATCTGGAGCTCCACGTCCCTGATCTGCAGCCGCTGGCCTCACCACCTGCTGTCCTGCCATCCCCTCCCCCCTGATCCCCACTCCCAACCCAACCAGTCAAGACAGATGGCCGCCTTCCCTGAGCCTGGTTCTGTCGGAGATGTTTTTCCCACCGTCATTGATTGTTTGGGGAATCCAAAAGCAACTTTGGATTGTTGGGTTGTCTGTTCTTCCTTACTATTTTAAGCGCTGTGTGACAATGTGACTGTCTGTGCTGTATGGTCTAATTTCTTGAGCAAGTTCAGTGCTTTCATTCCTAAATCGTATATTTTATGACGGGTCGACGGTATCCATAATTTTAACTGTACTGCATGTAGGCCGCCCACGTATTTAATGTCCTCTGTCCATCCAGATCTGTTGGTTTAAATGTGTCATGTCATTCTTTAGCCCATGAGGTATCCCAGCAGTTTCATGCTCATGAACACTCTGGCCATGAAGAAGCTGAGGAGAACGCTGACAAACCCAATGAAGAGCAACAGGAAACGGTTGAGGTTGGGAATGTTTGGTGCATTGGAGCGGTCCAGGATTATAAAGTCCCACGGTGAAGAGGAAACTGGAGGCCAGTCCTTCCATAACGTACTGGCCATTTACTCTGTATGCCAAAAAGGCAACTGGTGTCCATGCTCATCAGTCATTGAACCCACACTTGGTGGTTCCACAACGCTGACATGTGTTGTAAATTTGCGCTATATAAATAAAACTGAATTGAAATCAAATTGAATCCTTGAATGTTGTTTTTAAACTGCTTTTGTACCAAATAAACCAAACAGGTGTGTTCATTAGTGAGCTTTAAACATTGGTATGTGGATTAAATCACCTATGGACACTCCTTAAGCTTCACATTTTATCTAGGGAGTGGCATTACTCTTCTTATCTAACTTGCAGCAAAAAGGAGAAGCAGCGAACTTCCTCAAACCTCCAACTAATCTTAGTCTAATATGTAGTTTTTCCACGGTCATGTGTGTTTTTTAACTCTCAAGCCCACAGATATGTCGCCTCCTCTACGTATGCAGTCTTGCAGATGTGCTCCAGCAGTTACATGCAGGCTAGGACTGGACTGGGGAATGTACAGAATGCATCTTTGAGGTCGAGCTGCCTGTAGCCGGAGCTGTGAGATTAAAGACGGCAGACTGTGGCAGGTCGGGCCCGAGGACTAATATACGTAAAATAAACACCAAGGTGTCGCAAGTTCACTCAGCTATTCGAGGATAATAAGTTCAAACTCTCTTAGGTAATGAAATCCATGGCAACCCATTATATGGAAAATCAGAGGGACCCCCATCAAGGCTAATATGTTTAAAAGACATCTTATCTCCTTGAGGTCTGAAGTCATTAGCGCTCAAGTCTAACATAAAAGGAATGGCTCTATTACTTTGCATCTGCACAGAGAATGATATTATATGAATAATAACAGAAATAAAGGATAAACTATAATATCACTTTATGTTTCTATAAGTCTGTGGTCTTTACACTTATTGACAGTAACCAGTAAAGTGGCTGAACGTAAGATTAGCTTAACATTTACGTCTTTGATTTTGCTCATCGTGGACATTCACACTGCAGTAACTTCTATATTTCAGAGGATCAGAGAGGACGGCATTTAATACAGACCGTAAGTCTTCTTTAGGCTCGTGTGATCTTATAACTCTGCTTTTTAGTCGGAACAGGTACGGCTAATCCCAATTCCACGCTACAGTGGCTATGGTAATGCGGTGGGCCACAACAACAAGGCTGCAATTATCTCTGAGACTAAGTGAACATTGATTGGGCACAACATCTGCTTTTTGATGAGCTTTTTGCTCGAGGGTTCGCCCAAGGGAGAAGAAAAGAAAAGGAAGACTAAAACTCCTCACCTGAAATGTTCGGAGCCATTCTTGCAGACCCGTGGGTGGCTGGATTGAGGTGATGCGTCGCCTGTGTTGCCCCTGACTGTTGGCTGTTCTGATGTGGCCAAATGTGGTGGGTGTGGCTGGACATGGGACAATTCCTGTCGGGCTGCAAGTTAAAAGGAAAAAAAAAAAACCCGACACATAAAAATCAATACTGATGTGAGACCTTGAGGAGCAAAGGACCAGCTGCAGACATCAGAGGGAGGATGTGAAAGCACCGCTTTCAACAAGAAAGAACATCAAGTTACCATCACGGACACATTTCAGGATACGCTTAATGACAAGAAGAGGAAGAAACACATTACAAGGATGTAAGAGTCGGCTTTGATGCAACTTTATTTCTACGATAAATTATTTTGATAAAGAAAATGTAAAAGAACACAGAGAGTTAAATATTCAAAGCTGCACTTCAAACTAAAAGCATTCTTGATATCACTAATTTGATTTAGCCATCAAGGGCCAGCCTCTGTTCTGCGAGAAAATTTAAATAAAATTTGCATTTTCTGTTCACTGTATGGCACTTCCCTTAATTAACTCCATTCTTTTTTCTTATGGGCCAGTTTGGACCAAATTAACAGATGTATTGTCATAATGAACGGTGGAATGTCTTGTATTTACTCCACGAATAGGTCATTTATTGTCTTCAGGCTACTGTAATGTTCTTACATAATTGAAAGACACTTATAAAGCAATGCCACAAAGAAATTCAGCCTTCAGAAAACCAAATCAGTGCAGCTGACATTTTTATGTTCATCGCATGTTTTGAATTTGAGAAATCCAAAAATCAAAGTCACAAAAACTCTAAAGATTTCCTTGAAGGTCATCCAAACTATTGTGTTTCTATTTTGCCCACCTACTTCGTCTAAATGAGTGCAGGCTACATAACAGAAACACCTCTCTGAGTAACACAATACGTCTCAATTCAACAGAAAAACTAACCACAGCCTCCAAAATGTTTATTATGCTGAATCGACACCTCTTTAAAACAAGAACTGATCTATAAAACCTTCAAGAAGACTGGATTTATTGCAGGACTGGATTCTTTTCAGCTACGTATACCTAATAAAATGGCAAGAGAGGGTGTATTTCTGACTCAGAGACTTCAAAGTGTGCACAGTCCCACAGATTTCTGCTCAGGCCCAGACTCTCCTGTTGTGCCTGGATGCGGAAAGCAGTGCAGGACTTCAAAGGGCACCCGTGTACCCTCGTAATGTAAGGGCAGCAGGAGAAGCCGTCCAGTGGGCGCCCTCAGTGCTTCACATTCCGCCTGCTGACGGCAAAATGTGAAGCCGGGGGTCGATTTCATTATTGATTCATTTTTAATGGGAGAGGAAGCGGAGACTGAGCCAGTTACATAGCAACATTTACAGTTAAGTGGCTGTGTTCAGTTTGAATTTTAATGGAGCTACATGTGAACACGTGCATTAAATATTCAGGGCGAGGGAAACATCTGGGACTGCTGCCTGGATGCTGCAGATACAATGGAATATGCAGCATCCTTCCGTTTGAAGACACGTATAGCGCCTTCACTCATGCCTCTTGACGATCCTTATTTCTTTTCATGAGAGGCTCAATTATTTTGCACAAAGCCAAAAAAAAATAATGAGATAAGGCTACTTGGAAAATCATTTCTATTAAAATCCTTCTGACCCCGAGGTGGGAACAAAGGCAGGACAAAGAAAACTGCGAGACGGTGCTCGGCTGCTGGACAGCTGGGAGGCCTCGTGGGCGAACTGCTGGTTCTCTTACCTCGGATACTCTGGGCCTTTGCAGGGCTTTTTTCCTGAAGGGAAAGATCGGACCTCGGGGCCATGGTCCAACTTTCTCTTCATCTGAGAAAGAAAAAAAAAAGAGGAGAGAAAAACATCAGAAGCCATCGGAGCGTAACAATGGCAGAGGCCGTGTTTTAAAATACACACATAAAAAAAAAGCACATTTTCACAAAACCCATCGATTCCCCTCTAAAACTTTCTTTTAAAAACAAAGTCGAAGTCATTTCAGTTGCAAGTAAGAAGCCCTCTATTAAGAAAAGCAACTTTAAGAAAGGACATAGTTCAGGCAGGTTTGGAGAAACAGAAAATTGCTTTTACAAGTTGCAGACTTTGTTAACATTAGGTCTGAAATTCAGCACATTAAAATAGAGAAACCACAGTGTTGCAACAGCTTCATGCAGATTGGACATTAAACTTTAATGCACAGGCTAGAGAATCAATTTATTACATGAGCCTTAACAAAGCACAAAGATCTGACCTATCTGTAGATGAAGCATCTTAACGCTTGCAGATAGAAGCAAACAATGCAGGTGTTTGTTTTACAGTGCTGTGTTATAGTTTCGGTTGTGTTCTGTGTTGAAGGCGCTCAACAGGGATCCCCCGGGCAACTCAGTAATATCTAGAGGCCAACACACGAACAAAACTTTCCCAGGAAGGTTGCCGGGTGCGGGCTTTGACGCTGAAACTTGCTTCATACTGATACTTGAGAAAAAACAACAACAAAGCGAGTCGGTTTCTTTATTATTCTCCATCACCTGCATGTGCGCAACACCACCCGGCCCCGTTACCACCTACCCTACCGCACAAACAAAGGAGCCTGTGTAAAGGGCCCGGGCAAGCCAATTTTCTTCATCCCATGCCTGCCACTCTCTCTCTCTCTCTGGCAAGGCTTCTCAACACACATGCAAGTGATCACCATCTCATCGCCAGTCCCTCATGAATAAACAAGCCAGCTGAACGAGTGAACACTGATTTGTTTTCTAGTGTCTGGCCAGAGTAAGATATACAATGTGACAGCCTGGCCTTGCCCTTTCATTAATTAAATACACTCATGTTTAAGTGAAAGCTTGGCTGGATTTAAAAATGAAGCTGCGGATTTTACAGGCGCAAAAATTTTCATTCATACACTGTAAGAATACCAGGGGAAGTGTTTTAAAATAATCTAAATGCATGTGATTATGTGCATGAATTAGAATTGCCAGTTATTTTCTCAATTATCTGGTCTATAAAATATTTAAAAAAGTAACATGTCAGCTTCCTAAAGTGCACAGTGATGTCATAAGATTGTCTGTTTTGCTTGATCAGGCATTAAAAAACCCAAAAATCTTCAATAAAATCAGCAAATGATGAGAAGGAACAAGGGAATATGTGGTATTTTATTCTGAAATTACCAAAACAATGATCCAGTTACTGTATTAAAAGATGGCAGCTCCAGCATGAATGGTTTATTCCTCCGCTGTAGCATGTGGCATGTTTTTCACAGGATTACACGGCGCTCCTATCTCGGCAATTTAGGGTCAGAAGTATTTAGCAACAGTTTGTCTGCAGTTACAGTCCGGCCTGCTGTGCTGCAAGACACAACCTGTACTGGGAAATTTGTTCCTTCTGTCCCTCTGCCATTGTATAATCTGATAACAGCTTGTGGAAACCAGAAACCAAATTTAATTTTAACTTTCTTCCCCCCCTCCCCCTCCTCTGAGGCAAACAGAGCTCTTTTTGATGCTGCTTTTGGTTTGGTATTGTTTCCAACACAGGGGAAAAAAACAGCGCTGGACATCTGACTCCATACTGTCTGGCTCTACAGTGGCATGATTACACGTCTCCCCCCTCAAGATGTGTGTGTTTTTGTTTATCACTATAATTTGGTGAGGGTGTGTGTGTGCGCCTGTTTGTCCTGTTTTCAGCCTCGGGGGCCGCACAGCACAGGAGCGTCGAGCACAGCGGGGGTGACGAACCGAGAGGAAGAGAAATGCAAACAAACACGTCTCGTCTGTAACCTCAGGAACGCTGAATAATGAGCGGGACGCCGGCAGCTGGATCCATGAATTAGTGATCAATACAGGGATTCCTACCTGAGCATTCAGAGCGGTGCGCCAGAATAACTGACGGCCGACCAGAGCCTGCGCTTTGCACAAGCATGTGTGCATGATTAGCACACCAATATGCACTGCGGGTTAGGTGCCCCGTGGACATCAGGCTGTGATCTGACCAGTGGTTTGCCATCTTTTCCCCCCCACAACGCAGCTCATGTGTGAAGCTGCCGAGAGGTTCAAGGGGAAAAACTGAAGTAATTCACGAGGGGAAATGCAGGAGAGAGGTGAAAACAATGCAAACAGGGTGCAAATATTTCAAAAAACTAGACTGGTGTCTCGCTTCTGCTACACCTGTCTGCATTTAAAGCTGATTGCTGTTGAGATATTCACAGCGGTTCAGACGCGGCTCTTAAACCCTCGCTCCTAAAGCGGTGATCTCACTGCAATGGCAGTTCAGTAGCCAAGGAGAGCCTGGGTGTGTGTATGCATGCAGTGGGTGTGTGTGTTTCTGAGTGTGAGACCCCGAGAGAGAGAAAAAGGGGGGAGGCAGGCAGGCTGGCTGGCTGGGTTTGAGTGCGTCCGACTCTGTGTGTTCACATGTAAGAAAACCTCAAACTAAATGCGGGCATGAGAAGAAGGGAAAGAAAACAGCGTGGAAGCAGCCTCCTCTTGTGTTTCAAGCCTGGGAAAAAGGTAACCAGAGAGCGCAGTGTTTGTAAATCACCACCAATAAGTCGTCCCTCCTTCCCTATCCGGCCAAAAGCAGCGGCAGATGGATACGCGGAGAGTTAATGATATTTTAAAGACAGCAATCACTCTTACATAATGTGT
This sequence comes from Dascyllus trimaculatus, assembly GCA_024666655.1. Classification (NCBI taxonomy): domain Eukaryota; kingdom Metazoa; phylum Chordata; class Actinopteri; family Pomacentridae; genus Dascyllus; species Dascyllus trimaculatus. The sequence goes on along the minus strand of CM045447.1, from coordinate 34,952,226 downwards.
CGATTCATTTCAACGGAGACGTCACTTGGAGAGCCTTTTCTCGTTCTTCAAACAGTCGTGGAAGACTTTTCCCCTCCCCACCCTCCCCGTGCCAATCAGCATCGTCAGAGACACTTGCGATCTCGGGGCTAGCCGTCTCGGAAAAGAAGTGGCAAGTTGTCGCGCAATCAAGCCGGAAAGACGGGTTTCGGTTTGCCCTTAAAATAACAACCTGCAAGCCAAGCGCGGCACCGAAACATCCAAAGCCCTTACAAAGAGCGACTCCAACATCCCGATATCTTACAGTGAGTGCATCCACAAAATGGATGGAGAATACAAATGAGCCGACGTTCAAATCTACAAACCGCTACCCGCTGATTGGGAATGACATTCCCACCTAATTACCAGGATTAACCGAGTACAATCCCCCCCATCACAAGGGGTACTCTGCATCAGAATCCCAGATATACTTAATTAACACATTTGTTTACATCACGCTCTCTGAATTAAAGATTCCCTTTCATGTTTTTTTTTTGTTTTGTTTGTACTCTGCATTTCCAGCAAAAGGGGAGCATCGTCTCGTGGCTGCCGTCCAGCATAATACACCCAACATCCTTGAGGATATTCTACCTCACGCAGTCTGACACAGTGACCCATTATCTGCGGTTGGAAGCCCGAGGCGGGTGCACAATGTCAGGGATCCGGCTACTCCAGCAGGCACGGGAGCGGACTGATCGCATGCATCTCGAGCAGTTACTTTGGTCACTGCGAGATAAACCACTGCTGCATAATGTAGGAGCATAATAACCCTGCAAACTGGGGAGGACTGCAGGAGGGGTGGAGGTGGAGGAGGGGGGGAGAGAAGTGGCTGTTTATGTGCTGCAAACTGGCCGTTAAAGTAGCAGTGAGGCATAGATGGAGGTGATATCAGCCATGCATATGGAGGATGTATGTTATCTAGTGGGTTATGTGAAAGGGAGGACCCTCAGTGGATGTACAGGTGCAGGCAGGCAGGCAGAATGGGGCTTAAAGCCGTCCAAAAACATGGATATATTCTGATCTAGCATTGCGGAGCGATGGAGCAAAGCATTTTACGCACAGGAACCTCAAATCACAGCGTTTATTTACACGGCCGAAGTTGCACCGGGGAAGGAAAGGGGGATGGCAGCATTACAACATTTAACGCAGCGCTAACATAACATTAAGGCCCAGGCAATTAAAGAGGCGTCTCTGGGGGTCTGCTACGCCGCTGTTCATCCTCCGCAGTGGCCGCACAATCTGCCGGAGAGAGGCGCGTCAGAGATAATGTGGGCGACGGAGCGAGTCAAACATGAAATGATAGCAGGGTGAGGATGCGTTTGGAGGTGACACGGCGGCGGGCGCCAGCAGGGAGATCCTACTCACTTTGTAGAAAATCATCTTTAAAGTGCCGTAGAACCCCATCCTTGTAATCCGGTGTGTTTTCCTTTTTTTTCCCTCTTCAGTGGCAATCGGTGGAGTCCGAGCGTGCGTGCGCGGCGGGCAGATCGCGGCGGTGACGGTGTGAGGGCAGCGTACTCTCAGGTAAATCCGACGCCGTCTCTGATGTGAACATGCCCGGGCACGTCACCGGACTGGCGTGCGTGCAGTAGATTCCCCCGGTGAAGGCATCGGGAACCTGGAGGGGAAGAAGCTCCGCCGGATCGACTTGCGAATAAGGAAAGAAAAACAGATCGGGGGGGCTAGGTCGATGGGTGAAACAATGCGATGCGACGATCCCGGAGGCTTGGTGTGCGCCGCCGAACCAGCCTCGCACCGAGCAGGGAGTGAACAGATGAGGGAGGAAGAGGGTGACACTCGGCAGGGAGAGAAAAAAAAGGGGGAGGAGTGCAGGGGGAGAGCGTCAGCGCGTCAGAGCGGTGGCCTCTTCCTCTTCACAGGCTGCACGACGGCTCCCTCCGTGCAGGATCGGATTACAGCCTCCCCGGCGGAGACGGCAGGAATGGTGCAGTCCGACGCTCAACGCTGTGCGCGGCGCATCCTCTGTGTGCGGAGTACCGGGGGGACATATGCGCAGCAGACGAGGCTGCGCGCTGCGACCGGGCGGGGTGCGCACTCGGCACGTCTTTCGGCATCAAAGGTGGACCCACACTTGTTGCGAGACCGAACCAGATCAGCCAGAAACTCGCAGCCTACTCTGCTTTTATTTCCACTTCACATCGGAGAAACCCTCACTTCTAAAATGCGCTGCGTCAAATAGATTTTAGATGCAGTGGTGGGAAGAACCTGAGTACATTCACTCAAGTATTCTCCTACTTCACCACATCATGGAAGGAAATACTGCAGTTTTCACTCCCCTACATTCAGTCTCACAGTCACTGATTACATTTTTTAATACAGAATTTGTTTTATGAAATATTACAGCTGCTACTGAATCCAAAAAATGCCCAAAATTAAGAGAAGAAAATTAAATTAAAGGTATTTTAAAAGCAAGAACAATCTCACTCAAGGGTTTAATGGTGATTTAAGTGAGACATTTATTTTCATGGGGAATTATCAGTCGGTGAAATGCCCAAAACTACTGGCTGTTGCTTCCGGATCTTAAGTTTTCAGATAGAAAACTGAATATCTTTGGTTCTTAGGCTGTGGTTTTCTTAATTAATCTGTTGTTTTGTCTGTAAGATTGTAGACAAACTTCTTTGAATTGATTGTCTTGTCCAACCACCAGTACAACGCGAGTATTTTTCGCATTAAGTGAAAGAAAAGCAGCAAATACTCCAATTAAACAAGCTGGAACTGGAGAATGTTTTGCAGTTCCTGCTTAGAAAATGAGTTATCAATCATCGATACCCAAAGGTAGGTACACCGATCAACCATGGCATTATGGCCACTGACAGATGAAGTGAATAACATTGATCTTATCGGTACTATGTGGTGTTCTGATGGAAAACCTTGACACCCAAATAAACATTGTCCCAGAGCAACCAAACTCCCTCATGCAAATGGAAATCCCAAATGTCACTTTGCCATGTCACGTTGCCCACCACACGGCAACAACATCAACCAATCAGGAACATGTTGAGGAACATGACGATCATCCAACATGTTGATTTGACCTCCAGACTTCCTACACCCCATTGTGATCAAGCATCAACAGGATGCAGTAGATTGACAGAGGCTCCACTGCACAAGCCAGAGCACCCAAAGGATCCAGTGCCCTGGTCCTGGTTCCAGACCCCATAGGACACCCTGAGAAGTCCTCTTGTCCATGACCAATGATTCAGAGCATTTATGAGCACATAAGGGAGACCAACACAATATTAGACAGGTGGTCATAATGTTATGCCTGATTGGTGTAAAAGCACTTCAAACTAGCTCAGCACTGACCAATAGCAGTTCATGTCCGACTAAAAGTAATGCACTAATGTAATAACACAACACTGATGGGGTTAGTTTGCCTAAACAGAGCACATTTAGTTGCAAATATTCCTCTACTTGCACTTGCAATTGAGTATTTTTATGCTGCTACTTGCACTTACAGAAAGAAAACTATCTGAACACTTCTTCCACCAATGCATCCATACATTCTCTCAACACCCAGAGCCAACAGATCACATGACAGACATCAGGCGGCCTGCGAACGGATCCCCGTCTGCTACACCTTCCTATTTGCAGGCCAATATTTGCATTTCAGGACTGGCAGGTAATGTCCGATTGCACCTGGCCAGTTACCGCCAGTTTGCTCCGCTCACAACTCCCATGACAGCCAGTGAGAGCAACAACCTGAAGATGGCAGCTTTAGTTTAAAAGCACACGAGGTCTGGGCGCGTGCGAACGCAAACTGTCACAACTGTAAAATGCCTTTTCAGGGGAACGTCGACCCATCAAGCGGATGAGCCGATGACGACGGGGCTGTTCTCTGCTTTGTTCAGCCGTCAAAGATAAACACGCTGGAAGCCATTTGTTTGATTAATTCGGAGAAACCGAGAGCAAACGGAAACACATTTCTCCATTAAACTGATCAGTTGCCGTTTATGTTTATGAATGTGGTATTCATGCAAATTAAACTCCGCTGGCCTCTGGGCATGCCACAATGTTATTCTCTCCTTAAATAAAAATATTAAAAAAAACCTGTATAGCAGTTTGAACCACACCATTAGTTTCTAAAGATAGTCGGGATTTGTCACTCTTGACCTCACAAGACATCAGCAATAGAAGGCGGAAACAGGGGACACAATGGAGGGTGATGGGAAGGGCTCCGTTCACAGGTGACGGCGCATTGGGATCTGGCAGCCTTTCAGACACTCCCGGCTTACACCTGTAATTACTGAGAGACCGGGCACAGGGGGGGAGGATTTCAGGGCTGGCAGGGAAGAGAGGTCTGGTACAATCTGCCACAATTTGACAGACTACGGTTGGGTTTTGGATGAGACGGGAAAAGAAATAAAGGCAACAGACGGCTAAGGCTGCACAAACCCATGCATGGTAATTCATCTACAGTGAGCAAAAGCTACTTATCTGCTGCAGGATGGAGGATTTCATGTTTGAGAAAGTGTAAATCGTGATTATCTAAGAGGATACAGCAGGCGTGGTGGCGAATCTTAGTAGTTTAGTCACACTTTCTTACCAAAGCAAAACCCAAATTCAAATGGGTGGACATCGAGGTGCACTAGACAGAGCTGTTTGAGCTTCGTCTGTGTGTGTTTAAGGTGGCTCTCATGAGAAAGGCCCTCCTGATGCTCTCTGCCGGCCCAACCTTTACACAGCACATTGGAATGCTTGGCATGCGAGAGGGGTTGCACTGTGGCCTTTGAATAGGCCGTGGCCTCCTTTGTCGCTCTCCTTCTGCCGGTTGGTGAAGCATTAACAGGCGTCTCCCCCTCCCCACTCCCTCCCCGATACTGACCTCCCGCTTATCAAAACCAAAACCCTGCCGGTGAGACGTGAAGCTACACGAAGCAGGTGTCTTTCTTTTTCAAAGCAAACGTCTTGTTCCTTATAATCAACAAGCACTCTCAGGTAATGGCGCTCTCATCACACCCTGGCTGCTTTTGCTGCAATATTTGAACCGCAGAAGGTGTATAAAAATACACTCATTACATCGCTGCGCGGCAGATAGCTTGTGGGGGGAAAATGCAAATGTTGTCTCATTTGACTGCACAAATAACAGACAACATCAATGCCAAAGTTTCAGCAGACTGACTCGACAGATAAATCTGAGGATTCTTGGATGTTTGCAGCTACGAGGAGGCATCAGGACATTTCGGCTGCAAATCCTGATAATATTCCCGTGATTATATTCATTGATGTCCGCGGATGTCTCTGGATCCGGAGCTCCACGCCTCTGATCTGCAGCCACTGGCCTTAACACCTGCTGTCCTGCCATCCACAGCCCAACCCAACCGGTTGAGGCAGATGGCCGCCTTCCCTGAGCCCGGTTCTGTTGGAGGTTTTTTTATTTCCCCCTTCCTATCGTAGAGTTTTCTTTGGTTCCTTCCCACTTTTACCGACTGCTTGCTCATAAGAAATCCAAAAAGCAACAGGGTTTTCTGTTCTTTCTGCTATGTAATAATAATAATAATGCAATGGTTTTATATATCCCTTTTCTAGACACTCAAAGACGCTTCACATTGCATTATTCATTCACTCCATACTCCACCATGCTAACAGCTGCCCTGGGGTAGACTGACGGAGGCGAGGCTGTCAGTCTGCTCCATCGGCCCCTCCGACCACCACCAACCACTCACTCTCACACTGCATCCACCCAGGCTTCCTGCTGTTCCCACCTGGTCTCCCATCCAGGTACTGACCAGGCCCAACCCCGCTTAGCTTCCGAGATCTGACGGAATTGAAAATCAACAAGGCGGTATGGCCACAATGTGAACAGTTTGTGATGACGTGTAAATATGCGCTATACAAATAAAACTGAATTGATAATTTGGGGATTAATAAACTGAATCAATAAAATGGTGGATGTCCAGCGCTAGACAGCAGAAAGCTAAATTCCATCAACAAATGCAAAGGTGTTGAACAATCTCACATTATGGAAGCAAGAGTTTAGAAGGGTTTTGACTTGACAAATGACTGAAGCAATGAACTGATTTCAATCTGAAACATGCAAAGGACAAAGAATAAATCGACAACCACCGACAATCCATTAGCAAGAAAGATAACCAGAACCACCGGCTGTGGCTTCTCAAATGTGAAGATTTGCAGGTTTATTAGTCTTCGTTGACAGTAAACTGAATATCTTTGCATCTCAGGCTTTCTGCTGCACAAAACAAGCTATTTAAACGTCGACGTGGGCTTTGAAAAAAATGGCAAATGATCCTTTACAGACAAAACAATCAATTAAGCAAGAAAATAATCTGCAGATTAACAGAAAATGAACATAATGCTTAACTGATTATCAAATCTGTCACATTAATTTCTGTTGAGCGACTAATGGAATAATCCTTTCAGCGCTAAGTAATAAGTGAATTATAGGTCTAACAGCTGTCAAGCAGGATTGGAGGGATGTGACTGGAACTATTTCCAATCAACAGATGTTGGTGGGAAAAAGCGACACTACGGGGAGAAAGGGCCTTTCTTGAGCAAATGTTTAATGTGAGGTGGCGAACTTGAAGGAGGCAAATACTTCCTGGGCAGTGATGCATCACTAAATGGGGCCATGTCATTGTGCGATTGTCCTCTCTGTGGAGAAAAAATGAGAACTAGGGGGTCTGCTCTCAATGGATCTCTCTCTGAAACAGTGAAGTGTGATCCCCATTTCCAGGCCGGACAGATGCAATGCGTGCGGGGGGAGGTTTGATGAATAAGGAAACCATGGATCATGGCATTCTGCAAAAGGATAATAATAGCATCATCTGCATGGAGTCGAATTAGCATATCCTACAGCCACCCACGCGACTGGAACATTCAAGTTTGAAGGGGTCAGGTCGGAAAAAAGAAATTAAAGGAAGAGGCTGAGGTATCTCCCCTGTGACAACAATGGCGCTCATTGAAAATAAATGGAAAGCAGGGGTCAGTATTTGCAATTATTGGCGATTATTTAGGAATTGGATGTGCAAGCAGATGCAGCGTTTTAAAATGTATAAGCGGAGAGGCCTTGAGAAAATAGGTAATGGTCTCCCACAATGAAAATGAAGATAAATGTGGGACAGCTTCAACGCTACGGAGAGGACGTTGAAACTTAAAGAGCCGGCGCCCAGTGTCGTTGCCCCTCACAGGCAAACAGCATGCAAATAAAGGCTGGAGACATCAGAGGCAACGTGTCAGAAAACACCAGCCAAAAATAACGCCGCTGTTATTTGTTGTTTCACTTAACAGAATGTAATGGTGATAGCGGTGAAGGTCACAGCTGATCACAACATAATCAAAGCAGCGCAGCTCGATCACACTACTATTATGCCGTACGAAAAGACAGCAAGCGCTAACATAAATAATAAATAATGTAGTTAACAAAATACATATCAACATTTCATTGTCATTTTGCCATCGAGGCCTGTCAGAGATATAAAAACTATTTTCTGCGGCAGTAACAATGAAGAGCAGAAGACCAAAGAAAGCCTGACAACGCAGGAAGAAATGTGTAATTTCCTAGAAACATAACTGCACAGTTTATTTGCTGCACAGGCTTCTTTATGGGCCCCCTAACATAATTACGGCTGCAACAAAGCCCTTTCTACTGCATTTGACCCGATCCTTCCTCTGTGATGGACGGATACCTTAACATTTGCTAAGCAGACTTCAATTATCATGAAGAATACGTCGGAACGCATAGCTTTTAAAACACGGTAGCTATTCTTGAACTTGAAATTTAGCCTTCCGGTTACGCAGTTCTACTCTAAGCCGAAGGACGGCTCGAACAACAACAAGATAAACCTGCATTGAGGCAGCATCTCTGTTCTGTCTCTCGTCATCGATCAATATTACTGGGAATAACAGTCATGATACAACAGCATCGTGACCACAGAAACCTCAGTAAGGCCACTGACGATAGAGCTGATCTCCGAAAGAACTGTTACGATCTCTGATGGACATTTTACCAACATATCTACACATGCCGCCTTTTGATTGACGTCTAAATCCCCAATTAAACTTTTAAACTTCAAAAACCTGTCAGAGCTTCAGCTGGTATACGAGTAATTTTGGCGACAGACTAACCATTAAATGTTTCCTATTTTTTCTTTTAATCCAGAAAAGCAGGAAAGTTTTGCATCCGAAGTACAGCTGTGCCTGTCCCACTAATGTTCAAACAAAGACAGTGGCTTCTGGCTATGACGGAACCTTTTCACTTTTTTAGTAATTGTGCACATAATCTCGCCTGAGGAGAATAATATGCACATCCTGGCGAACCACAGTTGTTCCCAGCAGAGCTACAAGGACACCCAGATATCATCCAGGTGTCCTTGTAGCCCTGCTGGGGAAAGCCTGTAGAGTTGGGGATAAAGATGGGCACAGCATCATAGCTTTTCACAATGCGTTCAATTTTTCGAGCAGTAAAAGTAATGAAGTCCAAGTAATCAGTGGATGATTTTTTTCCGTTTTGCACTTAAATGTTGCTCTGAGTCATTATATTACTCAATCACAAGCATCATATCCAAACCCTGAGGCCAGCATCAAAGTGCCAAAAGCAAACATCAGCTCTGTGCCGGCAGCTTTCTGAAAACTGTAGGAAAAAGCTTCAAAGAGAAACTGGTGACCCTTTCCAATTCACAGCTCTGCTCGCTCTTAACCTCTCAGCGTCTGACCTACAACGCAGCAGCAAAGTTGGACAGCATTTTTGGAGAGCTCTGATTCAGCGAGTGACCTTTCCAACCTGCATCACCCTTTCATTTGAAAGGCCGATCCAAAGTCAAGTTTATTTATAAAACCCAAAATCACACGGGTGTCACGACAGACCCGGCAGCCTGTACAGTATGTGACTTCCTCTAACCTGAAATGCCTGATGCTGAGAAAGAAAAACTAAAAACGGGAAGAAACTGGTCAGTATTTGTCTTTTACGATGGGTAGGCATAGTCCACATTATGTGCTGTAGGTACAGTAGGGATGTTAATGATTAACTGGAGTGGATTAATTGCAGTTGTCAATTTAATCAGTTAACTATATTAACGAATAAGAGAGAAAATGAAGGACATCAGAAAATGCACTTTAGATTTGCTGTAGTACCTCGTTGCTCCACCGGGTGGATACTATTACTGTTTAATGAGATGGAGTTACAGGTGTGTTTGCTGACCACCCACAAGGGTTGCAAATAATTAGAACATCTCTCTGCTGTCTAGCTGCCAACTGTGGCAGTCATATTGATGAACTCTGCAGTATACAGATGCCAAAAAGGTGTCTGGTGGTTGTCTGGTTTAGCTAGCTAACCGAGGCCTATGCTAATGCTAAAATAAGATTGTCAAATGCTAAAAACCAGCTGAAGGCTGAGCGTCTGTCAGCGGGCACCATAGCTGCTAACGCTGCTGATGCTCAAAGTCAGCAGGACTCTTCTAGCATGCTTTAGTGCATCGGTGACGCCCTGCTCCAAGCATGAAAACATTTTAGAGGTGGCAGTAAATACTGATGAAGCTGAACAGCTGTTTCCAGCAGCTGTTTGAACGTTAACTACAGTGAGCAAGTCACTCCATCATGTAGATCAGATACGAAGATTATTCTGATATCAAACCGCTGCAAAGAGATTGATGCGTTACAGCTTACTTACTGCGGAAGCCCACAGTTCATTTATCCTGTTGAATACTTTGAAATCGTGGAATTGCAATTTTAAATTAAGTCATTATTTCCTGCTATCAAATTTATAATTCAGTGACATGGTGTTTGCTTTATCTGCTCTTCAGATTCCTAATGTCGTCGAGTCAGTTTTTTTTTTTAAATATTATTTTTTAGTGGGAGATTTTGAAGCTTTATTGATAGACAGATAGACAGGAGAGAGACATGCAGCAAAGGGTCGTGAACCGGACTCGAACTCACGACCGCTGCTGGCGACCTGCGCCTACATGGTAACGCCTTAACTCAGTGAGCTACACGGCGGCCTGTCGAGTCAGTTTTGCAGCAAACATCAAGTGTCAGTGGTTCAAAACCATTTCATCAGCATGTGGAGAAACTGCCCCTGAATTTAAAGATCAATCAGCTGTTTGTTGTTAAGGTGGCCGACTATCGGTTCAGGAAAATTAGCATCCCTACTGTGCAGTGTACGTAACAGATGCAGAGATTGAATATAATAAAGTTACGAAATGGACAAAAGTGTAGATTTAGTCAGGGCTGTCTGAAAGTTTTGAGCAGCTTCTGGCCCTGTAGGGGGAAAGCAGTAGATTTTTTCTACCAATAGCTTCCTAATACACTACACACTCAGTACATCAGCAAGAGGTCACATGCATACACCCTCTAATGGCAAGCTGCAGTGTTACTACTGTTTCCCTCCGTTCCTAAGTCTTCCCCAATGATGGGCCAATCTGGTTGTGCATTTGGACGCGGCCCGAGCTGTCATATCTCATTCAGAAATGAAAGAGGGTTATGGAAATGTGTGTGATGAGCCAGGTGAAACTTGGCCCGGCTTGGCATCAACATTTACACAGAAACGAATAAACCTCTTTAATCATCCAGAATTACCACTCTGCATCCCAGATGAAGACAGCGAGCCAGTTTGTGCCTGCTGGGTTTTGCCTGTCATCTGTAAATCCCTAAATACGCTCGAGAAGGTGGTGGGAAAATCGCGTGGGGACATTCTGACAGCGACTTGGTGGCTTGCCTTGACCTGAGCTCGGTGCAAAAACTCGCTCATCACGCTTCCTCCGGTATTTTCCCCTCCTGTGATACTGATCTCATCTGGAACACAATCTACCCGCACTACCCTTTATCTTTCCAACAAAGCAGCAATTTGCATGTTTGCTGTTCCAAATAAAGGGTTTCGGAATGAAATATGCATGAGAAACCTCTGAACGGAGATTTGACCTTTATCTAAGTGGATTAGAGGACGCTATTTAACACAGTCTGTTACGAGCAGTGAAATGAGCAAATAAATATACTGATC